>CM065702.1:19649045-19663837 GCA_017654935.2 Phymorhynchus buccinoides | reverse complement strand
CAGTTTTGTTCTCAACAGGACCCCACAATTATGTGTATGGCGCACAAGCAGAGGCATAATGACACATTACAGTGTACAATACGCGGTAGCACATATAATTCGTATGGTTTTTAGGATTCTGTTCTCTTTCCGCATCTTGTAGTCCCAAATGCCATTTTATTTTAAAGTTACGTTCTGTGTGCCACTGTCTACCATAGCTTTCCTGGGTTTGTCAAAAATAAATGATTCAAACACTGCCCTGTCAAGGCTGGTAATGTACAGTTCATCACTGCATGTCAGAGCGAAGTTATAGGTATGCCTACGATCGATCAGATAACACTTACTAGCTAATGATACTTCTTATCTTCCTTTTTATCGAATAGGTCCCTTATCTTCTGGCGCCCTCCGTGTCCATGGTTAAATTGTCAACGGATTTGATTTCGGCGATTCACTGTAAAGAAGGTGGGAGGTGAGGAGACGGGATTGATATGAGGAGCGGATTGTTTTGACAGGAAGTTATAGCAAGGCACTAAAGTTGATGAGGCATGATTGGGCTGTGTTTTGGTATTTGTATTTATTTTTCACAGCCCCCCAGTTGATCCCGAGAAAAGCTGCAGGGACGGTCTGTGGAACGCTCAGATGCCACCACTGGCCTCAGTTTCCAGAGGCCTCACCTAGGCCATGCAATTTGTAGCTCGTGCTCTGGGGGAGAGGACGAGGAACACTGCACGTACCCACCTTGTGGCGGACGGCGGGTTTTTAACCATCGACGGTCACATCGCGGCCACTGGTGTGGACCGGTTTCCAATTAAACAAATCAGTCATTAACGTGGCCAGAGGCGAGGCTGCAGAAATCGGTGAGGACCTTGGTCACCTTGACCTCTGAAAAGGAGGTCATTGCGCTTAAAAAAGAGAGCGTTGTTGCCTACGGCAATCTTGATGTGCCAACTTCTACGTAGGCTTGAGCGCTCATGGAACAAAATCTAATCCTTTGTAAGTTGTAAGCTTGGGGAATGAGAAGGCCACTGTATCTTGACCTCCGCGAAACGATTGGATGCACCACAGTTTGGCCATGGCTGCTAAAGTAAATGTCCTATTAAGATCATTATTTTGATACATTTTGGACAGGTGATGAATAAGAATGGCAATGCCCCTTCCATGTGGGATCTATGGGATCTATTTTGATTACATTTTTGACGAGGTAAGAAGTAACATTATCAACCAAACAGAGATCCTTACATTTTGATGCACTATATAGAAGCATGAAGAAGTTAAAAGGACTGGAAGACTAATTATCATTTTTTCGCCAATTAAAATTTTAATTCCCAAACATCCGCTCGATACTTATACCTATTAATGATATGCATTTGTGTCTGGACATTTGGCCGACGGGAGATTAGTCAACAACCATTGAGTGACAGACTTTTTCACTTGAAAGCGGTAACATTTCACCGCACAGACATTTTATTTCGGATCATTTTGCCGAAACTTGTCCCCTTGGTCTGAAAGTCCTCACTAAGCCTCCCATGTTTTTTCAGCAAATAATCGCTATTGCTTTATATCCCGAATGTCTTTAGGATCTTTCTCGTCCACTAGACTTAGTTTTCGACAAGCTCATCCGTCACGACATAGAAAGATGCTCATGATAATGAATCACAATAGCTTCGCTTCCAAAGGCTCCGCCGCAACACGGTTTAGGGAGACTTCTCCTATCTGTTCGAACTGCATAAGCTCTCCGTTGATGTCCTTTTGTCATATTTTTTTTGAATTGTCCTTCGGTATGTCTCAAGGGTGGAGCCGAAATTGTTCCTCAGTGCTGCTCGTAAAAACTGCTAGTACTAGCTACTAGTAGCTCACTTGACCTCTCCATGGTGAGGTACGCTAGCCTCCATGCAACCCTGGCCTTACCGAGACAAACTGCGTAGAGAGGGCAAGGAATTTTCTCAGACATCAGTTATGTTGTAAGTGTTACCACTTACGACATATGTTCCAGGAAATGATCAACACTATCACCAGCCTCCAGTGGGAAGGTGCACTTCGGTGCCGCAAAGACCCCTCGCCTTCCAGTGAAAAACCGGTGATTCGTCTTTGCAGATTGTAACAAGTGGCCTGGAAGCAGTGCATCTTTCTCCTTTCGGTTCGTGTTTCTCTCTCTCTTCTCTCCTTTATCCTTTCCATCATCAGCTCTTTCCCTGTCTTTCTCTCTTTCTTTCTCGCTGGCATCCTTTTACTTTTCTCCCTTTCTCTCTCTTCTCTCTCTCCTCTCTCTCTAGACTCTCTAACCTCAGCTCTCTCTCTTCTAAATTTCTCTCCCCCCTTTCTTTCCTCCTCCATCTTTGTCGAAGAGTCATCACAGGACGGTGGGTTGGGGTCCAACAAGCCCCTGGTCATCAGTCTTGGATTCAGATTTAATTCCAAAGATCTGCTCAGCTCAGAGATCTGCGTCGGAAAGAAAACGGGTGAAGAGAAACAGGAAGGATCCAAAATGACGGGAAAACATGGAGTCCTCCATTCCCCTTCGTCCCAGTCCTGACTTGGCGGACGTGGTGGCCGCTTACAGGTGTGTGGGTGGGCGGGCGTCAGGACTCAGACCCGGAAGCACGAATCTTCATCTTCATACCATAGGTCTGCAGCCAATAAACTGGCCATTGACCAATGCTTTCGGTAAAATATCGTGTGCGGGCCGAAAATGTCTTTTCAGTAAAATGTCTGTTTTGGCCAAATGTTGTTTTGGAACAAAACAATGATGTCCCATACACCACAATTGAAAATAAACTTTTAAGATATGTAGGCCTAAACCGCAATTGTTTTTCTTTACAATTACTTGTACTGTAATGTAGACCCCCTGTCCTTGTTTTTAGCATTCAGTTTGTTTCCCATGTTCCAAAGGTTTATCAAAAAATAATTTTGCGTGCAAGTGTGTGTGTACGTGGTGCTTCGCGCGCCCGCGCGCGTCACGGCGCGCTGCTCGCAGCGTGTGTGTGTGTGGGTGTGTGTGTGTGTGTGTGTGTGTTGTTGGTGTGAAGTCAAGTCAAGTCAAAACTGTATTTCCAGTAGGAACATTGTTATGATTTCAAAAACATGCTTTTTTTTTCAAAACAAACACCACATCCATATAAAAACTGATGTAAAGACAAACAAAGAACTAAACATTCCAGAGTAACGACAATAAAGTGAAAATATCCAATTAAACAATTAATTTAAAGAAACAAGCAAATATTCCACACACAAAAACAGGAAAAAGGATGGGGACTGGGCGAATAAGCTAATCTTATGGTACAATATATACCATCAATCAACAACGACACTTTATAACCGCTCACATTTACTTAGCAAAATATGTTATTAGGCTAAAATATACGTTTCCATTATTTCAAATAATTGGAATAAATTATGAATTATGTTCGTTAAGATATGTACAGTTTAATTTTTATCTTTGAAGTAGTTCTTGTTTTCCATGTTTTTTTAAATGGAGGGTAGTTTGTTCCATAAATCTCCACCCGAATAGAGGAGACCTAGACTTTGAATAGATTTTATTTGGTCGAGGGAATGAGAGTAAATGGTGTGTGTCTGCTTGGTTTGTCGTAAATGTCTCTGTTATCTTTTATTGGAGTATTTCGTTGACAATATTATGCATTGCGATGTCCTTTTTGTTTTGATGAAAAGTCTGTCTTGAAAAAGTTAGTATATTCCTAGTTTGTTTGTAGTCTTCATAGGTAAAGTGAACTTGATTTTAAGAAAATAAAAAATTATTGTAATTGCTGTTTTGTAAATAAACGATTGATAAATCTTTAAATTGGTATCAGACGTACAGCTGAGTCCCATAATTTTTGAAGCATAATCGATCATTGAGAGAGTATGTGAGCATTAAAGAATATTTTACGAAATGGTTTCAAGCATGTTTTAAGCTTCGATAACTGGGTATTTTTCTCGAAACAGACCTTTCCCCTAAAGACCTTTATAATGGTCTGTCAAGGACAGAATCTTTGTCAACGACAACACCTAATGTTTTATGTGATCAACTTCTTTAATTTGTTGCTGCAAATAAACACGTTGTGGAATTGGATTCATACTTTTTTCTGATTGATACGTACATGCATTTCGTTTTATTGGCCTTATTTGCATGTGAGTTTATGTGTCCAGTTAAAAACAAATTTTGAGCATCCATTTTTGACAGTTTGCTTACTATCTAGCCTGTTCGCATTTCGTATCACTGATAGTATGAAGGGTGAGGTCATCTGCAAACCTTTCACATTTACTATTGACAAGCATGCAGGTCGTTTATTGATAAACAGTGCCATAGTGGACCTAAAGATAGACCTTGATGTACTCATAGTGGATTGGAAGCAATTCAGAGATTTTGTTACCAATTTCAACCAGTTGTTTTTCTGTCACACAAAAAATAGTGAACATAATATGTCAAAATTCAGGAGGCAGGATTAATATAACAGTTCTAGCTTACGCAGAAGAGTGAATGATAATAACTCGAACGCTGTTTTTTTTCAAAGTCAATGAAAAGTATACCAGTAAACCGATTATTTTCATTTATATTACATAGCAGACTGGTCAACAAGCTGTAGTAGGTGAAGTGTGGCATGGAATGATTCTTTCTAATCCAACTGATCATCATGAAGTGAATTATTTTTTATCTAAATAAGAGAAAGGGGTTTTTTTGTATGTGGCTTTTCCTGGAGACTCAGAACACAGTCTGATAAAAAATAGAAATAGGTGCGATAGAATTAGCACAGGGTTTAGATCTATCGCGCCTGAATTATGGATAGGGATTCCCCCGATTGGCTTTGTTTAAAATTTAAGCGGAAAACCATTGTTTTTCTATACATAAAGTTATATAAATCGTTTAGTGAAGTCACATATAGACTGGGCGCTCCAGTCCTGTATATGTTATATCCAAACCGATCTATATCGCGGTGTCTTTTGAATGCTTTAAAAGAGAAAAGATTTCTGCTGACTCCCCCCTTTTCAAATACTGTCATAGCTGGAAGATTGAAAGGCAATAATTGATAATCTTTTGAACTGAGGAACTGTTTTTAATAAGGTATAAATCATTTTCATTTGATGTCTATCACATGTTTTGAACTTTTTCTTTTATGCTAGCAAAAATGGTTTATTTAACTGATCTCCGATTATATCTGAAACAATTTGCTGACTTTCTTGATGCTTGTTGTTAGTTAGCATTGGTGTGTGTGTGTGTGTGTGTGTGTGTGTGTGTTGTGTGGTGGTGTGTGTGTGTGTGTGTGTGTGTGTGTGTGTGTGTGTCGTGGTGTGCGTGTGCGGTGCGTGCGCGTGTGCGTGTGTGTGTCGGTACAAGTCCCTGTTATACTCTTTCTTCGAAAAGTCCAAGACCAGATCTCTGTGTATTTCCATTCCTCGTCGTCATACCAATAGGTTAGTACATATAAATTAAAAAGCTTTGCTTGACATGGGATGCATGTACTACTTGGTCTTTTAAGATTTTTGATTCGCTATTGGCAGATGACATTACTCTACTTTCACCTAACCCATTGGGTCCGCAAAAAACCCAGACCACGGTCATGTTTTACAATTTGGAGTGATCAATGCACTTAAAATCTATGTTACTATTGGAGGAATGTGAAATGGTATACTTTTATGGACATTTTTTTATGTATACACAGAGTAATGCAGTGCCGCTGTGTGCTATATGTTCCGAACTCTCAAATAAATCCATACGTGCAGCCTTGTTGAATTGTCACGGTCGAATTTACGTAGCTACATTTTTGCGAGGTACCTTTCAAAAAGTCTTCAAAACCAGAATAAAGAGCAGCAGCAAAAAAGAGAGATTCCACAAGAACCGTTACCACGTCAACCTAATTCCTTCCCAACTTGGGAAACGTCTCTCAGTTTGTCATCTTTCGTGGGTCCGCTGTCTTTTCACATCAATGCCGTGATCAAGCCCTGGACCTGGTCGTTTTTTTTAGCCTGTGAAACGGTCGACTAGTCACTGCTCGACCTGGGAAATGAAACATGACCTTGTGACTCGATGACGTGTGAGAAAGCTATGTCGGTCATTTCGCTGGACTTTTTCCTTGATGTCAAGCTTGGAGCAGGGGGCTTGGTGCCCTTCACAGTGGTGTGTGAACTCTCTCTCCACGGCTGACTGTTTGGACAAACATGAATGAGGAGTTCTGTGTATTTTTCCCCCACTTGTCCCCCTGACGGTTTCCTCCGTTGTGGTAACAGTGACAGGAATAACGTCCTTCACCCAAGACGCACACACTGACAAAAAACAACATAAAACAACAGACACCATTTTAAAGGAGGAGGGTCTACTTCAAGTCTAATTATTGAGTTGACATCTTATGAAACACAATTAGGTCTCTATAAATAACTATACTCCAATGCAGTTATCCCACACAACTACATGTCAACGTATTTTTCAGCATACCAAAATGTCAACTACATATTGCCTCAATGTTTTGAAAGCCAATTCTATCTGTGATTTTTCTCAGCATTGATTGTTGAGGTGTGTGTGAGAAAGACGGTCGAAACATGTGTATAGATAAAACAAAATAATACGGTTTGATCTTACATTTATTGCCAATGCAAGTATTTATTCTTAATGAATGGTGTGGTCAAGGCCCAAATCAGGTCGCAATTCTCTTCTTAACTCAATAACCCGTGGAAAGAACACGAGACCCAAGAGAGATACCTTTGGGAATGTCTCGTGTATTCGCCAAAGCCAAACAGAAGTTTGCTGCAAGGTCGCGAATCCTTTACTACATTTTAGAGCCAAATCCTGCCTGTCAGGTATATTTAAGAATGTTTCCTCCCACATCTGCCCATTTTTTTCAGATTTCCACCACCGCTATCTCTCATCCCTACTAAGAGCCAACCGTACAGCTCTACTCCTCCTTATCCCCTCACCAACCTCATACCCCCACCTACCTCTCCCAAGCCTTTACTTGTAGTTGTACACCCAGTGCTTCTCAAGTCCCAGAGGAAGAGAGAGAGAGAGAGATGAGAGAGAGGAGCGAGAGAGAGAGAGATGTCATTTAAACTCAATTAGATGGTCAGATTAAAACCTGAAAATTCAAACTGAAATTCACGCTATACTCTGAAATTCCTATGCCGTCTTCTTCATGTATGCTTCTAACGATAAAAAAATAAAATCCTGGTCAACCTAAACCAGACTAGGCTTGAATCCTGGCTGAACGAATAAGGATTTGTTTCGAGCTGCAAGAGCCGATTGAAAGATAAAACTGTCTAAATTGTACGAACAAAAAAAACGCAATATTATATTCCAACACAATCCACCATCTTGAGCCACCCGCCATTTTGAACTTTGAACATTATCTATAAACCCATGACATTTTATGGCACTAACCCATACCATTGCGTTCTTCAGATGAGGATAAACCACGCAAGACATGGCGTCACGAAATGTCCACAGTCAAGAACCCTCGTTCCAATGTCCTGGTGACTGGTTACGCATGCCTCCTGTCTTCGTTCGTCCTCTGCAACGGCAGGAATGATTGTCCGGGTCGAGGAGCGAGGCTCACTGTGAGGAGGTCGCCTGTCCATGGTTGTACACGATGCGGGGTTCCTGTGTCTGTCTGCAATACCTGACCACGTGTGTGAACGGGGGGTTCCCGCAACTGTAACAGCAGGATGGAATGACGGTTCTGTAGGTCACGTGTAGTCCCTCCACGCGCCATGCACGTGCCAGGGCAGGGTCTGGTTCATTTCTCTCCGTGCAGAACAGAGTTCATTGTGGAGAGTTTGCCTGAATGCAGTTATCTGTGCCAGCATAATAGTGGACTGAGGCCAGCATATCTGTGGAACAATTCCATGTTGATGTTTCTGGCTCTTCCAATCGGTGTCATCTCACCCCTCTCTCTTGCTACATTGCCCAACTTACGTTCATTTTAGATGTTTAGCCACAACAATTTTCCCACACTCACAACGTAGATTATGTTTGAAAAGATGTGAGCAATCTGAAAAGAGTTAGTGTTGAACAGTAATCCTCTGAGACTGAGGAACTGTGTTGAAGGCAACCAGCATCCCCAGAGGAGTCGCCAACCCCACACAGCCTTTCCTATGCTGCACGTGCTCTCCTCACCTGACCCTGTTCCAACTGTTCAACCTGTCACAGAGCGGGGCCGTGCCGCGGTGGCTTGTTGGCAGTTTGCCCACACCAAAGCTACAGACAATGGAACGTGACGGCTTGTGACCTGCAACCCCCTCCTCCCACTTCACTATGGCTGCACCCCCTCGTCCCTGCTACGCTCCTGATTCACAACAGACGGACCCCATCGCTGTGCTGTGCTGCGAACTTTGCCTGCAGGCTTCAAACCTTGAACCTGCCACTCTCGTAACTATCCCCTCCCTCTCTGCTCTCCTCCTGTCACCGTCTGCTGGGGATCAGCCGCTCTAAACGTGTGGACTGCCTCCTGGCTCCTGGCCGCTGCAGCAGCCTCTTGCTGGCAATGGATTCCCCTCCTCTTCTCCTCCTGTTGGATGAATCATCCGATGAGGAGCGGAGCTGTTGTCTTTGTGTGTCAGCTGTCCGTGTCCAGCTTGGTGATGGGGCTGTATCTGCTGGTAGTGTGTGTGGCTGACCAGATGCACTGGGGGCAGTATATGTGGGAAGACAGGGGATGGAGGTACAGTGCCTGGTGTTCCATGTGCAGCTTTCTCTACCTGTTCTCTGTTCAGGTGTCTGCCTTGATCCTGCTGTGTCTTACAGCGAGTCACTGCGTTCACCTGGCCAGGCCACACATACAGGTGTGGGCCACGAGACAGGTGCTCACATCCAGCCTCCTGTGTTGGGGGATGGGTTTCCTTCTGTCCACCATGCTTCATGTCTTTCCCTGGACCTTCAATCATCAAACAGGTCTGTGTGTTCCTCAGCCTTTGACCGCCCCTCTGGGTGAAGATGACCACGCATTACATGCTGTGATAATAGTGAATACACTGCTGATGGTGCTGGTCATGGCAGGTCAGATGTACATCTGCAATCAACATTCATAACAATCCCATTAGTGGTTTTCTGGTCGATTCTCAACGATCACACCAGTCTAGGACTCTCTGCTCAGCCGCAACCATCGGGGGGGGGGAGGGGGGGGGGGGGCCATCGCCGTCTCAGTGACTGAGGCTGAGGGCCCATTGTGGCTTGTGTTCATCGTTGGATGTTCTGGTGCTGGTTGATGCCTCGATATGAACGTGACCGCCTTGAGGAAACCCGCTACTATGCTGTGACAAGCCTTTGTGCTGCCATCCACCATGGGCCGTCCACTAACCAAGTGCTGCACGTGCTGAAACGTGGCAACTGGAGAGACGAACGAACACACCAAACATGACAGCGTTGTTCTGCAACGCGTAGCCGAAGCGCTGTGACAAGACAGAATAACGGACAGAGACCGTACAAAGTAATATGACGAAAGGAAATGTGGCATTGTTTCCTTTGGATGATGAGCATTTTCTACAGACAATTCACGGACAACGAGAAGCTAATGCATCGCATTTATCATTTATTTACATAATAACATTCGTATTACTGTTACCGGTTAACACTCACTCCTTTACTCACCGTACAACAAAAAATCCTTAGATTTTTTTCTTTTTTTCACATTTCCACCTACCATAACATCCTGTTGTCAAACCTGGCCGGAAAGGGAAGGTGCGTTCAAGAGAAACTCTGTCTGGTGACCCACCGAGGCGCTGAGGAAGACAACGGACTTCGCCTCCAGGACTGTTCTGAAGATCTAGGAGAAGAGGACACGACCAGGGAAAACGTAGAAGAAGAAGAAGAATACTCTAACTTTAATGAAGAACGACATTAAACGCATTGTTTGAATCTCTTTAGATTGTCTTATTAACTGCTGTATTTATGAAACAGTAGTCAACGGACAGACGTAAAATTGACTTTGAATCTTTGGTCCACATAGGATTGAATAACCTCCAGTTTGTCCTAACTTTAGTAGAACGATGTAATATACTATTTGGCAATGAGGCTTTATACTGAAAATTCTCTGCCCCTGACTCGTGCACTGAACGCCATGCGCCACTACATACATAAGACGACCACCTTTGCCTGTCACGAAGTACCGGTAGTAACATATAGACACATATATTTATCTGACCCTGACTCGTTGCTAGGTGGCGTGGTTGATTCAGTCATAAACGTATTGCCCTTCTGTATCACCACGTAGTAGTAGTAGTCTGTGTGTATGTTTGTGTGTGTGTGCCCTTTTAAATGTATCTTTAACAGAATATATTCAAATAAAAAGGCTTTGCCTCTTGTTCATAGCAATTTATAAAGAGAGAGAATAACATTGGGTAGAAAGCATCGCCCTGTTGCACGCTTTTTTTTGGAACGCTGATGTGCATCCAATACATTCGGTTAACTTAGAAATGCTCTTATTTTAACTTTAACCTCATCATACATGCTTTTTAATACAGTTATATAACTTGTCTTTTATTCCATTCACCAGAGAAGGCTATGGTTTAGAGAGAATCAAAGGCTTTCCATAAAAAACCCACCATGGGATTAAAAGAAAACTGCTTCTGGATTAAACCTAGTAGAATAAAGATAATCAAGTTATGTTCGACAGAAGAAGAATTTCTATTAACATCAGCCAGGTGTTTCCAATAATAACATTTTCCTCTGCTCATTCTTGTGAATTATTATTTATGGCTGAACTATAAATGTTACAGGTTATATTGCTAAGAGTAATACCTTTATAATTGTTAGGGTTATTGACATCACCTTTATTGTACAAGGGAACCACACACACGTCAGTCCATGTTTCAGAATATAAGCTCTCTGTGATAAAGCATTTAAAAAGCAACAAAAACAAGTGCAAATCCGAGCGGCTGCATCGCCGAGCTACTCCAAAATCGGAATGGCGTAAATTTGACCTTAATGTAAAACTAAATCCATCAGTGGATAGCTGCATCTTGTGCAACAAGTATGCAAAATATGACGATAATAGACTGAATAGTTTTATATATATATAGCCTTAGCCTTGGTGGTTCGGAAGAGACCGTGATTTTTGAGCGCGCGCGATCATAGCGCGCACACGCTGGCGCACAGAACAATTCATGACAAACTGTGTTATAGACCATTCATCAAGAAAATGTTGTGAAAAAAACTGCATTAAAATACATGCAAAACCTCGCGAGATATTAGCGATTATGTGTTTCGGGGTTTGAACCCCGTAACTGGCGCGACCTCGACCTTAATGTAAAACTAAATACATCAGTGGGATAGCTTGCATCTTAGCAAACAAGTATACCGAATTTGATGATGATAGACTGAATAGTTTTGAGAAAAACGGACGAATAGCCGGACGAACGGCAGGCAGCCGCGGATAGCCGGACGGACGGACGCCGGACGGAGGAAGGACGCCGGACGGACCAGACAGAAACAAAACACACTCAATTCAGCATTTGTCAAACCTTCTACTATACACAGGGACCTCAGCTTTCATTAACCTTTATTTTAGGGCAGTTGCCCCCAAAGAAAAATTCTGTTCAGTAATTTGTCTTTTGGGGGGGTCATCCAATGACGTCGATCTATGTGTGTGTGTGTGTGTGTGTGATGTGTGTGTGATGGTGTGTGTGATAATTATGGTGTTGTGTGTGTGTGTGTGGTGTGTGTGTGTGTGTGTTGTGTGTGTGTGGTGTGTGTGTGTGGTGTGTAGTGCGGTCTGTCTGTCTGTCTGCTGTTTTTGTCTTTATTGACTATCTTACAAAAATATGACGGGGGGGTGGGGAAAAATTTTTTTTTGATTAAAATTGGCAGAGGGGTAGTCATCTTGAAAAGGAAGCTTCCTTTCGATAATCATGACACTGCTGACCTTGACCTTGAATTTTTGATTGCTCTTTGGTTTCAACTTGGTTGTACATGTATTATTTACGCATTGGAGTGTAGAGGGGAACTATTGTATTTTTAACTTTGATCTTGTTGGTTTTTTTGCTCCTTTTGTTGCCTACTTTTTACTCCTTTTGCTATATTTGCTGTTTGCTGTTTAATGTTTGTCTGTGTTGATAAAGGCGCAATCGCCGAAATATCCAGTAGTTTTGTTTTTTCTCTTGGAATAAAATAACGTCACTTTACACTTTGTGTAGTGGTAGTGTTTGTTTGTCTTGAAGTGTTGACTTTGAAAACCAAAATTTCCTTCTTCGGTCTATATATTTGTGGTTCTGAGCTGTATCTCATGAACTGGTGAACAGAATCGCTTCAACTTTTGTGAGGTGGTGGTGATGGGAGGGTACTGTAAAACAATGTATGCAACTGTGCTGACTTTGATCTTGAAGTTTTGTTTGGATTTGTTTCTCAAGCACTAACATTCAAATGATCTGAAATGGACAAAGGGAAGCAACAATTGGTCTTTGACAAATAAGTAATCATGAGTAGTGTCCCTTTGGCAATATGCAACAGAGAGAGAGAGAGAGGAGAGAGACGAGAGAGACGAGGAGAGAGAGGAGCGAGATCGTGCGTGGATTGATAGAGTGGTTATGTGCTTGTGATGTAATAGAGTGAGGATGGCTGGACAGGGAGGGAGGAGGGAGATAGGGGTGATTCAGGAATGGTATGACTGTGATATGGTGTGGGGTCTTGTGACCAGGTGTGTGAGGCCTGTTGGGTCTAGGTTGTGGGTGGGAGGGAAGGACATTTTCTGATTTCATTTGCAATCAGAAACTTTACATAGTTTCTACCTATGAAGTCTGCATTTCTGTATCTCTGTTTGTCTGTTTCTATCTGTCTGTCTATGTCTGGTTTTAGTGCTGGCATTGATGTGATTTACCATCATTCATCAGGCTATCATCATAATAAAAACATGAACATGTGATTTACCATCATTTATAAAGTTATCATCCTGATAAAAATATGAACAGTGTTTCACTAACTTGGTTTGTGAGGCACTTTAATTTGTGAAATGAGTGTATTTGACATGTGTGTGTGTGTGTGTGTGGGTAGTGTGTGGTGTCTGACCCTCTTTCTCTCCAGATCCCTAGGTATATAGCTTTCAACTGTTGGTCGGCACTCTTTCGCTTGTCTCAGGACCGACCTCCTGGAAAAAAAAACTGCCTCTTTCCCTCCGTCAGCGACCCGACCCTCTCAGCCTTCAAATCTAACCTTCAAAAACCACCTGTTCCCCCCCCCCGTCATTAAAGCTCCGCTCTCTTTCTCTTCTCTCTCTTGCCATTAGGTATGTTTCTGCTATATTCCATTTATGTTACCCGTGTGTGTTCGCTTTGTAAAAACTTGTATTGCGTTTGTGTTTGAATGCGCTTTGAATGATAACGTGTGATGTGCGCTTTGATTTGATTTATATAAAGATTCAGCGCCGTATAAATACCGTATGTTAGTGTGGTTGTTCGTTGTTGTTGTTGTTGTGTGTTTGTGTGTGTGTGTGTGTGAGTGTGTGGGTGTGTGTGTGCTGTGTGTGTGTGTGTGTGTGTGTGTGTGTGTGTGGTGTGTCTGGTGTGTGATGTTGTGGGTGTGTGTGTGTGTGTTGGATGTGTGTGGTGGTGTGTGTGTGTGTGTGTTGTTCCACCACCTGGTGTGTGTGTTGTGCGTGACCTGTGTGTGTGCTAAAAAAAAAAAGACACATGGACTTACTCTATGCAAACTATATCCTATCAGACTGGTTTGTTGCTTTAGGCGTATGCTACTAAACACATCTCTGGCCTGGTTTACACTGTCGCAGTGCGTATATGCCGTTCCGCGATATCTTTGTTGTTGTTTTGTTTTACATGTATTTATTTTTATTTTATTTTTTTATTGTTAAGTTATTGTCAAAATCTTCAAACTGGAGCGTGAAGACGCTGTATTGCCAGCCGCACGGCGCATTTTCAGCTCCAGAGACGTTATCCTTTGACTAACACCTTCGTCTTCAAATTTGCCTAGATATTCTAACTACCTATGCGTATGGAACATTTGAGGGTCATAGGTTCCTCCATTGTAACGTTCATCGTCGTAACATATTTATTATTGTCATGTGCGCGTGTTATTGCATGCTGCGTACATTAGTTTTCTTTTTTTCGAAACAACAGTGAGTGAGCTATTGATATTTTTTTAAATTAATTTCAATTTGTGGTGTAGGCCCACAGTTGTAGGACTGGTGTGTGACCACACAAACTAAACCGGGCTGATCTGTGAGATTAAAGATACACTGACGCACCACGATTAAGTCCCTTGTTTTTTTTCTGGGTAGCTGTGACCCCAAATACAAATTCCCCTTAACTTAAATTGAGGCTGCTCTTTAAAATGATGTTGGGAGCATTGTGTATGGGAGTGAGACCTGGTCCAAAAACAAGAATTCTTTCCCGCTATAAGAGGGAAAACACGTGAAACCCGTGATTTTTGACACGTGATCTGGTGGGTCTTTAAGAAGTGGGTTGAATAGAACTCACTGTAGTTTTGTGTGTGTATGGTGAAAATGATTTTTGTCATCACTTCTTATCTGGATGGCCTGGGAAGTGGAGGCCCGTCTTTTTTGTCTTGTGTGCGCGGGGCACACGAGCTGGATGTATAGCTCGCCTCCCCAGGTGATTATAGATTTTTTGTGTGTAAATCTGAAGGGATAAATGTGGTGTGTGAAAACAGTGTTGTGAAAAAAAAAGAGAAGAAAAAAAGGATTCTTTAAATGTCTGTGATTTTGTCAATCAATACAAAGGATCAATATGACCAATTTCCGTCGAGTTTATAGCCTTCATAGGCTCCTTCGACGTATGAATCCAGATCCAGATCCAGAATAGTAAACTTTTTGTACAAGGGAAGTAATGTCTCACAGTAAGTGATTATATTTTGTTGTGTGGTAATT
>CM065702.1:19604045-19644045 GCA_017654935.2 Phymorhynchus buccinoides | reverse complement strand
CCTTGGCTTCTTTGGCAACCTGCGTGCGGCAGACGCCTCAGACTGCATGTTGAAGCCATTGTGCCTTTGTATTGTTTTTATTCTACTCTGTGTGTGTGTGTGTGTGTGTGTGTGTGTGTGTGTGTGTGTGTGTGTGTGTGTGTGTGCACGTGTGCGAGAGACAGCAAGTTTTAGTGCTTTTGTTTTGTTTTTGTTTTTCTTGTTTTATTCATTTTTTTTTGGTTAGTTTTCGGTGCCTTTGTAAAACACCTTTGATTTGTTGCACACTTTCGAAGTATCAATAAAAATGTTTTAAGAAATTTGTCAGTGTTCCTTGGCCTCTTTGTATATGGAAAAAAATACTATTTAACCCACAAACATTCATAACTCGTGAATAATTCAACCTCTGCTGTGAAATTCCATCTCCCCGGTCATGCAACATTACAGGACTTCACATAAAGGTGACATACTTTGGGTAGTTCTGAAAATAATGGCACTTGTATTGACTGCATATAGCCATATAGCCATTCTGTTTTTTGTACTACTAGCAAGTCACCATATTGCCATAGGGAAACATTTTTTTAATTAAAAATGTTCAGTGGCCTTTATGCTATTTCTGTGATTCTAAAGGAAATTAACAAAGGTAATGTTTTAAAATTCCACAATCCTGCAGAGAAAATGTCAATAGTAAGGGTCTTTCATTTGCTCAACATAATGTCATGCTTAAGGTTTATTAAACAGCAGCAACAATCCCTTATAAAAAAACCATTCTCATTTACATTTTACAATCTTACAAAAAACAATATTGTATTATTGTGAAATGTCATATTCTGTGGATTTCTTAATGGTGCATGCAGCATGTGATGACAATGGACGTCTTTTTTCTTGAACATAAGTAGTTGTTTTTCTTAAATATATAAAAGGAAAACGTTTTACTTTTCTTGTGTGTATGTGATCTTTTTCTTCTCCATAGCTTAAATAGTCTTCTTTAGCATGCTATATTTAAATTGTTCGCGTGCATGTAGGCTTGAGATTTGTTGTTAATAATTTTCTTAGAAAGAAATATTTGCACACTGTTGCTTTCCCAGTTTGTTTGTTCGTTTGTTTTGTTCACACACACACGCACACCCTCCCCCCCCCCCCCCCTCTCTCTCTTTCTCATCTCCGTTCTTCCATTTCTTTACCTGTTTAGCTACCTACTGCATGATCATTTATTTTTGTCTTAGATAAGTTTTTGTTTTCTTAACTTTGTATGTGGTTTTTCAGTTTTAAAGTAATTAGTTTTTGCGGGCTGAATCAGTTCATGAAAAGTTGTACTTTCTAGAAGGAAAAAACATCATCAAGTTTCTGGGTATGCATGCAAAGCTAGAGCTATAATCTCATTGAAATTGCTTCAACACATTGTTATTTTGTAAACATATACTTTGTCAGTTTTATCATCTATGTTGCGATTAAGGAATGGGGGTGAGACTTTTTTTTTTATCGTTTTGATTTGGTATGTAACCCAAGCGTCAACCAAATAACTCGTTATTCTTTCTTACTTCAACATTCTGTATTACGAAACCTGTTTTGAAACCTCCTTTGATAAACATTATCCAGCATGTTATTTTCAGTGTAATACATACATGTATAATTTGTATTGTGAAGAAAACATTGGTCCACACCGGAATACATATCACCTTTTGTTGGTATTTTTTCCACACAAAAAACTGAAAGAATAATAACATTCTTTTACATTTCCATTTCCAGGTCTATGCTATTAAACGAATGCTCAAGGACAGAACTACTTGCACATTCCACAAATAAAAGTAGAGGGAGAATCAAATCAAAACTGCTGTTATTTATTTGAATAGACTTCTCTTTGAAAACAAGTACCTTCTTGAAAACAAGAGACACAACTTTCAAATCCAAACTGCTGTATTATTTGGGTTTTAAACTAATGTTTGTATCACTTTTAATAATAACTATTTCAGATTTTACTTCTTCTTCTGCGTTCCCAGGCCATAAGGCCATAATGGGTATGGTACGTATGTGTCCATTTAAAGAAAAAGTTTTCACTGGTCTCCCTGCTGCATACAGCTGACACATCCGATTTTGGAGGAGATAAAATATTACAAATGCAGTATTTGTTTAAGGAATTGACCAGCCTTTTCAAAGTCTATATACTACTTTAACTTGTTAAGATAAAAGCAAGATAGAAAACGAAAACGAAAGGCATCGTTTCCACTTACGTTTGTCTCCAGTTTATTATTTTTAAGAAGGTTTTTAAAAAATATTAACCCCTTGTCAAGCTAATAACCATTGTTTTGGTTTTTCAAAGCATAAGAAAAGTTAGATTTTTTCCTCTGCCCTTAAATGTTAATGTTCCTTTATTACCAATGTTTCAATAGTTAAATTTTTGTGTGCATATTGTTTTCATAAATGTTGTGCATATTCAGTGTTGATTTCAATATTGACATGCGTTATAGACGTATGTTACACATTGCTCAGTTGTGTATCATTTTATTTCCAGAATAAAGATGATCATTGTGCATGAAAAGTGTGAATTAAATGTGAGATAAAGGTTTATTTATGTTAAAACCCCTCTCTCTCCCTTTCTGTCTGTCTGTCTCTTTCTCCCCATTTCTGTATGTCTGTCTCTCTCTCTCCCGCCCCCTCCTCTCTCTGTCTCTCTCTGTGTCTCTCTCTCTCTCTCTCTCTCTCTCTATCTCTCTCTCTCTCTCTCTCTCTCTCTCTCTCTCTCTCTCTCTGCTTGTCCGTCTCTCCATAAGTGCGTGCATGCTTGTGTCTTTATAGCACTCACGTCATTGTGGGTGTGTGTGGGTGTGTCCTCTCTAAGACACATTCACTTAAGCAAACAAAAAATGAAATCCTCAAGTCATTTTTAAATGGCTTTATGTTTAGCTAAACCAGAAAGAACGGATTTCTCTTGTGCATTTCAATATCATATAGACAGCACAATGTGTGCTTAAACAAAAACAAAAGCAAAAAGAATATAGCAAAGAACCAATAAAGCAGAAAAAATACATTTATAAAGGGGGAAGAAAGAAGAAGCCAAAGAAATATCCACTTTCGCTGGCATTTTGATAAACAAAAATAGAGAACATCACCATCCCCTCCACCATTGTTTCTGTGTCTGTTCCAGCATTGACAAAGAACACATTTTTATAAAGCATTGTGCATTATCGAGTTGTTGTTCATCTAACTGTAGGTATCGGCAGCCAAACATTTGACTTTGAGAAAAGTCTCAGTTCTGAAGCATGCATGCACGCACTCACGCAAACGCACGCACATGCGTGCACGCACACGCACACGCACACGCACACACGCACGCACACACACACACACACACACACACACACACACACACACACACACACACACACACACTTATACACACTACACACACACATTTGCACACACACACACACACACACGTACGGTGAATGGAGAACAAGGCAAAGGAGTATTTCAGCCTAGAAGCTGACCTGCAGACATCCATCCATGCAGTTCCAAAGGCACAAATAAGGCAGTCAGATCCACAGACCACATATCCTACTGCACATAATCGTCAGCAGCGGTGTTCCCGCAAAGATTCTGATGACGACTGCGACAGGCAAGAAGAGTGAACCAGGAGAGACGTGCTACATCATACTATGCCCAAAAAAACCTAACCAAAAACACGAATAAAAGCAACAAACAAAAATAACAACCCAACAACAACCAAAACGCAAATAAAACCAACATGAAGACTGCAGCATGCAAGCGCGTAGAGATGGATCTGTGTTGTTCGTTAACAGACTGAATCGCAGAAACATCAGTCCGCAAGCGCGTAGAGATGGATCTGTGTTATTTGTTAACAGACTGAATGCAGAAACATCAGTCCGCTTTTTTTTTAAAGTGCACAAAAGATCTGAGGAGGATAAAAGTCAAATGGTGTAGAATGAGAATGATTTTGGAGAAGAACAAAAATCTGATAACCAAGAGAATGAGAACGAGGGGAAAGAGAACGCGGAATAGGGGGTAAAGTTTGAACAGAAAAAAATCACCATTGGTTGTTACAGTGAAATCCGTTGACCATTATGACCACGATGGACCTTTTGTCTTCTTTTTTCTAAAAGAGAAGAAATCACACAAAAAAAGAATGAGGAAGCCGAGCACTTAGAGGGAAACAGAGACGAGATTTTTCAGGAAATGTCCTGATTTCAGGAACATTTAAAGCAAGCAGGGCTGTTCTTGAGATAATTTTACCCTTTCACCGCCAGCCATTTTTCAGCCAAAAAATACCATTACATTTAACTGGGTAAAGAAAAAAAAAATCTGCAATACTGCAAATTTCTCTATGATAGTATATATAACATTAGGCCTATCCTTACCTCCCAAAATTAAGAAAATATGGTCTTTGGATAACAGGCCCTGCTTTGATGCTTTTTAGTGACATGGGTGTTAAACCATTGTGGTGCTAAAATGCGACATTGGCGCTGAAAGGGGTAAATCCACTGAGAGGACTAGGGGGAGGGGGTGTATACTGGGAGTGACTGATGGAAGCATGAACAAGACAATAATGATGTTCCAGTTGCTACTCAAATCCACAGCGCAATCCAGCAGAATCAGAATCAGAATTAATGTTTATTGCCCTTTAAAATCAATAC
Source organism: Phymorhynchus buccinoides (assembly GCA_017654935.2). Taxonomy (NCBI): domain Eukaryota; kingdom Metazoa; phylum Mollusca; class Gastropoda; order Neogastropoda; family Raphitomidae; genus Phymorhynchus; species Phymorhynchus buccinoides. The sequence continues at coordinate 19,639,414 of CM065702.1, read as the reverse complement.
AAGGTTTTATATGACACTAATAAAAAATTATAACAATAACTGTAATAATAACAGTTTATAAAAAAAATTACTGAACATTTTTTGTTAAATACTTCTTTATTGGTACTGGTTGCGCTACTGCTTCAGGCAATTCAGGCTATTGATTGACACAACTGCGTATATATTTTGCAAGTTCACTTACAAGGGCGTCATTTGTCCAGCATACCCCATTCAGATGGGGATCGGACCAAAACAAAGGAACAGGAAAAAACGTAATGACAAAAAAGTAACGACATTTACTAGGACAAAAATTAACTGAAAAAAGGTAACAGGAATAAAAAGTAACACTTCTCATTGTGAGTGCATAGAACATCTAGCGTAGCACAAGGAGTGCATTGAGGCATGCACGCACTTATACACACAGACACTAATGTAGGCCTAATATTACTCATAATAAAAAAAAAGGTTTATTTGTGCCAAAGCACGCATGCTCACAATCATGCGCGCGCACACACACACACATTCACACTCTCTCTCTAAACATGCACACACACTGACTGCGCCGCACACACACGTACATACACACACACACACATACACATACATACACATACACGCACACGCACACGCACACACACACCCGCGCACGCACCCACACATGCACACACACACATACAAAAAAGCTGTAGGCTTAATGCTTATTCCTTTTATCCTCGTTAAAGATCATTTTGACTTTACTTTACTTTACTTGACACACAAACACACACAAACACACACACACACACACACACACACACCACACACACACACACACACACACTCTCTCTCTCTCTCTCTATCTCTCTCTCTCTCTCTCTCTCTCTCACACACACACACACACACACACACACACACACGCACACGCACGCACACGCACGCACACACGCACACACGCACACGCACACACACACACACACATACACACACACACACACACACACACACACACACACACACACCACACACACACACACACACACCGTGGAACATTATTTAAAGTAGAATTACTGTGAAGTTACAACATCAGTGACTGTGAGAGAAGTCGAATGACGCTTCAATCACTGAAAATTCCTTTGCCTCTTCAACACTGACTTAAAGCGTATTCGACTGTTTAATGATGTGGGAAGGTTACTCTTGTCGTACCACTTAAAGATAGAATGCTCTGTAGAGAATGTCAGCCTATAGAATATGTGTAACCCATTTTATTTCTATGCATTCCCACATAGTGTATATTCTTCTTCTTCCACTCTATGTTAAAGCCACCTTCATCAACAACTGTCAACTATTGTTTATTCTTTGGTTAATGCTGAATCCATGCATATCAGTATTATTGATGTTAGTCCAGTAGTTTTAGAATTATGGTCGTTTTAGGGTCAGTTGTGCTGACATTTGCCTATTGGACAAAAGCAAAAATTAGCGTTTTAGCCATTTTTGCACCCCTGTATTTTCAAAACTGTACATTTTGATTAGACAGAAAAATAGGCATGTTGTACAAATAATTATGTTGCTGACTATTAAAAAAAACAAGTTTCAACTTTGAAAATGCATTAATGTTTGAGATATGCGACTTAAAAAAACGGTATTTTTTGCACTTTTCCAAAATTGCGCAAAATATGGGACCTTTAAAAGCAATTATCTTATTGAATACATTTAACTTATATTTTGCATGTGAGTTTCTATTACGGGTTTGTTCTAAGTAATTCCATGCAGTATTTCACGAGATATAAGAGGGTGAAGAAAAACGGAAACATGTCTGCCGCTCGGCGACATTTTATTCCCGGGGCATAATTTATGTACCAGTGTATTGTACTCCAAATCTTACACCCTCACACAACATTTGAAGGGATTCTATCATCTAGTTCACATCCTCCGAAGTCGGTGTGTGGCTGCCTTCATGGCGGGGTAATCAAAAACGGCCACACACGTAATGTTCTCATCCCTAGCTGAAGTATTTGTACCACAGTGTTCAATTGTGTTTGGCTGTTGGGATGATCCCTGGAGTCCTTTAGCCCAGGGAACGACAAAGTTTTAAGTAATTGCATGAAACAATAACAAGCTTAATGTTTTAGTAAAGGTCTGTGTACACGCTAACACTACTCACAAGATATTTATATTTCCCCATGGCAACACACCGATGGCTTGGAGTCAAAACGGACTATCTTTAGATAGTCCATTGACGTATTATTGGATTTATTACAAAAACTAATAACTTGTATCAAACAATGACTGCAGAAATATAAAAAAGGGGGTTATGCGTTTTGTATTTCTGCAGTTTTTTTCTTATAGAAGTTATTAGTTTTCGTAATAAGTTCAATAATGTCAATGGTCCATCTAAACATAGTCCGTTTTGACTCCAAGCCATCGAACTGTCACGTGAGCTGTAAGTCATATTAAGAGTGGGCTATCACTGTGTTGCCATGGGGGAATAGAAATATCTCGTGAACAATGTTAACGTGTACACTGACCTTAACCAATACTTTATACCAACTCCAAGATCCGATACAATATCAAACAACAATTTCTGCTTTCAAAATTAAACAGTTATGCAAAGCAGCAAAATATAAAAACATTTTAGGGAATACAGTTCTTATTAAACATGTGTGGAGGCTGACCACCACAGCTGGCAGCAGAATATCTCATAGAAATTATGTGGCGTGCTGGATATTCTGCTGTCAGCAGCCCCACACTAAGTATATAACGCCTGCTGGATGAGTAACATTTTAAGTCTTCGCACAAAGATATGAAACACATTTGCTATTCGCATATTTATTCATTCACAAACTCATGAAATAACAGGAAGGAATTATGCTCGTGGACGAACCCCGACTGACACAGCCCCAACCTTTCATTTACCGCTACTTTGATGATGTATGGCCCGTACTACCCCAATTTAATGGTTGGTTGGTGCAAACAAATGGGGGGTGGGGGTGGGGGGTGACTGAGGCAGGGTGGTACGGTGGAGGTGTTTTGGGAGGCCTATTTTGAAAGGAAGAAGAAAAGAGGAGGAGGAGAAGGAAAAGAAACAAAGAAACAAAGAAAGACAGACAGACAGACAGACAGACAGAAAAGAAAAACGAAGAAAAGTGTTTGAGTTGGCATAATTACCCCCCCCCCTTTCTTCAGTCCCCCTGTGTATAACCTGTGTAATAAATCAACAACATTTTCCCATCTCTCCCCCAATACTCTAGGGCGAAATTGAAATCATACTTCCCTTTTGGTACAATGTTCTGAAAATTTGAAGGCGAATGTTTTGTGAAATGTCCTTTTAATTTAGAGGATGACACACGCTGTTCCGCGCTGTTTTCCTTGTTAAAATAACACAAAAATAAGGGACTCTATAAGATCGTGCAGGGAGATGGCGGATAGCTCATTTACGGGTTAGTTTAGCAACGGACACATCGTCGAACAGCGTGTGTCATCCTCTAAAAACAGATAATCTTGCAAACTATTTCCTTCAAGTTTTCGTAACATCGTATCAAAAGGGAAGTATCCCTATAGTAATTTGTATGATTCGCCCTAGAGTATAAATCGCTCAGTTGAAACAATAACTCAGAATATTCAGGCTTTTCAGTTGAAACAGTGAAGGATAATAAATCACTGAGAGTGTTATTTTGAAACACCACAAACGCACGCGTATACTCGCGTGCTCGCACACACACACACACACACACACACACACACACGCATGCACGGTGTGTGTGTGCACACACACACAAACACACACGCACACACACCCACACACACACATACACACCGCGTGCGTGTGCACACACACACGCCGCGGGCGAGCAACCAAAAACAGACACAGGTCCGCACGCATGCACGTGACGCACACATGCACACACTGGAGAGAGAGAGAGAGAGAGAGAGAGAGAGAGAGAGAGAGAGAGAGAGAGAGAGAAGAGAGAGAGAGATGAAAGAGAGAGAGAGAGAGAGAGAGAGAGAGAGTGAGCGTGCGAGAGAGAGAGAGAGAGAGAGAGAGAGAGAGAGAGAGAGAGAGAGAGAGAGACAGGAGAGAGAGAGAGAGAGATGCTGTCGCTTTCTATCTAATCAATATAAAGTAGTTCTCAAGCTGCTGGGCTGCCAGTCGTGGATCAGATGTCTAGCAGTGAAGGTGTGTCTTATAGAGCAAGAGCAGTGATGTATTGGTATTTGGTGTTTGGTGTTTGGTAGGCCTATTTGCTATATTCTAGTCACAGAGACATGAACGACCTGATCACCAAGCCCTGTACTCACGAGTGCGTCTTAGACATTCAAAACGGGGATTAGTATGAACATTAGACTAAACTCCCCAAACCATTGACCGTTAGGCCCATCATGTCCGCCTCCGGTTGGAGAAAAAAATCTTTGTAAAAATTCATAGAACAAAGGCAAGTAGAATGGACCAGTAAGGCAGACACGTAGTACATGTAGATGACAGTAAGCAAAAGGAAAAGAGAGTGATAGATTAGAGGAAGTTACAAGCACAGATTTCCAGAAGCTGGGGTAACTGTTTGTACGAATAGACCCCCCCCCCCCCTTCCCCCTCCCTTGCCCAGTATCCCCACAGGGGAGAATTAACTTCTGTTATTCTTCTTCTCAGAGAAATGCGTTTGCCCATGAACATCGAATCACAGCACATTTGGTTTCAGTTCATATTAAGTTGTCAAAAATATGGTTTGTGATAAATTAAGCTTTCTGTACACGTGTGAAAATTTTCACTCTTTCCCCATAGCAACACAGTGAGAGGCCAGTCATGATACATTATGACTTGCACATCATTGTGTTGCTTGTTTCAACAATTTGTATTCGTTTTCTTCACTCATTCCATAATTCCTGCTTTCACTCACTCTTTAATCCCATCTTTCAATGTATGCATAAATTAAATCAGCGCAAAATCAAAATGGGTCAAATAAAAAAGAGCAGCTCATCATAGGTAATATAATGACAAAAATAAAAATTAATCAGTTTCTGAAACTTAATAATATATCACTGATAGCAGTATTATTAATATTACTTATTCGTACAAGTATTATCTAAAGAGAAGGTGTGTTTTTTCGTTTTTTGCTGTTGTTTTTTCATTACAAAACAGTAACACTGACAATAACAACAACCACATCAACAGTACAAAACAACAGTGACAATAGCAACAACCAAAACAACAACAGGTAACAACAATACTGACCAACACAATGTGTAATCAATCATATGAAAGAAATGCTTTTGAGGAAATGGGATCAAGAATAAATATAACATCATAAAAAAAGGGGGAAAACACACAAAACACACACACACACACACACACACACACACACACACACACACACACACACACACACACACACACACACACACACACACAGGGTATATAGTTGCAGACTAAACTAGAACTCAACAATGCATAATATTCAACTTTTAAAATTGTGTGGAGTTACACATGATTTAGCACAACAAAAGTTATTTAGTTCATCTTCCTTCAAGAGAGACATCAATTTATTCTTCTGGAAGCAGAAGAGATGTTACAAGACCATCCAAATTAAATTAAATAATCAAAAACAGATTACACAACAATTGACACTAATCACCAAAGTACTGTATAATACTATGCACCAGATTACTAGACAATAATCACCAAGGTACTATCAAGGATTTTTGTGTTTGTTTGTTTGTTTGTTTGTTTTTTAAAATTAAGAAATTAGTGTAGAGTAAGGGAACCAACTCTCTTCAAATTCCCTTAAGGCATAGTTAAGAAAATACAGGTATTTTTCTTATTCTAGTCTGTTTTTAAGTATGGCTATGAAGATCTGTAACTTTGGCTGGACATTTTGTAATTTACACTTATATATATAAAATTTGGCTAGAAGCAAAATAAAATCCATTGGTTTATCTGTCTTAGTGTTTTGTTTTACTCCAAATAAAACTAATTTTTTGTTAATTTGAAGGCAATCACAATGTTGATATTTTTCTTTGAGCAGATGTTCAAAACTAGTCCAAAATCTATTAACAATAGCACAATCAAACAACATGTGTGAAATACACTGCTCATCCACATTACAAAAATTGCATACAGGGGAATCAACCACTTTGATCTTGAACAAATATTAATCTGAGTGGGGAGCAGTCTGTGCAATAGTCTGGTCTGAAACCATCTGAGATGAACATCTGTGGTAGTTTTGTGTAAATGTGAAAAAATATGTTTCCAGCTCAGGGTCTCAAACAGGCCATTCCATTTTATGACTGCTGTTGGAGTAGCATCATTTTCATTTAAAGTGGTTTGCACATATTTATTACTTTTGTTAATGCAAGACCATGCTTTTGGGTCTAATATTTTATATCTATTGGCTAAGACCACATTTAATTTCTGACAGTATGTTCGAATAGCATTAACAATGCCTTCATACAATATAAAATTAGTTGTAATACCTGGGTATTTCAGCAAAAACTGGTTATATGTCATAACAGTGCCATTATCATTTACTACATTTTTTACAAAGTAAATATCAAAATCACACCATTCTCGTACATAAACTACCCTTCTTCCCCTTAAAATATTAATATTGTAATGTATACATTCAGACATGAATTCATGCACAGAGGATGGACAGCATTTCACACAGAGTTTTTTTATAATGTTTCAGAACATCCTTCCAGAATGGGTTTTCAACATTTTCAATAACAGTATTAGCATATTCAGCTCCAAAATGTTGTACATTTTCCAGTCTAGGATACATGTTAATTGTAAAGTCTTTCCATTCAGAATTGCAGCTTAGTCTCTTCAACCAAGATATTTTCATGGAAGACAAAAAATGTTTAACATTCAGCATTTTCAAACCCCCTTCAAAATATTGTTTTTCAATCACAGACCTTTTTATTTTGCTTTGCTTACCATTCCACAAAAATATATATAATTCTTTCTCTAAAGTTTTTAAAAAATCCTCTGGGGGATCAGGCAAGTTAATTAGTAGATGAATTATTTTTGAAAATACTAAGGTTTTGATGACGGTGATTTTTCCAAAGGGAGTAATTTGTCTTATCTTCCAAAAAGCTAGTATTTGTCTCATTGCAAAAAGTTTGTCTTCATAATTTATTTGTATAATAATATCAGTATTGGTAGAAAATGTAATGCCTAAAATTTTAAAAGTGCCCGGGTCCCAAACAACGTTCTTGTCACGCATATATCGGATGCCACAATTTTTCATACTTCCTATCCAAACAATTTGAGATTTGTCAAAATTAATTAAACCAGAAACATGTGCAAACCTTGTAAGAGTAGATACTGTTTCATTGAATGACCTTTCTGATCCATCAAGGCACAGAGATGTATCGTCTGCAAACTAGGACAACAAATTTTCTTTATTTTTAATTTTAATTCCTTTAATGTGCACATTACTGCGGATCATAAAAGACAAAATTTCTGCGCAAATTAAATACAAATAAGGGGAGGCGGGATCTCCCTGCCTGACCCCTCTTTCTATCGAGAACCAAGGTGAGTACTGACCATTAATAGAAACACATGTTGAAATCTGAGTATAAAATTTTTTTATCCATGTAATAATGTCTGGGCCAAATTTGAACAAGTGTAAACACTTTTGCAAAAAAGACCAAGAAACGCTATCAAACGCTTTTTCAAAGTCTACTAATAAAAACATGCCTGGAATATTTTCTTTTTCAGCGTATAGCAGTGTATCGTAGAGTAATCTGATATTTTCACCAATAAAGCGGCCTTTTAAGAAACCTTTTTGGCTTTCATGAGTTATACCTGGTAAAACACTTTTAAGGCAATTAGCGATACAAGCTGAAGCTATTTTATAAGTTATGTTCAGAAGGGAGATGGGGTGCCAAATAAACCGCTTAGGGTTTTCCTCTTTGGGGATCAGTACAATTGTTCCCTGTCGTTGAGTTTGACATCTGACCTTTACTAAAACCCTCATTGACAGAACGCACAAGAAAAGAGCCAATATCGACAAAGAAAGAAAAACTTAAAGAATTCAACAGTGAACCCATCAGGTCCAGGACTTTTTTAATTTTTCATATTTTTTAAAGCACTAGCAGCTTCTCCATATGTTATTAAACCCTCAATTGATTCACTCTCCTCGTCCGTTACAACTGGGGCATCAGGGAGTTCATTAGTTATGTTAACATCATTTACCTCTTTAACACAGTATAAGTTTTCATAAAACGGGTTTGTTTCATTAAGAATGCTCTTTTGATTTGAAATTACTGTTCCATTTTCTTTTTTAAAAAAGGTATGGATTTGTCTAATTATAAGGTTGCAGAAATATTTATTAACCGTTTCACCCTGATTAATCCAGCGAACCTTCAAGTGCATTGCCATATCTTGGATCCTGTGATATCTAATTTCCTGTAATTGGATTTTTAGATCTTCCAAAACAGAAATATCACCTTCTTGCAAATTGTGTTCAAGATTACTGATTCTTTTTTCAAGGTCAAGCTCTAACTGGGATTCTTTCTTTTTTCTGTAAGTGGCATAAGAAATGGTTTTACACCAAATTTCTAACAATAAAGTTAAAAAAACCAGTTGATCATTAATCTGAAAAGGTAGATCATCATTTAAAACACTATCAGTGTTATCCAAATTATAAGGTAGCAATGCATATTGTTTCTTTACATCTTTAACCCATATATGCCTGAATTAAGTTTTTGTTTATCATACTATTTTTGGGGAAGGGAATAATGTTCATAGACCATCCATAGCCATAAGAATGCAATTGTTTGTGTATCTTCATATTTACAGCCACTAAAAGAACTGTCCCCATATGGGGACGCTAGGCTCGAATGGGTACATGTTCATTGTCAGATCAATAATACAAGAAACAAGTGAAAACATTATTTTGAAATTTTATTTTTCAAAGTTTTACAGTTTGAAGCTCATCAAATACGCTTGTTGCATTCTTTGTGGCACACCTTAACGTACAATCTAAACAGCCAAGAGGTCAAAGATCAAAATAAAAGGATAAGATCTGCAATGAGCAGAAATGCACTATCTGGAAAACCAAACTATTCAAATTATGAATGTCATGTCTCTTTTGATCTCACAAGCAAGGTCAGTCAATATACCTGTTGTAAGAAAAGTGATCATTGAAACAGAAAATATCATTACAACTGTAACTTCAGAGGAAACATACATTGAACAATAAACTGAAAAAGATAACCCAGCAGTCATTTCTTCTGAACACTGTCTACACAGTGTGAAATGCCTCAAAGCATTTGAGGTGTACAGCACATTGCATTTTTTGCACTACTGCCTTGACTTTCCTCCACAAAGTGCACAGCGCAGCTGTTTGCCCATGGTCTGGATGAGATGATCTTTGCCGTCAAGGCGAATGGCTTGACGCACTCTGCGGTCAAGTCAGCGACATCGGCCAAGTGCTGGACAGATGCAGCTGCATGGGGGGGCTTGTGCCAGGTAGTTGTTTGCAATGGCACGTCGAACTGCCAGAAGATCCAGAGGGGTTGTGAAGCTTGCTGGACGGCCAGATCAAGGCAGAATGCAAATATTGGCCACCACCATTTGTTGCTTCTGATGGCCACTCTGTGTGTGTTCACGTTCTGATCCATTCTGTCCACGCCACCCATCGTTTTATTGTAATGTCTGATGATGAAGGGCTGGGGAATCTGGATTTTTTGATGATCTGACCTGGACCACCAACCCGTTGTCTGAATCGGGTGCAGGCCTACTTTGTTGGACACGACGTTCGTCGCCAACATGCTCTCTGCCATCTGCCTGAATGACAGTAGCAGTTGCCCTGGCTGCCAGTTGCCGTCCATTCAGATTTTGAATAACGCCTCCCACATCCTCTCATCACCACTGTCAGTTCATCAACAGGAGGGGGCTCTATGAAGACATCTGCACGCTGAAAAACCTGTACCCATTCGAGCCTAGCATCCCCATATGGGGACACTGCTTTCTAAGTGAATATCTACAAAACTATAAAAAGTAAAGAAAATCTGAAAGAGGCATTTCTTATTTACACACAAAACTTCATTTTTTCTTCTGTATTACTTATACAAAAGTTTATAGTGTAAACATTATTAACTTACCTTTTTGGTGTAGACATTTTTTGCTCGGCAGGTCCTACTTTTCAGCCAAAATGGCGCCAAGAGAAAAACAACTCCGGGGAAATAAGTGTAATGACCCAATGCATTTGTGTAAGCTGCTTTCCTTTAACTGTTGAAATCAAACTTACTGCTTAACTACAGATATCTTCCTAAATAAATGCCTTTTAAGTAACTGTCCCCATATGGGGATGCTAGGCGTAAATGGGTTGACATTTTTAATTTCTGAAAAATATTTTTTATCTTTAAGCAAGCTATTGTTGAATTTCCAGAAAGGTCTATCACGCTTAAACTGTTCCGTCTTTAGAAGCATAGAAACCACAGAGTGATCCGATCTGTATCCTGGATCTGTATGAATATCATTAATTTCTGCCAACAATTCTTCATTAATTAAAAAATAATCAAGCCTACCTTGTTTCAATGAGTTGAATTTGCGCCAGGTATATACTCTTTTTTCCCGGATACATTTCTCTAAAAACATCAAAAAGATTCAAATTTGTCATCATGCCAGAAATCTTTTTCCTTCTCCTTGGACAGTTATTAACACTTATATAATTTATAACATCTATCTTCATGTCCAAGGCACAATTCCAGTCTCCAGTGATGATCACATGTTCATTGGCAATGCACTCGATATGTTCACAGACATCATCAAACAAATTCAGGTCTATCACAATTGCTGGGCCCATATAAACGTACTAAAGTACATTTTTTGTTCAAAAATTCCAAATTCATAATAATGTAGCCTCCAAGCCACAGAGCCAAACATTATAACCCCAGCTTGCCCGGATAACATTTTCTGAATCTGTTTTTAATTTTAAGTGTGTCTCTTGAAGACAATAAATATTGGCCTCTTTTAAGACTTCCTAAGAAAATCAAACACATCACTGTGTTGCTGTTTGTGCTGAGTGAAAAAATGTTCACGTGTACAGAGACCTTAAATAATATAATTACTAGCGCAAATCCGAGTACCGGTAACGTCCTAGTACCGGTAACGCCTAGTAACGGTAACGCCAAGTACTGGTAACGCTGAGTACAGCAAATTTGAGCGATTCGGTTAAGAAACGGCGGAGTTATAAGGCCCCGTTTCACGTTGGCGCTGCTCTGAGAGTGACGTGCTCTCCCGATTCTCTTCAAATTTGCAGCCAGGCTTTGCCCCGGCCACAGCAAGCATGACAGCAAATTTGAAGCGATTCGGTTAAGAAACGGCGGAGTTATAAGGCCCCGTTTCCCGTTGGTGCTGCTCTGAGAGTGATGCGCTCTCCCTAGTAACGGTAACGCCAAGTACTGGTAACGCTGAGTACAGCCAAATTTGAAGCGATTCGGTTAAGAAACGGTGGAGTTATAAGGCCCCGTTTCCCGTTGGCGCTGCTCTGAAGAGCGATGTGCTCTCCCGATTCTCTTCATCGGGAGAGCCTGACAGCAAATTTGAAAGCGATTCGGTCCAACAAACGGCGGAGTTATAAGGCCTGTGTTTTGTGTTTCAGACAGACAGACAGACACACACACACTTGCCTTTTACGATATGATGATTACTTTTGTCTCTCTCCCTCCTTCCAGCTTCTTCACTCATCCCCTTTCTACTACCCACCCGCCCCCCCCCCCCCCCCTATCTTTTGTAACCCACTCACAATAATCCTTTGAAGTCATCTTGAAAGGAACGCTTCCCTGGCATTTTGAAATTTCAATGTAGTTTGCAAACGCAATCGTCAAAACTTCCTGAAATAATCGCATTGGTCAGAATCAGGCACAGTGAAAAAGGAGGGAGGAGGAGGAAAGGCCCAGGCAGGGAGAAGGCGTTATCTGTGAATGCTGAGACACACAGCATACATCTGTTCTCCAATGCTGTTCATTACGTTCGCATGTTCGCAAACGGTGTTGTTATATGCTTCATATTTCTTTTTCTTTTTCCTCACGCTTTTAGTTAATTAATGTACACAGAACGTGACATGATCAACATAGAACGTTTGACCGAAATCGACTCAGCAAAATGCCACGAACTTCAGCATCGCATCTTGGTACCAGTGAACTTTTGCACCTGGTACCAATCCAGTGAATGACCCGCTCGTGACCCAGTTGTCTGCTTGAGTAGAGCCAATGACCTTGGGTAAGCTACTTTAGCTTACTGGCTTGGCGCACCCCCGCCCCCTTCCTTCCCCCCCACTCTCTCCACTCCGCCTCGCCCCTAGTTTGTGTAGTCTGCTTCCACTGCAAGACTACGGACCGGTTTTGGTTGTCGGCAGTTTTTCAGTTTCGTTCTCAAGTCTCTTTCTCGCTTTTCCTTTATAAAACAGGACTTAACAGCACCTTTCACAAATTAAAAGAACCTCCTCATGATTTAAAAGGCCCTACTTGCTGAATTAAAGCACTTAAAAGGCCTTTTGACCAAAATCTCAATTCATAAGGACTTAAAAGGCCCCTACGAACCCTGTCCACCACCACCCATCTCTACCCCTAACCCCCTACTCCCCACCCCCACCCTATACACACACGATGATAATAGTGTTTTATGTCCTCTCGGTCATAGACACATTTGGGACATTTGTAGATACAAAGATGGTGTGGGAACAATACTGGAGGCAATGCCCGGAGGTGAGGCAGTGCTAAACCAGTAAAGTCCCGATTTTTTCATAATACAGATAGAAACGCCCGTTTCCCATTGGCGCTGCTCTGAGAGTGACGCTCTCTCCCGATTCTCTTCAAATTTGCTGCCAGGCTTATTATTATTACTTTTGTGTCTCTCCCTCCTTCTATCTTCTTCTCTCATCCCGTTCTATGACCCACCGCACACCCACCCATCCCCCACCCCCCACACCACCCACCCCCCCACCTACGCCCCACCCACACCACGCTATTACTTTTGTTTCTCTCCTTCCTGTCCATCTTCTTCTCTCATTGCGTTCTACTCCCGCACCCCCCCCCCCCCCCCACCATCCCTCCCATCTCACCCCCCATCCTCACCCATACCCCAACCTTGCAGGCCCCGACTTCTCACTCCCCACCGCCCATACACTCACATCGCGCACGGGACGTCAATGAGCTCTCTCTCTCTCTCTTCTCTCATCTCATCTTCTCTCTCTTCTCTCTATCTCTCTCTCTCTCTCTCTCTCTCTCTCTCCTCTCTTTCTTTCTCTCTCTCTCGCTCTCTCTCTCTCTCTCTCTCTCTCTCTCTCTCTCTCTCTTCTCTCTCTCTCTCTCTCTCTCTCTCTCTCTCTCACACAGCACTACACTGTCTGTGTAAAAATAACTGCAGCTCGGCACACGCTCTGACTCAGTGTATAGCGCGATGTTGGTACGTTGGTAAAGTTAATCTCCGCTCTTCACCTGTCTTGTTGACCGCTCGCTCGCAGCAGCGAGCTGTGTGTGTGTAAAGTGTTGATTGAACTTAACGTCAGTTTTTGGGTCGGCGCAAATGTAAATCGGGTCATATCGCGTGCGTTTATGAACGGATGCTGTTGAAATTTTGCACTACGATAGTCACTATCTCCGGTCAAAGTGGTTCCAAATTGCGAGTCAATATCGGGTCTGGTTACGCCGCGGTTTGTGAAAAGGTGAAGCGGCGCATATCGCGCGGGGGGCGTTTATAAATCGATTCGCTTCCGGTTTGGCACACAGATAGTCACTGTCCCCGGTCATCTACCTGCCAAATTCGAAGGCAATCCGTCCAGAAGTAAGTGTCCGGAGATACGGGCGCCAAGAGGTCGGTGGATACACGTTTCGCGCATTTGACAAACCGCGGAAATGACACGGAAGTTTGAAGTACTTCTAATATTATGTACTAGCCGGTTACTACGCGCCCCGCTTCCGCGGGATATAAGCTTAGTCAACTGTATTAAGAATCCATCTGTATTATTATCGACCTTCAAGGGGGAGCACGCCCACTGCGGGAGGTATATGCAAAACATCCTCACGTCTACAACCCACAGTGGGCCAGCTCCCCCAAGAGGGAGACAAGCACACACGGATACATTGAGGGGGAGGGGAGGGGGGAGGGGAGGGGGAGGGAGGGAAGGGGGAGGGAGGGGGAGGGGGGAGGGGGGAGAGGGGAGGGGGGGAGGGGGGAGGGGGGAGGGGGAGGGGGGGGGGGGGAGGGGGAGCGTAGGGGATGGATGGGGGGAAGTGGGGGGATGGAGGTGGGAAGGGATAGTGGAAAAGAAAAAAGGGGGTGGGGAAAATATGTTTTGCGATACAATTTTTTAAAAGTGCTGTGTTGGGTTGATTGTTAAATTAAAAAAAAAGAAAAATTGGATGGAGCCAGTTTCGAATCCGGAACGTTTGTGTCCGTATGCGACGACTTAACCATTAGGCCATTGTATCTTGCTGTTGTCTGTCGAAAATTTTGCCTTATAGTTGTAAAAAGTAGTGGGTAGAACCACTGACCTGGTCGATCGCTTTCTTGACTTTTACTAATTACGTTAATTGCGGAGCGTGTTGCAGAATGTAATGTACCCTATGTTACCCCAGGATCATCGCATCTGGATACTATGAAAGCTTGGTGGCAATAAAACCACGTTTAAATATGGTTTTAATCCCGAAAACACACATACACACACACACACACACACACACACACACACACACACAGCTCGGTATATATATAGGATTAAGAGAGAGAGAGAGAGAGAGAGAGAGAGAGAGAGAGAGAGAGAGAGAGAGAGAGAGAGAAGAGATAGAGTAGAGAGAGAGAGAGAGAGAGAGAGAGAGAGAGAGAGAGAGAGAGCGTGTATATGTGTGTGTGTTTGTTGGTAAGTATGACTGTTAGTTTGTGTAACTTATAACTAACTATGTGTCCAAGTGTCTATGTGTCCACGAGTCAAATGCAATCCGAGTGTCGCTGTGTGTCCACGTACCAACCAGTGGTCAATGACAATAACCAGTGGTCCCTTTGATATTAAATTCACCAGATCATTTATGTACTTAGCTAGCTTCTTTTAGAGGACCAAAATAATCGTTCTCCGATAAATCATATTTTTTTTATGCCGATTTCATGACACAAATGAATGACAAATTAAGCACTTTGATGTTTGAAATTGGTTTCGATGCTGGAAAAAAAATCCCAGCAGGAGGGAGAGAGACAAAAAGTAATAATATAATATTTCGCGGACCCGGCGAAACCGGTACTCAGCGTTACCTGTACTTGGCGTTACCAGTACTGGGCGTTATCGGTACTCGGCGTTGCGCTAGTATTTATTAAGTTTAGAGAAGCACATTGAAAACAATATTTTAGAACATAGTATTACACGGCATCATAACTGATTCGATTTAAGTTTGGAAGTCATCAGGTTAATTCAGTTGTCTTTAAACGCATAAGAAAATCTTGGGAGTATATCAAATTCTGGGTACCCATGTTATGCTTGGTGTCATTGCTAGTAGAAACACACTTGTTCTTCTTCTCCTTTGGTGGTGAGCAACTTCCCTAATCCCTTGCTCTCCCCCATACATCCTCTCACTAGCTGTTGATTAAATGAGAGCTGAATCTTGACTGTTAAACAAACGGTATCAATATGAAACCTGTTAACAAACTGAACATATCCTTCAGATTTTGGCAAGGCAAACAGAAAGGTTACCACAACGTATTTATGTTTCTTCATCTTATCTCTGCAACTGGTTTTATGCATGGAACACAACAGTTTGAGTACAAACAAAGTGCACACCCCAGGCTCTTTGAATCGATGGGCCTCTTTTACTCAGCATATGGAGAACATTCTGAAACATAACGACACCTTGACTCCAGAACATTTAGCGGAGTGCACGAAAGAGAAACAAACGATGTCAATAAATATAGCAAGGGAGTTGACTGTAGTCTATTCTCAAGATCAAACAGAAAGTGAACCACACTTGACTAATCTTTTGTCCAGTTTAGTCTGCTGGTTCAACGTCTCTACCTATGAGAAGAACAGGACGATGAAGATTCAGTTCCTCCAGCAGACGTGTTCCCATGTCAACTTTCTCTCTCTGAGCCTTCAGATCAACAACACGGCAGAGTTCCAGGACAGGAGGACTGGATGTGAAGACGTGAGGTCCCCTCTCTTCGTGGACTGGGTCAGCAGACGACAGTTTGTCCTCTTCGCTATTGAGGTGCACAATGCTCATCTGCCTTACACTGTCAAGGTGAAGGTGGAGACTGTGGTCTCCAACACAAACAAACAACTACAGCTGTATGCTATCACACCAACATCAGGTAAGGTATGATCATGTGATTAAAATGCTATTACACAAATAATGCCTAATGTAGTAATTATAATACATTCCATATACAAGAATCTAAAAAGACACAAAAATCGTTATTATAGTTGCATCGTTATCTGAAAAGAAATCATATTTCATCTTCTAATTATGATAATCAAATACACAGTTTTGTGTGTAATATGCAACATGTTTCCCACATCCAAAGAAACTTTTCTTGCGCTTGTAGCCATGTAAAGGATGTCCATGTTGTTTTCCTGTATACAGTCGTGGTTTTCTTGGATATGCACAAACTTGATATTTCCGCTGTAACGTTCTGAAGCACTTCAATTTTGTTGGATGTTCTCATTTAGCTCCTTTTATTGCACAGTGTAATTTGCTATATTCATTACAAGTGTAGCTTTTAGCAGGAATTCATATTCATCAACAATACTCTGCAAGCACCTGTTTGTGACTTCTCACATTATGTAGATAATAAGGATTTGAAAACTTAGCAATTATACGGCTTTTTCCCCCAAACTTTTGGTATGGCACACACTGTACATCTGAGAAAATAGCAACACCAGCAGTGTCTTTACGGATACAATCAAACATAGCAGTGCATACATATAACCGGGTGATTGGGATTGCATTTGAAAATATACCACATTTACAGAAATGAACAACCCAGCACTGGGAGACATATTGCTTGATTACTAATATGGATATGTGGGTACACATGATACAGTCTCTGTACAGATTCTCATCGACTGGTTTATGGACACCCATTCCTTTTGTATTTTGCATCTAATTAAGTCATCCTCATTACTAAAAGTATTCTAAACTTCACGTTCAATGTGAAGGAATGATCTTGCACATACATTTTTACCATTCTCTACCTTTCAGTTTGAACATGGGATTTTCATTGACGATACCATATTTTGAATGTTTGGCGTGTAATGTCGTAGTGAAATCCAGTGTCATTAGGAGTTGTTTTGCTTCACAAAAATCGCATGCAAAAAAGGGTGGCGCGCCTCTGGCTCCCGACGCGCTCTCCAGGTGGGAGCAACCCGAATTTCACAGAGACCCCTCTGTGACAATAAAGTACCAAATGCCAAATATCATCCACGTGTTTCCTTCTTTCAGGTTTGTTGCAGACACCAGGATTGAACCCTGATGCTGGTGTGAACTACCCCCAGTTTTCTGGGAGGATTGACAGTGTGGTCAATATACCAATCCCTGATGGTCACGTCATGATGAACAGTTTCATTCACTACAAAATGTTGAATGACTATTTGAACATTATGTATCAAAACAAAAAGTACACTTACTCTTTTACAATTCCGTTTTTATTCTCCCACAGCAAATACCCCATATCCGTGAGGTATCAGACAGCACATGGCCCACATGAACCAGGATTCCGATTCTTGTTCAGCTTTCATCAGGTGGGTGCTACGTGGGTGCATCCCATAAGAGCGCGTTTCACACCTTTTTTAAAAGCGGAAGTCTGAAAACTGAAGCTAGAAACAGCGCAGTTTTGTGTTCGATAAGCGCGTATCTTTGGAATTTAAGAAAATTCTAGAATGTCAGAAAGAGCGCGTTGTGAAATGTGACGTGAAAGTTTATCGTAAGTTTATAGAAAGACCAATACAGTCATATCAATGGCTTAGAGTCAAAGTCAACTATCTCCAGATAATCGATTGACTTATTATTGACCTTTTTGCAAAAACCAAGAAACCAAGAACCAAGTAGTAAACAAGTCAGTAACTAATATACCATAGGGATTAGGTTGCTTATATTTCCGCAGTCTTATTTTTGAACAAGTTATTAGTTTTTGCAAGCAGGTCAATATAAGTCAATTGACTCTCACACAAAGGCACAGAAACACAAATATACGCACATACAATCCTCTCTCTCCACCCCACACACCATACACACTCACACACACAATAATATACACACTCATCATGCGCGCGCGCGCGCACACTGCGCACTGCACTACGCACACGCACGCACGCACGCACGCACGTGCACGCACACACACACACACACACTCACTACACACACACACACACACACACACACACACACACACACACACACACAGAGAAGAAGACTAAATGATACAATTGTGCACTCCGATGACAACGATCTCACCAATGCGCTCTTATTAGCACCAAAAAACCCCACATTCACGTGCGCTCTTTTTGGCATGAACACGCGCTTTTATTAGCATGCGAAATGCTCGCTGTTATAGACGCGCTTATTAGCGCTTATTAGCGATGCGCTCTTTTCGATGTCTCCGTGCTACGTTTCACTCTGATGGTAGATTTTTCCCCTGAACCTACATTTCCAGCGATTGGAGTTTACTTCATTGATTTGAAAGAAATCTATCGTGTGCATCCCCCTCCTCATTCTCCTCCTCATTATCATCAACATCATCATCATTTACTTGTTATTATTGTTCTATTTCTTCTGCCAGTGATGTCCTCCTGTCATAACAGGTAATTAATGACATGTATTGGGGTTCGAAGAAAATCGCTGCACGGGAAAAAACCCACTAGACAAATAAGACAGCATGTAGGACATTGTTAAGCACCCCCGGTTAAGCTGATGACCCCCAGGCCCAACATGAAAAACAACAAAAACAAACAAAAAAGCAGTGTATGTTTTTATGTAGGTAGCATCAGTACTCAAAACATCCGTACAAAAGAGCCAGTTTTTACCATAACTCTTTCACACACCTGGAAAAAACTGTCTCTTTTGTACGGATTCTTTTTGTGGACTTTTCTTCTGCTTTAAACACCATTCAGCCCCACCTTCTGGCCTCCAAGCTCCTCTCCTACAATGTCTGTCCTCGCTTTGTTAAATGGATAATCAATTTTCTTGTTAATCGATCACAGTCTGTCCGCTTTCAGAACGCTATCTCGTCTGTAAAGCACACTTCTACTGGCTCTCCTCAAGGCACTGTACTCTCACCTATCCTCTTCACTCTATACACAAATGATTGTACTGGCACTGATTCCACCCCACTTGTGAAATACTCTGACGATTCTGCTCTACAAAACCTTTCCAACTCTGACTCTGTATATTTTGATCAAGTTTCTTCGTTTACAGCATGGTGTAATCAGAACCACCTGGACCTGAATGTTACAAAAAACAAAGGAAATGTAACTGATTTTTAGAAATAACCCATCTGTTGTGAGAGAATAGAGTGATCTCCCCTGGCGCACTGCAGCTGTGCGACAACCACAGTGTTTATTTTTTTGTTTACATAATTATGGTTTTTGTACATATTTTTAGCTGAAAGTTGTTAAAGAAAAGGGTAAGGTAAAGATGTGCCACCCCCCATGCATTTCTCGGTTAATTGTATTTTTGCGTTTTTGCCTTTCTTACCATACATAAAAGCTGTATTTTATTTTAGGAACATTTTTAGCTAATTACCTTTTTGGAATACTAACCCTAACCCTAACCCTACCCCTAAACCTAACCCTACCCCCCACTATGTACTGCAGTACAGACCGCGATTTGTCACAGTTGTGGTTCGTTGCGTTTTTCCGTCTTATACGGTGGGGGGAAGGTATGAATGACTCTAGTATATTGTGATCGTGTAAGTTGAACTGTAAATGTGTGCGCAAGGAAAATAAATGGGTTGCAGTAATGATGACGCGTCTACAGGCTCTACTTTGACTACTTTGAACCACTCGAATAGACTAGATCTAGATATATCCCAACAACGAAAACGACCGCAGCGCCAAAAGAGGGAGAAGGGGGGGATGGGTTGCTGTACGAATGAGGCGTAGAAATACAAACTGCCCATGCCCAGCATCGTTCTAGGAAACGCACAGTCACTGAGAAAGAATTCCAAGCCTGCACGCGGTATCTACGTCAATACAGAGAGGCTAACTAGTAACTTGTTATGCTTCTCATAAACGTGGTTCAGTGACACAGATCCTGACCCAGATTTGCCTGACTTACAAATGATACATCAGAACCAGAACCATGTACTTCAAAATAGCCCAAATTTTGTTTTTGCATAAATGCACATTTTATTACAAAAGGCTTGCACTGGCGCATGGCAACATTTTTAATTCGATACCAATTATGGTTTATCAATAATGAACAGAGCTAGCTTTGGCTCAATTCTGATTTTCCCACTTTCCCCAGGCCAAGACTTTCTATGTCAAGAAGCAAAGTTCAGGCCTGGGAAATAAAAGGGAAATTGGATAAGAAATATAGGCATAAACCCTGTTCCCGTGCGATGCCTGCTTATGGTTTGATGCCTAAACACATTTAGTGATGACATGATGCAGGTCAGAGCAATGCATTAGCATCCTACACTATTCTGGTGTGGGGTGTGGCGCCTTATCAGTGCCCGGTGAGGGGTAAACAATTTACTAGCTCTCAGCAGCACTTAACTGGCCTGGGCTCTGTGGCAGCAGGGATGGGCATTCAGTGTAAACAACATACTATTGCTTCAGCCTACAAGCACTGTTTCCCACACTTTCTCTCAGAAAATCAGACAGCTCACTTGGATTTTATATTTTTCCAACAGTAACTACAGACTGCCGTTTTTACATTGTTCTGTGAATTGCCTGACAAAGAGCGCTCGAGGTGAGTAAACAAATAACATTTTATTAACATACAATAACTTATTTTTATTATTTGATTATTTTTATGTCAACAAATACTATAGAGTTATTTATTGAACATCCACTGCTGCTATGTCTGGTATGAAATGAAAATTAAATCTGATGTTCATTGTTGATTAAATAAACATCAGTTTTGTCAAAACAAGCAGACACACAAACAACAAGGCCAACAACAACAAAACAAAACTCAAAAAGTGAAAACAAACTAGCATAACTTAAAACGGCAAAGTGCCGTTTGTTTTCTGTTGTGCTTTTCATATATAACATATATGATGCAGTGGAACCTCTCTTATAAGATATCCCATTATAATATAGAGTAGACTCCCTCCTAGATAAGGCCTACTTTTCTGAGACATTGCCCCTTCTTGTAAGTATTAAAATTACCTCACGTGTTTTATAAGACCCCTCCCTTATAAGACCTCATTTTTTATATTTTTGAAGGTCTTAAAAGGGAAGTGCTTCTGTACTCTGCACTCTTCCTCAAAGTGAAGGGAGTTTTCTGATTTTTAAGCTCAGATTAATTGTACACAAGTGAACTGAGTAAAGAAACTACAGGTATAGTACACTAATATAAATAACACCCAGACCAGTGTTGTAAGCTCCAATAGAAATGTGCGTGTGCGTGTGTGTGTACGTATGTGTATGTGTGTGCGTGCGCGCGCGCGCGCGTGTGTGTGTGCGTGCGTGTGCGTGCGCGCGTGTGTGTGTGCGTATGCGTGTGTGTGCGCGTGCGTGCGTGCGTTCGCACGCGCGTGTGTGAGTGTGTGTGTGTGTGTGGTGTGTGTGTGTGTGAGAGAGAGAGAGAGAGAGAGAGAGAGAGATAAAAGAGAGAGAGAGAGAGAGAGAGAGAGAGAGAGAGAGAGAGAGAGAGATGAGAGAGAGAGAGTATGTGTGTGTCAATATATGCGTGTGCGCTCTCATACACATGTGTGCGTATGTGTAAGCGCTTGCATGTGAGTGTGTGCACAATATTTTGCACACATATCTGGGTACACATCTCTCCCCCTCTCTCTTTCCATGCATGAGCACGCATCAGTTTGTGCATTATGTATGTGTATGTGTGTGTGATTGTATGTGTGTGTATGTGCTTTCACATTTGTGTTCATCAGTGTGCATACCTAGATATGTGTATGCAGGTGTGCGAGCGTGCATATGTGCGTGCACATGCGTGCAAGCGTGTATGTGTGTGAGAAAAAGAAAATGAGACGGAGTGCGCACAGTCAGATATCACATCAGTGAGATTGGTTTATGGCTATTGTATGCAATTAGTGTAATGTGAAATTGAAACATATTTCAAATGTATAGATAATATGCAACCTGCTGTGGAAAAAACCCTGCTCGATAAAAACATAATATTATATCTGATTTATCCGACAGTTTGCAGACTCCTTTTACAATGGAACCAGACGACGGTGACTGGTCAGATGTGGACGAGTCGATTTTCCTGTCCCTGCCTGTGCCAGATCAGGAAACACCAATCGCAAACACTGAACCCAACGTAACAACTGATGACGGTAAGCATAGCGGCACCACAGCAACAACAATGCAATGCTGGCGGATCATAGTGATGGCATACCAAAGGCGGGTTGTGAAAAAGAGAGTTTGAAGATCAAAATCGTAGTGTTGTTTTTTTAAGGCGAAATAATACTTAGTTTAGAGATGATCAATGTGGTGTTGTGTTGACGTTTTTAAAGTGAGGTAACAAATGACGTGGAGAGGAGAAATAGATCGGTTTTTTTAAAAATATTTGAACTGCATAGCATGTATCGTACATGACTGGAAGTGAACAAACTACTGCTGTTGTGTGTAGCGTGAAATGAATGTTATTTTTTCAAACTTGAGACATAATCATGTTTGAGGGTTTGTTTTGACATTTTATAATGTTTTGTATTCAAATACTGTTTTTAAGTCAATTGTGGAAAACCAATTTTTTTTTTCTGAAAAGGCTGGTTACAAACGTATATGACCCAAAATGGACAAAATGATACGTGCAACAAAGCATTGCTGTGCAGAGTGAGGAATAACAATACTGATGTTTTTAAAACTGGTAACATCGTGTTTAAAGCGTTTGATATGTCAAGTCATAGTTTTGTATCAAAGAGTGTGTTCTTGTATTAGTCTAGAGATGATCACTGTGGTGTTACAGTGATTTGTTAAGGTGAGATGGTAAATAATGCGGCGATAAAAAGAAATAGGATGCTTTTTTAAAAGCCTGAAATGTGTAGTTATTACCGTGCATGACCTGAAGTGAACAAAATGATAAGTGTAACAAACCCTTGCTGTGTGTGGTGTAGTGAAACAGTTCGGACCTTGTTTTAACTGATGACTTTATTATGTTTTGAGGGGATGAAATATATGCTGGATTACAATGTCTGTGCTCAAACACTGTGTTCTCCTTGTTAAGATGTTGTTGACTGCAATGTCTACGTCAGCGTTGTTGCGAGAGAGGAGAGAGAGAGAGAGAGAGAGAGAGAGAGAGAGAGAGAGAGAGAGAGAGAGAGAGAAGAGAGAGAGAGAGAGAGAGAGAGAGAGTATGTTGATGCTTTATTCAAACTGATTGTATTTTTGTATTGTGTTTTTGGGTGGGTGAGTGGTGGTGATGGTAACGGTGGGTGTGTGTGTGAGTGCGCGTGTGTATGTGTGTATGTTATGTGTGTGAGTGCGTGTATGTGTGTGTGGGGTTGTGGGATGTGCATGTGTATGCCTATTTGCATGTGCGTGAGCGATTATTTGGTTTTGTTGTTGAATTTCTTGCTTTTAATTTTTGTTGTTGTTAAGCGCATAGAGCTCCACATTTGGTGGAGGAATGCGCTATATAAATGTATTTCACTATTAATTATTATTATTATTGATTATTATTATTATTTATTATTATTATTATTCTTATTAATTAATTAAATCTAAAAGGTGAATGGATTTTCTGACCGTCAAAACAAGGTGAGAGGAAGTTTGTTGTGATCGAAGCTTGCATTTTGAGACTAAATATTGTTTTGCAATATTCGGCATTGTGCTGCATGTTTTGATGTGTTGTATTTTTTTGGTTAGCTTTGGCTTTAAATTTAATTTCTAAAGAATGCAGAAATGCTCCATTTCTATCTGACATGCTTAATGCTATTTTGAAGACAATCACAAGAAAAGGATGGGGTGTTTTGAGATAATGAGTCGTTATTGTGTATTATATTTCATTACCAGAAACTATGTAGACTATCTTGACAGAAATCTGTTCTATGGGTGCATACGTGTGTATGTGTGTGTGCGAATGTGTGCGCGCTCCCATGTGTGTGTGGATGTGTGCACAATCGTTTGTGTAGGTCCGTTGGCATATACTGTGTTAAGTCTTGTTATTTTAATCTCAAATAACATTATAGAAAATATAAACTTTTAGAAAAAGGTTAACAGATAATGTACTTCATGAGAGTTCCAGTGTGTGTCAAGTCAAGTCAAGTCAAAATCATCTTTATTGAGGGTTAAAGAATAAGCTGACAAAGCTTTTTTTCATCCTGCCCTCATAAAAAAAATACACATCAATAAAAAATCAATGAACTTAACATATTTACAGGAACACAAAACAGAAAACATTATGATCAGTATAATGAAAGAAAACAACAACAACAAAGAACCAAACAGAAGAGAGAGAAGGGGATAGGGAGGAAGAGAGAGGGAGAGAAAGCTGGGGGAGGAAACACTCACATACACACATGCGCGCGTGTGCGCATATGCACACACACACACACACATACGCTCACTCACACACACACTCTCACTCACACACACACCACACACACACCCACACAACACACACACACACACACACAAACACACACACACACCCACACACCACACACTCACACACACACCTGCACACACAATTGGAAATCAAAACAAAAAACAGAAGGAAAGGGAAGATAGAAGGAAGAAAAGAATATTTCCAGACATAAGAACATGCAATGCATATATACATCTTAATAATGTCAGATTACAATTTATCAACCAGGTGCTTCTTTAAAGCTTTTTTAAAAGCTGGTGTAGATGGACATGATTTCAAGAATGATGGCAAGTTGTTCCATGTGTTTCCCCCAGAGTATGTCAAGCTGGATTTGAACCAGATCGTTATGGGGCTTAGGAAATGAAAGCTTATGAGTATGTCGATTTTCATTTAATGTAAAGGAACTTATTATTTTATTTGGGGCTGTTCCGTTTACGATGTTGTACATACATAGGCATTTGTTTAAGAAAAGTCTTTCTTTAAACGGAAGGATGTTTAGTTTTTTATAGTCAATTATTGTCAAACTAGTAGACTTAAGTAGGACAAGCTTTAAAGCTCTTTTGTGTAAGCGAGTTATGTATTTTAATTATTTTCACTAGCACTATCCCATAACGTGGATGCGTAATTTATAAGAGGTAAGATGTGTGCATGAAAAAAGAGTTTTCTTGAATGAAGGTCTAAGAAATTCTTTATTTTTGATAACTGGTAAATTCTTTTAGAGATACGCTTACCGAGGTCATTAATGTGATCACTCCACGATACGTCCTTATCAATGATAACCCCTAACACTTTATGTGAGGAAACTTCTTCAATTATTTTATCTTTGACATACAATGGAGGAAACACAGAGTTCATCTTCTTTCGCTTTTGACGTGTGGTTATATACATACATTTTGTTTTTTGTGCATTAAGAGACATGTGGTTTAATTCTGTCCACTCAGTTAGCTTATTAACATTGGTCTGCAGATTGTCTACTAATTCAAAAGGACTGGCACTGTTAGATTGCAATGAAGTGTCATCAGCAAACTTTTCACAACAGCATTTAATGTACAAAGGCAAGTCGTTAATGTAGATTGAAAATAGAAGTGGCCCCAAGACTGATCCCTGGGGAACACCAAACTTTATCGGGAGTAACTTTGACCTTACAGAATTGATTTCAACCAGTTGTTGTCGATCAGTAAGAAACGACGCAATAAAACACAAAGCACTGCTAGATATGTTGTAATGAGTAAGTTTTTTAATTAAAAGTGAATGGTTGATAACATCAAACGCTTTAGCAAAATCTATGAATAAAGCACCTGTAAATTCGTTGTTATTGATATTTGAAAGACATCTATCTACTAGTTGTATAAGAGCAGTATGGCAGGAGTGATTTTGTCTAAAACCAGACTGATTGTGATTGGGTGTGTGTATGTTGTGTGTGTGTGTGTGTGTGTGTGTGTGTGTGTGTGTGTGTGTGTGTGTGTGTGTGTGTGTGTGTGTGTTTCGCACGCGTGTGTGTGCGTGTGCGTGTGTGCATGCGTGCGTGCGTGTGTATGTGTGATGTATAATAATGTAGAAGGTTTTTGTAATTACTGTATTCATGTAATCGACTGCAAGATAATTTTCTTCTTTTATAATGAGGACAATAAAGATCGATTAATTGATTAATTGATTGTTTGATTGATTGATTGGTTGGTTGTGCTTTGTGTATAGCGTTTTTGCCTATAACCATAGCTAGTTTGCTCAGGTACACAGCTGTTATCCAACAATGCTTATATGGTTGTTAACCAGCCTCCAAGAGAAAGCTGGTTAATGCTTTCAGAGCAGTCTGTTTGATCCTGTCTATATGACTAGGTGCCTATATTAACACGATAGCATTTGAATGGAGAAACTAGGATGCTGACATTTTGCATGCAGATAGGTACTTAGGATATCTAGGCCAGGTTCGAAAATGAAGGTCATTGG
This sequence comes from Phymorhynchus buccinoides, assembly GCA_017654935.2. Taxonomy (NCBI): domain Eukaryota; kingdom Metazoa; phylum Mollusca; class Gastropoda; order Neogastropoda; family Raphitomidae; genus Phymorhynchus; species Phymorhynchus buccinoides. Next base: position 19,612,810 of record CM065702.1, on the reverse strand, counting down.
TCAAAGGTCAAGGTCACTGGAGCCGAAAATGCTGTCGCAAAAACATTTGAACAGTAGAACGACCTAGGATGCTCAAATTTTGCATGCGGATAGGTAGTAAGGATATCTAGGTCAATTTCGAAAATGGTCATAGTTGAAAATGGTGCCGCGCTGCTGGTTGATCTGGTGTTTCACGCTCTAGTTTGTTTTACTAAGATCCACAACTGACTGCCCCCTTTGATAGAAAGTCTTGGTCTGAAACTTCACTCTCGTTTGCACAATAGAGTGTAGGCCAAAACTTTCTATCCCTGTACACATAGTTGTGGTCTGAAACTTCACTCTCGTTTGCACTGTAGGATGTAGGCCAAACCTTTCTATCTCCTGAACAGGAAATATGTGGTCTGAAACTTCAATTTGGTTTGCACATAGTTATACAGGCCATAACTGTGTAGGCGGCAGTAACTAATTTTGTTTCAAAACTTTATCCAAGTTTCCTATCATTTTTTCATGACAAAACCTTTTAATAATTTAAATTACAAATTTTTGGCAATTTGTAAATAAACATTATATTTCCAAATTTAGATTAGCAAAGACTACCTTTCTGTGCATCTTATACAAAATAAGTGGCAGCATTCAACTAAAAGGAGATTTTTTATGGGATCAAGAAAACTTCAAGTAGGCTTTTCTCGAAATGTCTGTTTTAGAGATAGAAAGTTCTGGCTCTGAGGTAGCGTTTATCTTTATTTATTTATGTTCGGTTTTCGTTGTTGTTCGTTGTGATCGTTCACAGTCAGCAACTGGTCAAGCAAACAGGGGGGAGGGGTGTGTGTGTGTTGTCAACGAACATTGGTGTACCAATATCAGTACAAGTGAAAAGCACTGCTGTCAGAACATAGAACTGTTATCTGTGGCACTTACAACACCTTTTTATCTTTCGCGTGAGTTCCAGAGAGTGTTCGCTACCATCGTGTACATTCATCCGAAGGCTGACATGAAGATTAGTCACAGAGAAGATCCGTCAGGTGGTGCAGCAGCAAGAACGAGACTGCCCTGACTCCATCAGACTTGTTTCGGGCGATTTTAACGAGTGTTGCATCAACAAAGTGCTGCCCAGCTATAAACAGTACGTGACGTGCAAGACATGCAAGAATATCACACTAGATCTGTGCTATGGAAACGTTCCCAGAGCCTACAGGAGTGTGCCCCTCCCTTCACTTGGTCGGTCAATCCACAACATGGTCAACCTTCAGCCCACCTACAAGACGGTGCTGAAATCCAACAAGCCACGCATCCAAGCTGTCAGGAAATGGACCCCAGATGCCTCGGCCACGCTAAGCGCCTGCTTTGACTGCACCGACTGGGGCCTGTTCTTTGACTCCAGTGAGTCCCTTGAGGAGGCCATTGATGTGGTGACAGCTTATGCTACCTTTTGCACGGACATGCTGGTGCCTAAATAAAAGGTGAACGTTTATGCAAACGGCAAACCCTGGGTCTCCAAGGGCATCAGATGCATTGTGGGAAGCAAAAGGCAGAGACTGTTCTACGGGAAATCAAAAAAAAAAAAACCCAAAAAAAAAAACCCCCGAGAAGGAAATGAAAGATCAAGATCGCTGAGAGTTCGGGGCAGCGGCTAAAAGGAGAAGGTGGGAGGATTCCTTCAGCTCAAGGCAACTCCAGGCTGCTGTGGCAGGGCATGCGCACCATGACTGGCATCAGACCATCCAAGAAAGCCATCAGCACCCAGGACAGCTAGGAGGACCTGTCCAACCAGCGCAACGAATAAAACACTTTTACGCCAGGTTTGATCAGCAGGACTATCCGCTCTGAGGGCAGACGAAGGTGTTTGGGAAAAAAATGGCAGAGAAAGACATCTTGCCATTACTTTTTGGATGGACGGAGTCTGAGGTCAGAGGATGATCTGCTTCACAACACCGACACGAGACAACACACGCAGCGCTCCTGGCCCTGACTCTATCACCGGCGCGATTCTCAAGTGGTGTGGAGACTCCCTGGCGCCTGTCATCACGCTGCTCTTCCAGTCTATGGACTCTGGTCAGGTGCTTCCCTGGTTCATGGACTCTGGTCAGGTGCTTCCTCTCTGGAAGATGGCCACAGTTGTCCTTGTCCCCAATAAGCCAACGCCTGCAGTGTTAAATGATTACAGGCCTGTGGCGCTCACGTCAGTGCCTTTCAAGTTCATAGAGAGACTGGTCCTGCAGCGTCTTATCGCAGAAACGAAAGAGCACCAAGACTCCCATCAGTTTGCCTACTCAGCAAACCGCAGCTGCGAGGACGCAGTCAACCTTCTCCTCCACCAGACGTATGAACACTTCGAGAGACTCAAGTCATACGTTCGGTTGCTGTTCCTGGACTTCAGCTCAGCATTTAACACCATCCGGCCTCTACTTCCTTCGGAAGTTGAGGTCATTCGACGTCAAGCCCGCCATCCTGATGATGTGTTACCAGGCCATGGTGGAGAGCATCCCGACCTACAACACACTTTGCTTCTTTGTCAACCTGCGTGCTGCAGACGCCTCCAGATTGCACAAGCTGAGTAAACAACTGACCAGCCCGCTAGGATTACCCCGCAAGCAAACATCATCATATCGTTCGATGTCCAGGTGACTTGACCTGCATGCCCGCACACCACGACTGGAAAGCAGTCCATTCGGATCCCGGGCTGTCCTCGAGTGGCTGACGACTGATCCATCCCACCCCACTGCAAATGCACATGGTGCTGACGGCCCAGAGGGCGACCCCGGGGATGCGCTTGACTTCAGAGAGGGTTGAGTAGCCGACCTTCAACAAGGACCCCTTGCCGCTATCCACAGCACCGAGTCCTTTGTACCATCGATCTACATCAGACTGGTTCAAAAAAACAACCAATTGCTTAATGCTTTGGCTGATGAAGCCTCATTCACCACCTCACCATGTCTGCAGAGACTGCTTCCAGGGGACAAACCGAAGATCAGGGAAGCAAGGGGGAGGGGGGCTTTGAAGATTTCATTCTTTGTTATCCTTACTATTTATACATATTTGCTTTTTTATTTTTTTTACATACAATGGCTTACTGTTACTGTTGCTTCTATCTGTTTCTGCTTAATAGGTATATTTTAAATTTTTATAAAAAATACCTATTCCGGGTACTATTTTTAGTGCTTTTATTTATATTATTTATTTTCTTTAAAGAACAACAGTTGGTCAAGGTGTTGTGTGTGGGGTGGGGTGGGGGGAGTGGGGGTGAGTGCTTGAGAGATTTAATTCTTTATCCATTCTATTTGCTTTCACATACACGAATTTTAGTCGGATTGCCATCAATTTTTACATATGATGTTCATAAATGTTATGCTTTGTTTATACCTGTTAATCATGCCTGGATAGGTGTGTGTGTGTGGTGTGGTGTGTGTTTGTGTGTGTTGTGTTGTGTGTTGTGTGTGTGTGTGTGTGGTGTTTGTTGTGGTTGTGTGTGGTGTGTGTGTGTGTGTGTGTGTGGTGTGTGTGTGTGTGTGTTTGTGTGTGTGTTGTGTGCATCATGCGTGCGTGTGCGTGTGTATTATATGTGTGCGTGTGCGTGCGTGTGTGTGTCTTTGAAGGTTATGTGTTTCAACATTATATTGTTGTGTCAATTTGCTTTTATAGAATCTGCCTGTTTACTTATACATTAATTTTTTGCTTACATAATGTATTGGGCCTGGGTGTATTGGGCCTCATTTGGAGAATGTGTGTGTGTGGGGAAGGTATGTGTTGTGGTGTGTTGGTGGTGGGTGGAGTGTGTGTCGTGTGGGGTGTGTGGGGGGTGGAGGGTGTGGGGTGGTGTGTGTGTTTGTGTCTGTGAGTGTATGGTAGTATTTTGCTGTTATTATTATTATTATAAGTGATGTTTACTGGTTTCGTTTATATCTCTAAAGTCTGTGTTTTTAGCTTAGGGGGATCTTATTATATGCTCGGTGTGTATGTTTGAGTGGGGGGAGGGGAGGTGGCGGGGGAGGGGGGGAGGGGGGAGGGGGGGGGGGGGGGAGGGGAGGGTTATGTCGGCGGGTGTGCCTACACCTCAAGTGCTAGCCATACTGGTTTGTGATATTGGTTAATGTTTTCTGTGGTATGTGTTTATTATTAACACTGTGATGGTCAATACTATGCCTGTGGATTATTGCTGTTATCCTCTAAATGGGATCGATCATTCGTTGCCTCAGTGTGCTTGTTCAGGTGTGTGTGTGTTGTGTGTTTTGTGTGTGTGTGTGTGTGTGTGTGTGTGTGTGTATGTGTGTGTTGTGTGTGTGTTGTGTGTGTGTGTGTGTGTGTGTGTGTGTTGTGTTTGATATATGTTTTTTTATGTCAATTACAATGCACTTTTTATGTTATTTTGCTAATTGTCCCTCTTTCTGTTAGGTTATAACAATGTCTTATTTTGTATTCATTTTAATGTGTCATGCCGAAAAAGTACATTTCTTTCACTTGTTTGGAGACAATAAAAAATTGTTGACATACCGTTGCAGTTTGATCTCCTCTTATTTGTACACGGCGGAAGACAAAATGTCATTGTGCGTTGTATAATGCAAAATGGACACTAAGGAAACTTATGAGCTTTTCATTCGGTGGTGTGAAAGTTGAGCGAGTGAGTGGTGTGCACATAATTTAGGGATTGTTATTGACGACAAAAGTAAATTTTACTGCCAATGTCAATCTTATACACAAGAAATGCCAATCTAGAATATATTGTCACCAAAAACTTATAAATCTTGGTGTGAATGGAACTGTTCTTCAAGGCTTTTACAGGTGTTTTATTGAATCTGTTTTAACAATTTTTTTCATTTGTTGGTTTGGCAGCCTGAGCGTGAAAAGTAATAATGTGTTGAGCAAAACGGTGAATGTCTGCAGCAAGGTTGTGGGAGTGAGACAAGAATGTATGAATGTGTTTTGCGAGCGACGAGTGAAAGGAAAGGTGCAAGTGATAACCACTGACAGCAGTCATGGACTCGGTCAATATTTCGAGCTCATACTCTCTGGAAGGCGCTACCGCACCCCCAAATCCAGGACCCTCAGAACAAGAATCTGTTTCATCCCAGTCTCCATCTCTCTGCTGAACAAATGAATGTGCTTCTGAGTGAATGGCAGTATGTATGTGCTAAGCGATCTTGGTGAGTGATAGAGGAGTGTGCTCTCTACCCCCCCCCCTCTACGTCTCTCTCTCCTCGCTCGCTCGCTCCTTCCTTCCGCTCTCTCTCTCCCCCCTCTGTCCTCCCCACCTCTCTCTGTGGATGAGTGTGTGTATGACTGTATGGAGTGGGTGAGGGAAGGGTGTGTGCGCGCATTTTCCGTTGTTTTGTTGTGCTGTTGTTGATATTCGATTATAACTGGATTCATTTTATGTGATGTGTATGACTTAAAAAAAAGTATTTCTTGTTTAGTACTTAATTAATTAATGATGTGATAATAATAATTATTCTAAAATATATTTGGTTATAACTGGATTTGCATTTTATGACGTGTATGAGATGCTATTTTATTGTATTTATTGTTTTAGTACTTAATGATGTCATAATAATATTCCCCTTTTACATGCATTTAAAAATCGTATGGAAATTGTATGTGTTCTCCGGTTGTCTAGTATATCTTATTCCTCTCTCCCATCCTCCCCCTTCTCCCCTCTTTGTAATGGCCTCTGTTAACCGCCGTTTTTGTCCAAATTCCGTCCGTTTTGTATTAGACAAAACGGCGGGGTTAGAGCCGCCGTTTTGTCCAAATTTTCTATTATGATTTGGACAAAACGGCGGTTCAACAATCTGCCGTTATGTCTATATACAAAACGGCGGGTTGGACAAAACGGCGCCCGTTTTTGAACCGCTGTTTTGTCCAAATGAATGTTGGAGTTATAAAAACTCTTTCTTGACAAGTTCTCATTTTTTAAAAAAATCTTTGTTAAATAAAATTAATAACAATCTGCCCACTGACACTGGTCACTTTGGCCTAATTTTTTTACCGTTTTGATGCTAATTAGTGTATTAGTAGATCATAATTATGAATAATTGTTGATGTGGTTGTCCAGTGGTCAGTGTCACTGAGCACTAGTCACTTTGGTCTATTTTTCACTGTTTGACTGCAGATTAGTTTATTAGGAGTTCAATTGAACAAAGGTTTGATGTGGTTGGCCAGTGGCCAGTGTCACGGCTCAGTGGTCACTTTGGCCTATTTTCACTCTGTTTGACTGCAATTTAGTGTATTAGGAGTTCAAATGAACAATTTTTTTATGTGTTTTCAGTGGTCAGTGTCACTGAGCAGTGGTCACTTTGGCCTATTTTTTTTTTATGTGGTTGATCATTGGTCAGTGTCACTGACTACTGGTCATCCACATCAAACCTTGTTCATTTGAACGCCTAATACACTAATTTGCAGTCAAACAGTGAAAATAGGCCAAATTGACCACTGGTCGGTGACACTGACCATTGGTCAACGACATAAAAAATTGTTCATTTGAACTCCAAATACACTAAATTGCAGTCAAACAGTGAAAATAGGCCAAAATTACCACTGGTCAGTGACACTGACCACTGGTCCACCACATCAACAATTGTTCATATGATCTCCTAATACACTAATTAGCATTCAAACGGTAAAATTAGGCCAAAGTGACCAGTGTCAGTGGTCAGCTTGTTATTCATTTTATTTAACAAAGATTTTTTTAAAAAATGAGAACTTGTCAGAATGAGTTTTTAAAACTCCAACTTTCATTTGGACAAAACACGATTCAAAATCGGGCGCCGTTTTGTCCAACCCGCCGTTTTGTCTATATAGACAAAACGGCGGATTGTTGAATCGCCGTTTTGTCCAAATTATAATAGAAAATTTGGACAAAACGGCGGATCTAACCCGCCGTTATAGACAAAACGGCGGATTTGGACAAAACGGCGGTTAACAGCACCCCTCCCTCTCTTTCCGTCTCTGCGTGTAGACCTATCATCTATACCTTTTAAACTCTTATTTGGTTGTATCGAAATGTGTGGGGGGTTTTCATGTGATATGTTTTTTTTCATTTCAGTCCCATCACTTTATGATGTATGATAGGTATTAGGTAATTGATAGTCACAGACGCGTCTCTGTGAAATTGGGCTCGCTACCACTGAGAGAGCGCGTCGCAGCAGAGGCGCGCCACCCAATTAAAAAAAAATTGGCAGCACGATTTTTGTGTGACTGATGGGGGGGGGGGGGGGGGGTAAATTTTGACCAAATTACAACATTCCGTTGCAAGGAGTTTAACGTTATGAGTACGTGCATGGGCACACAGGACTCGGTTATCCGTCACCATCGAAAGTACTCCCATTCAGACCGTAAGGCTAGTGCAAAGTGAGAGGAAAAATCCCTGTAACAGTCCGAACTCGGTTTACTGGACACGAAACGAACGCTACCACTGCTGCACTCTACCACCTAATTATGTTATATAGGTCTTATACTAATAATTATGAGAATGTACCAGCTGCATTGTTATAGTAATGTTTTGTTTTTTTCTCTCCATTTTACATATTATTAAAATTTATAGGTTTGTTTATTTAATATTATCTTCTTAAATATATGTGGATTTTATGCCGTGCCACAAACATAATTTTTCTTCTGAGATAATAAAGTATAGTTGACTACGTTCTCTCTGGCATTACTACACAACACACATTGATACAAATCCTGTGCGTAAGTTATTATACTTGTAGTATTTGACAGATATGCCTATCTAGGCATAGACACCACAGTCCAAAGATGGCGACGTGTGGCAGAGCCGGAAGCAAGTCACGGATGTTATCTACGCACGCAACCTATTTTATATATCCGATAATAATTCCAAACAGTATTCTGAGTCCTCGAGTCTTGAGTCACCTTCTGAGGTGAAGGGGCTGAGCGTGGGGGGAATGACTGATTACTGGGGAAAAGGAGTTCAGTACGGATGGTTTTTGGGAAGTTGGATTTTTCCTGAATCTGCTCTGAGGGGATTCTTCGTGAAAGTGTAAGTTCCTTATGTGCGCCTTCTCCTTGCTCAGACACAGTTCATTCCCTTTGTAGATTAGGAAAAGCTCGATCTCCCTGATTGACTGATTGATGATTGATTTATGTTCTATAAAGTTGTTCTTCATTTACATAGTACAGTCGGATGCTTTCCAATACAGAAAACCGAGCAGGTGGAACGTAGTGGATAAATGGTCCAGTTTCCAGCTTCACCTGCCTGAAAACCTGATCACGGATTGTGGGATGGCAGGGATGAAGAGAACTGTGACTCCCGCCTGTCACAACGGGGGTATTGAGATCAACGGGACGCTGTTACTTTGCAGGGAATTTTTTGAGAGATTAATGTACTCCGATTTAAAGCAACGTCCACTGCGCATCAACGGCGCATGCAGACAGCTAGTTTGGGATCGCTCGCGAGATGACTTTGTTGTTAGCGTGCTGTGGAAATACCCAAACAGTTTGAGTGGTCTTGTGTGTGTTCTCTCCACGAAATCTCCCGGACTAGTAAAAGGTCCCAAAAAAAAAAAGATCTTTTCAATACACTTCATATACTAATACGCAGCCTGTTGACTAAAAACGTAATGTGTCTGGGTTGGACATAGAATTGAAACAAAAAGTTATCCCCATGCCAGGAAGGAGGTCATACTGAGACTGCACAAACGCCTTGTATATTGATTGAGGTTGCCAAGATACAAAGAGCGAAAAGTTGGGGTTGAACCAATGGCATTTTTAATTAAGCTCTAGCTTCTCTATTTTAACCTCATCAGCTTCCCCTAAATGATTGGAACAACATTCAT
>CM065702.1:19534727-19603545 GCA_017654935.2 Phymorhynchus buccinoides | reverse complement strand
TATATCTGGGAGTGTTTGTGTTAGTGTGAAAAAAAAGAATGTGAGGGACTAAACATACGAAACAAAAGAGAATACAGCTCCCCCATCCAAGAAACTGATGTTATACATGACATCTCTAACAATCATATTCAGGTGGCAAACTCTGGAACGTAATTCCCGATCACATAAAAACAAAATGGACCTTGGCATCATTCAAAAGCGGCTATCATGATTACTTACTTAATCTGTTGTAATTATTTGTTCCCCTTTTGCTCCATACTTGTGAGGGTTATGCCTCTTTCGTGTTCGCTATTGCAATGCCAAATTCTATACCATAATAAACTCATCCACCTCCCCCCCCCTTCTCTCTCTCTCTCTTTTTCTCTCCTGTCTCTCTCTCTCTCTCTCTCCCTCTCTCTCGATCTTTCTCTCTCTCTCCCTCTCTCTAAGTCTCTCTCTCTCTCTATCTCTCTCTAGTAGACTAACTTATGAGAGTATGTTTCTGAATGTATTTGCTGGTGCTTATACGTGCCATTTCAGTTTTAGTGTTGTATGATTATGATGATGATGTCTAGATGTTGTTGCACATTTGCTGTGTATGTACATTTATGTGTTTGAATGCTCTTTATAATTAAATTTCCTCTTCCTTTTCTCACTTTTCTTTCTGTTTGATTAATATTTTATCTTTTTCTTTAGTTTCCTTTTCTTTGTGAGGGTATAGTGAAAAAGAAGCTTTGTAGCTTATCTATTTTCCCTCAATAAAAAAATCGTGAATCGTGAAAAATCGTGAATCGTGAATCGTGAATCTCTCTCTCTCTCTCTCTCTCTCTCTCTCTCTCTCTCTCTCTCTCTCTCTCTCTCTCTCTCGTTTCGCCTCAGCTCGCTTCGTTTGGTTGCTTGCTCGCGTGGTCGTTGAGGCTGAGGTTAGGAACAAACAAAAACAATATACAATTTTGGCAGACATAAAATAAAAACAAAATGCACTTATTCTTGCACTTTAGAGCACACACACCACACACACACACACACACACACACACCACATTCACACACACACACACACCACACACACACAAATAAAGGTTAAAGAAAGCTGAGGGGCCTTGGTTGTATAGTAGAAGTTTTGACAAATGCTAATGATTGTGTTATTGATTTCTAGGTTATCTTCTTTAATGCTTTGTCACAGAAAGTTTATATTCTGAAACATGGACTGACGGGGGGTGGGGTGGTTCCCCTGTACAATAAATGTGATGTCAATAACCCTAACTATTATAAAGGTATTACTCTTAGCAACATAAGCTGTAACATTTATAGTTCAGTTATAAATAATCGTTCACAAGAATGAGCAGAGGAAAATGATATTATTGGAAACATGAGGCAGATGTTAATAGAAATTCTTCTTCTATCGAACATAACTTGATTATCTTTACTCTGCTATGTTTCATCCAGAAGCGGTTTTCTTTTAATCGTAAATTGTGTATGGGTTCCCTATGTGTTTTTTATGGAAAGCCTTTGATTCTCTAAACCATAGCCTTCTCTGGTGAATGGAATAAAAGGCACGTTATATAACTGTATTAAAAAGCATATATGATGAGGTTAAGGTTAAAATAAGAGCGGTTCTAAGTTAACCGAATGTATTGGATGCACATACAGTGTGAAACAGGGCGATGTTTTCAACCCGATGTTATTCTCTCTTCATAAATTGCTGTTGTTTTACAAATTAAATGGTAAACAAGAGGCAAAGTCTTCAAGGCTCACTCGCTGTGTGTTTTGGAGCTAGATGTAAATGCCAGATTGTGTACTTTCATATAAATGCCATACCAAAACCAGAAAACCCCCCTTTTATTTGAATATATTCTGTAAATCATCTATTAAAAAGGGCACACACCACACACGCACGCACGCACGTACACACACGCACGCACGCACACGCACGCACGCACGCACACGCACACGCACACGCACGCACACGCACACGCACACACACAACACACACACAACGGATGCTTTGTTTCTCTCTACTACTTGGCGATACGGATGGGCAATACCTTTATGACTGAATCGACCACGCCAACTAGTGCTAGTGACGAGTCAGGGTCAGATAAATGTATGTGTTTATATATTACTACCGGATAATTCGTAACAGGCAAAGGAGGTCATCTTATGTAGATGACGCACGAGTTTCAGTGCACGAGACAGGCGCAGAGCATTTTCAGTATAAAGCCTGATCATTGCCAAAAGTATATTACATCGTTCTACTAAAGTTAGATAAACTGGAGGTTATTCAATCCTATGTGGACCAAAGATTCAAAGTCACTGTTACATCTGTTCGTTGACTACTGTTTCATAAATACAGCGGTTTATAAGACAATCTAAAGAGATTCAAACAATGAGTTTAATGTCGTTCTTCATTAAAGTCAGCATAATTCTTCTTCTTTTTCTTCTTCTTCTTCTTCTTCTGCTTTTTTTTCTTTCTTCTTCTGCGTTCCCTGGTCGTGCCTAGATCCTCAGAGCAGTCCTGAAGGCGAAGTCCGCTGTCTTCCTCAGCGCCTCAGTGGGTCCCCAGAGTTTTTCTTGAAGCACATTCCCTTTCCGGCCAGGTTTGACAACGGATGTTATGGTAGGTGGAAAAATCTTGAAGGAGAGTTACTGTACGAATTTTATTATGTAAATAAATGCGCTGCATTAGCTTCTCGTGATGTGTCAGAAATGCTCATCCCAAAGGAAACAATGCCCATTTCCTTTCGTCATATTACTTTGTACGGTCTGTCCGTCTGTCTGTCACAGCGCTTCGCACGCGTTGCAGAACACGCTGTATCTTGGTGTGTCGTCGTCTCTCCAGTGCCACGTTCAGCACGTGCAGCACTGGGTGGACGGCCATGGTGGATGGCAGCACAAAGGCTGTCATAGCAGAGAGGGTTTCCTCGGGCATCACGATCAGTGCGGGCATCACCAGCACCAGAAAATCCACCAGGAACCAGCCACAGGCCTCAGTCACTGAGACGGCGATGGTGCGGCGAGCAGAGTCCAGCTGGTGTGATCGTTGAGAATCGACCAGAAACACAATGGGATTGTTATGAACAATGATGTAGATGTACAGCTGACCTGCCATGACCAGCACCATCAGCAGTGTATTCACTATTATCATGGCATGTAGCGCGTGGTCATCTTCGCCCAGGGAGCCAGTCAAAGGCAGAGGAACACACAGACCTGTTTGATGATGCAAGGTCCAGGGAAAGACATGGAGCATGGTGGACAGAAGGAAACACATCCCCCAACACAGGAGGCTGGATGTGACCACCTGCCTCGTGGCCCACACCTGTATGTGTGGCCTGGCCAGGTGCACACAGTGACTCGCTGTCAGACACAGCAGGATCAAGGCAGACACCTGCACAGAGAACAGGTAGAGAAAACTGCATAGGGAACACCAGGCACTGTACCTCCACCCCCTGTCTTCCCACAGATACTGTCCCCGGTACACCTGGTCAGCCACACTCACTACCAGCAGATACACCCCCATCACCAAGCTGGACACGGACAGCTGACACACAAAGACAACAGCTCTGCTCCTCCTCTGCTGATCTCCACGCAGGAGGAAGAAGAGGTGGACTCCATTGCCCAGCAAGGATACAGCGGCCAGGAGGACACTCACAGCACGTAGAGCGGCTGACCCCAGCAGACGGTGACATGAGGAGAGCAGAGAGGGAGGGGAGTGGCAGCGTTCAAGGTTGAAGCCTGCAGGCAAATTCTCAGCACAGCACAGCATGGGGTCGTCTGTGTGAACAGAGCGTAGTAGGGAGAGGGGGGTGAGCCAGTGACGGGGGAGGTGGTGCAGATCACAGCCTGTTACGTCCAGTGTCTGTAGCTGTGGTGTGGGCAAACTGCCAATCACCCGCTGCAGGCCGCTCTGTGACAGGTTGAGCAGGGTCAGTGAGGAGAGCACGTGCAGCACAGGAAGGCTGTGTGGGGTTGATGACTCTGGGGTTATGTTGCCTTCAAACAGTTCAGTCAGAGGATTACTGTTCAGCACTAACTCTTTCAGATTGCTCACATCTTTCAACATATCTACGGTGAGTGTGAAAATATTGTTGTGGCTGACATCTAAAATGAGTAAGTTGGACAATGTAGGAAGAGAGAGGGTGGTGAGATGACATCGTTGAAGAGCCAGAAACATCATCATGGAATTGTTCCACAGATATGCTGGCCTCAGTCCACTATTGCTGGCATCCAGATAACGCACCTCAGGAAACCTTTCCACACTGAACTCTGTTGTGCAGAGAAAAGACAGACCCTGGCACGTGCAGCTCGTGGAGGGACACACGTGACCACAGAATCGTTCATCATCCTGCTGCTTACAGTGTGGGAACCCGTCACACACGTGGTCAGGATGCAGACAGACACGGGAACCCCGGCACCGGTAGAACCCTGGACAGGCGAACTCCTCACAGCGGGCCTCGTCCTCATGACCCGGACAATCGAACATGTTGTTGCAGAGGACAAAGACAGGCAGGCAGTAACCGTCACCAGGACATTGGAAGTGGGTCTGTGGACATTTCGTGACGTCATTTCCTTGGTGGTTATCGTCATCAGAAGAAGGCAATGGTGCATAAAATATCATGGGGTATAGATAATTGTCAAAGTTCACAATGGCGGGTGGATCAAGATGGTGATCGTGTTGGATATAATATTGCGATTTTTTGTTGTACAAGTTATACAGTTTTTCTTTCAATCGGTTTGCAACTCCGAAACAATCTTCTTCGTCAGCCAGATTCAAGCAGTCTGGCTTAAAGTTGCACCAGGATTGATAGTAGAAGCACTACGTGAAGAAGAGGTGATTTTTCAGAGTTTAAGTGAACCATCTCTCTCTCTCTCTCTCTCTCTCTCTCTCTCTCTCTATCTCTCTCTCTCTCTCCCCTCTCTCTCCCCTCTCTCTATCTATCTCTCCCTATCTCTCTCTGGACTTGGAGAACATTGAGTGTACAAGTAAACGTGGGAGAGAGCAGATTGAGGTCGGTGAGGGGAAAGGAGGAGTAGAGCTGACGGTGGCTTAGGGAAGAGAGATAGCGGTGGAACTGAAAAATGGGCAGGTGTGGGGAGGAAGCATTCTTACAAAACACCTGACAGGATGGCTAAAGTGTAGCAAAGGATCGCCAAAGGCAAACTAGCGTAAACAGTTGCAAGTGGACTTATGAAGGAAGAATGAATAAACAAGACATTCCCAAAGTTATCTCTACTTGTGTTTCTTTCCACGTGTATTTGAGTTCATTAAGAGAATTGGGCTTAATTTTGGCTTGAATCATACCATTCGTTAAAGAATAATACTTCCATTGGCAATGTCAGGTAAACCCGTATATTTTTTTAATCTATACACATATCGACCGTCTGACAATGAATGCTTGTGGAAATCACAGCATAGAATGGCTTTCAAAACATTGAGCAATATGTAGTTAACATTTTGGTAGGCTGATGAAAAATACTGTGCATGTTGTTTGTGTGGTAACTGCATTGGGATCGAGTTTATAGCGACCCATTTGTTGTTTTCCTAAGATCACAACTCAATGAATTAGACTAGAAGTTAGACCTCCCTCCTTTAAAATTGTGGTGTTTAAAAAAAAATGTTTTGTGTGTGTGGTGCGTGTGAAGGACTCTTACCTGTCCACTGTTACCACAACGGAGGAAACCTTCAGGTGGACAAGGTGGGAATACACAGAACTCCTCATCACTGTTGTCCAAACAGTCAGCGTGAGAGTCACACACAATTGTGAAGGGCACGCGCTGCTCCAAGCTTTGACAAGAAAAGTCCAGCGGAAATGTCGGCATAGCTTTCTCACACGTCATCGATCCCACGTCATTTTCATTTCCTGTCCAACAGTGACTGTCGACGTCACAGGCTAAAAACGCCCAGGTCCAGTGCTGGTCTCCACATTGAGTGAAAGACAGCGGACCACGAAAGATGGCGAACTGAGAGACGTTTCCCAAGTCTGGAAGAAAATGGTTGAAAGTAACGGTCTTGTGGATCTTTTTTGCTATTTTCTCTGGTTGAAGAGGTACCTCGCAAAGGTAAGGTACGTGAAATTCGTTGCGACAGTCAACAAGCTGCACGTAATGGTCATTGAGAGTGCGAAGCATGGCACACATCCGCACCTCTTGCTCTGTGTATATACATCCAAATTTCCATATTTGTAATACCGTTTTACATTCTTCCAATGGTAACATTGATTTTGAGTTGCATTGTATCAGTTCCGAATTGTAAAACATTTATCTGGGTTTGCGAACCAGTGGGTTATGTTGAAAGTAGAGTAATGTCATCTGGCAATAGCAGAATGAAGATATTTTAAAAAGACCGGGTAGTACATGCATCCATGTCAAGCAAGCTTTTTACTTTATATGTACAAACCTGTAAACAATGTGACAGCAGGAATGGAATACACAGGAGATTGGTCTCGGACACTTAGTAGAGTAAGACTGTACCTGGCAAACACACACACACACACACACACACACACACACACACACGCACACACACACACGCCACACACACACACGCGCACGCACGCACACGCACACACACACACACACACACACGCACGCACACGCGCACGCACACGCACGCACACACACACACACACACACACACACACACGTGCGCGCGTGAGCGCGCACACGCACGTACGCACACACATGCACGCACGCAAGCACACATTTCTTTTTGATAAACCTTTGGGAACATGGGAAACAAACAGAATGCAAAACAAAGGCACAGGAGTCTACATACAAGTAATTGTAAGAAAACAATTGCAGTTAGGCCTACATATCTTAAAAGTGTTTGTATGGACATATGTTTAGTCCGAATGAACGATGGACATTTGGCCAAATGGCCATTTAATTTGGCTGAATGAACATATAGACATTTGACAGAATGGACATCTAATTTAATTTTTCACAACCCGTTCTTTAGTTCCTCATTGTAGCTGGAAAGAGGGTTTGTGCCTTTTTCTCTCTCTCGATCTCTATAGTTATTTGTTTCTTTTTCTTTCCTGAATTAAGCAAAACATCGTGTACCATCATGTCAAATTTCCAAGGTCAAAGTCAGCGCTGTTCTAATGTATACACAGATGTCTTACAACGACCATCAACCACTCTGCAGCCACTTCTACGACGACCACTGCACCAGATTATCTTGTCCCTAAGATCGACTGCTATGAGGACATATAACTCACTTCACCACACTTGGTGATACACTATCACAAAAACTTTGAAGAGATTCAGTTCAGCGGTAGCCATATGCTTGGGACAGACAGACACGCACGTACACACACAAGCAAAGAACAAAATCAAACAGTAGAAGATGAAGAAGGAGAAGATGAGGAGAACAAGCGTCGTCTGCTTCAGCGTCGTCTGCTTCAGCAGCTTGCCACGCAAAGCTGGTCGAAAATGCACCCTCTCTCTATGACACAGACAGTGACACTGACGAGCCTACCCCATGGCTGCGCACACACACGCGCGCGCGTGCACGCACACGCACACGCACACACGCACACACACACACACACACACACACTTACTTTAGTGAGCTCAGATTTTTTTTCGTGTGTCATAAGCCTACTTTTCCCCACTGTGTTTCTCATTATTTTATGGGGGTTTTCCTGTAGTTTTTATTAGAATAAAATGCTCTTTGCTGATTCAGAATATTCACTTCGAATAAAATCCATGCTAATGATTGAGACCACCCACCTGTAATGAAATAGAAGCTGAGTGTTGCCTACTATAATAATTTCATACACGGAGAAATGAAGTGTCCTCCTGAATCAACTGTATTTGCATTTGTGCCTACAGAGAAAAACATGACTGTGCTTGTGTATTCGTTTGGATTATGCGCTGATTTCTATTCTTCACCTTTTCAAGGTAAGAACGAATGTATTTTACACTTTTCATTTTATTTTGTTGTTGTTATTCTAACAACACATAATAATGAGAAACACAGTGGGGAAAAGTAGGCTTATGACACACGAAAAAAACTCTGAGCTCACTAAAGTGTGTGTGTGTGTGTGTGTGTGTGTGTGTGGTGTGTGTGTGTGTGTGTGTGTGTGTGAGTGTGTCTGTGTCCTGTGTGTGTGTGTGCGCGCGTGTTATTATAGTTAGTATGCGTCATCCATTCACTGCCGTCATTGTTAAGTTTAGTGTGTTGTCACCTCGTCAAAGTCTTTTTAAAGACGAAAATTTGGTTTTATTCGCCGTGTGTAGTGTTTATTTCACCTTCATGTGCTTGTGTGAGTGTAGCGTTTTGATGTTTTTTTAGTTCAATTGTTGTTATTCTTACTAAATAAACGTATACAAAGCTATTTTTTGTGTGTTTCGGTTATGTCATTTCAACTAGAATTGTGGCAACGTAGTAATCATAATATCTTTGAAAATTATACGAGAGTAAAGTTGAAGTCTTGCTCTTTCCAATAATGCATAGCAATAAGAACTGAACTATGGCGAAAGTACTGTACAAAAAATCACAAAAGTGCTAAAATCGTGCCGTCGCCAACGGTTGTGAGGTTGAACGAACTAGCCGGCACTCGGCGCAGCCACTGCCGAGTGTCAGCCGGCTGGCCAAAAATAGATGCATATGTGAGTTAAATTTGGTTTATATTCCATAAGTATCAACTTTATTTTATTCCTTGATTAATGCTGTATCCCTGCATACCACGTTTGTTGTTGTCAACCCAATATATTTGAGATATATGGTCAGTTTAGCACCAGTTGTGCTGAAACTTGCCTGTTGGACAAACGCGAAATTAGCATTTTGTTTGTCTTTTTTTTAGCCCTGTATTTTTACAACTATACATTTTCATAAGAGAACAAAAATCAGCATGCTGTAGATGTGGCTGAATATTAGAGAAAAAACAAGTTTCAACTTAATATAGTGAGATAATTATGTGAGTTCACAAACTCGGTTTGTGTTTTTTTCATTTTTCCGAAATTGCGTGGACTATGGAATTTTCAGATGCAATTATCTTACAAAAGTATTGTAGATATTTAACTGAACTTTTGCATGCGAGTTTCTAACACAGGTTTTCTTTTAAATATGTATATGATTTTTTGGCTAGTTTGTATCAGAAAATTTGGGCGACACTATACCTATGACATCTGTTTTGTAAAATGTCCGTTGGTGAAAAGTCTGTCAGTCAAATGGTTGTTGGCCTAATCTCAATCGGCCAAATGTCCAGCCACGAATTGCATATCATTAATAGTATAATTATGAGCAGATGCTTGGGAATTAAAATTTTAATTTGCGAAAACTGATCATTAGTCTTCCAGTCATTTTACCTTCCTTCATTCTTCTATTTAGTACATCAAAATGAAATGAGATATTTTTTGGTTGATAATGTTATCTTACCTGTCAAAACTTTAATCAAAATATCTTCTCATAGATCCTCACATGCGAGGGGCATGCCATCATCAACTGTCCAAAATTTAATCAAAATAATGATGTAATATGACATTTACTTTTTAACAGCCATGCCAAAACTGTAGATGCAGCCAATCTTTTTGGCGAGGTAAGTACAGTGGCCTTCTCATTACCCAAACTTACAACTTACAAAGGATGGGTTTTGTTCCATGAGTGTTCAAGTCCTACGTAGAATTGGACATCACGGTTGCGTGGCCACAACGCTCTTTTAAATGCGATGACCTCTTTTGCAGAGGTCAAGGTGACCAAGTGTCCTCCCCGATTTCTGCAGCCTCGCTTGGCCACGTGATGACTGATTTGTTTCACTGGACCGGTCCACACCAGGCAGCGATGACCATCAATGGTAAACCCGCCATTGCCACAAGGTGGGTACCTGCATTGTTCCTCGTCCTCTCCCCCAGAGCACTGAGCTATCAAATTGCAGGCCAGGTGAGGCTGGAACTGAGGCCAGTTGGGCACTGAGCAGTTCCACAGACCGTCCTGCAGCTTTTCTGGGATCAGCTGGGGCTGTGAAAAAAACACAAAGATACCAAACCCAACCCCACTCCATGCCTCATCAACCCATGCCTTGTTACAACTTCCCTTCAACCCAACCGCTCCTCATATCATCCCTTCTCCTCACCTCCCACCTTCTTTACAGTGAATCGCCGAAATCAATCTGTTGATAATTTAACCATGAAACCGGAGGACGCCAGAATAAAGGGCCCTATACGTAAAAAGGAAAGACAAGAGAGTATCATTAGCTAGCTAAGTGTTTATCTGATAGATCAGTAGGCCTACTATAACTTTGCTCTGCACATGCAGGATGAACCTGTACATTACCAGCCTTGACAGGGCAGTTTTTGAATAATTTAATGATAATAATAATAATTGATAGCATTTCAATAGCGCCTTTCTATAATTATTTTACACTCAAGGCGCTTCCATTCACTGATACACCCGCAGTCACGCAAAACATTATTACCCAATCATTCACCCAGGTACAAGATCAAGAAGAAAACATTTACAAACCGAATGAGCTTTAAAAGTAGTGAGTCTTGAGTTTAGTTTTGAAAGTAGAGATAGTTGGTTCATGGCGGAGATCGACTGGGAGGGAATTCCAAACAGCAGGGGCACTGAAACTGAAACTGCGGTCACCAAATGATTTTAGATTTGTTTTTGGAACTTTCAGAAGTTTTGTGTTTGAGGACCTGAGTGAGCGGGAAGGAGTGTAGGTGTGAAGTGCACTGGAGAGGTAAGGCCTGTTCAAAGTGATGGAAGGATAGGACAGCCAGCTTATACTGAAGGCGGGACTGCACAGGGAGCCAATGGAGCTCCTTCATAAGTCGCGTGACGTGATCGATCACGCTTGCGCTTGCGCAGCATGAGGCAGACTGCACTGTTTTGAACTCGCTGTAGGCGAGTAATTTCTTCTGTAGGAAGGCCAAAGAGAATGGAATTGCAGAAATCTAAACGCGAAGAAATAAAAGCTGCAACAAGGCGCTTGCATGTGTTAGCTGAAATGATTCATAAATGTATCCTCACTGTGGTCTTGTGAATATAAATTATAATTTCATTAATTTTGGATGTGATAATTCAGCTGTGATACCCCGATAAATGTTCTCTATTTTTTTTATTAATCTTTTTTTTTAAAGCACAGTGGAATTATTACATTTGAGACATTCAATATCAGCACACAGACATACATGTAAAAACACATGTGAAAAGCAATCATGATATATCAAAGATGTATGGGGAACTCAACATGACAAGTATATTAACTTTCAATTAAGTTTGTATACGAAAACCATTTTTTTCAAAAAACAAAGTATCTCATGTCCATAGAGTAAACATATTTTTCAGTTTGATGCATATTCTTCAGATCTCCTATAAAACATTGTACATTCGGTGTTACTTCATTTATTCTACATTAAAAAAAATACAGTATTTTGCATACAGCATAATCTGGTCAAATCCTTCATCTGTTTTACATTTTTCATCATATCCAAACAAAACCAATTCTATATTAAAATTTAATCTTGCACAATTTTCACATTTTCTCTTCAGTACACATTCTAGTTCTTTCCAAAATATTTGAGCATGCTGGCACTGCCACAAATAGTGTTGTACTGATCATTATTTGCTATACCCATTTTCTTTAATAAGTTGTTTGTTACTAATATATTATAACATATTCGTATTTGAAACCATTTTAGGTTGATTTCTTTAATTTTCTTTACTTGTTTCATGACACCGCACCAATCAACAAGAATTTCTAATTTGTCTTCCCATTTCATAAAATAACTTATATTATAAAAAAATAAATTCTTCCTCTAAAAGCAGATTGTAATAAACCTTGCAGCCCTTTACTGTACTGCATATAATTTTTATTGCTTTTTTTGTTGGGTAGTATTTTTTGTCTATCAATTCAATGTTCTGCTTTTTAAAAAATAATTTAATAGACTTTATGCAACCCATATAATCTAAATAATTTACTTTTATTCCATACTTATTTGAAAATTCCATATGGTTTAAGAAATGTTCATTTTCATCTACAACATCTTTCACTAAACATATATCTTTGTGCAGCCAGTTTTTGTAGCAGAAAGTTTTATTTCCTATTTTAAATCTCTTATTATAAAAAAATTGGTTCAGCTAAGGCTTCTGGAGAGTGTTTTAACTCTACTCTTTCATGAAAATGTGAATATGACATGAAAACATCTCTCCAAAACGTATTACATTTGGACTTGCTAAACTTTTCAGGGCCATAAATATCAATTTGTTTTATTTCAGGACACTGAGAGGCCAAGATCTTATTCCACTTTGCTTTTCCTAAGTGTTATCTTCCTCATCCACATAATTTTCAAAGCCTGTATATATGTACTTATGTTTAGTATTTCCAAGCCTCCATTCTCTATCCTGTTTCCTGCATAGCATCTTTTGATTTTGTCCGGCTGATTTTCCCATACAAATTTAAAACATTTGAGTTGCAACTCTTTTATTTCTTTGTCTGGAGGATTTGGTAAAAGAATCCATAAATATATCAACTTTGAAAGAATGACTGATTTTAACAGTGCGATTTTACCCATAGGTGTGCATACTCTTTTTGACCAGATATTAAATAGCTTAGTTACCTCAATTAATTAACCTGCTGTGTTTAGTTCTGTAATTTTTGATAAATCATTTGAGAACCAAATACCTAGCAGTTTATATTTAGGGGGTTCCATTTCATATTTTTGTGTGGTAAATATTTACAGCTTGAATTCTTTTTGCTTCCTAACCAAACATTGAAGTAATGTTTTTGTAGAAAGCTGAGATCCACCTACATACATCATGTCCAAATCCATAAGTTTGTAAAACATTAAACATATAATCCCAGCTTACCGAGTCAAATGCCTTCTCAAAATCTATTGAAACCAGAAAACCCGGAAGAGAATTAGTATCTAAATATTGCATCATATCAAATAAAGTTCTTATATTATCTTCAATATATCTTCCTGGTATGAAACCCGTTTGATCCTCGTGGATAAGTTTATCTAAGACCATTTTTAATCTGTTTGCAATACAGGTGCTTCCTATTTTATATGTGACATGTAATAAAGAAATTGATCTCCAGTTATCCAAACAATCCCTAGATTTATCTCCTTTTGGTAAACATATAATTATTCCTTCCTTCTGAGTTAATGACATCTCTCCCTTCATAAACCCCTCATTTAAAGACCTTATGACAAAATGTCCTAATTGTTTCCAAAAACATTAACTGTCATTCCATCGGTTCCTGGACTTTTATCATTTTTCATGTATTTAATGGCATACAACGCTTCCTCTTCTTCTTCAGTAAGTTTTGGTAGATTCTTCACATATTCATTAATATCTATGTTGTCTACAATTTGTTTTTTGTACAATTTTTCATAATATGTTCTTGTTTCTTCTAATATATCATTTGTTTCTGTTAGGGTTGTGCCTTGTGTTGTTACTATTTTGAACATCTGTTTACTCACAAAATGTCTATTTTCTAAATTACAAAAGTACTTAGTTGGTTTCTCCCCCCAAGCTGCCCATCTTGCCTTAGATCAGAAAATAATTCCATCTATTTTTTTCTTTTCTAAACTGAAGAAGCTCATCTTTCTTTTTACAAAGTTCTCTCACATTCTCCACGTTATTAATTTTTCTAATGTCTCCTCTTTTTGCCTATATTCCTTCTTTCTATTTATGCTATATGTTATAGTTTGGGCTCTAATTTCCATTAATAGTACATCTAAAAAGAGCTGGTCACTAATAGTATACTGGATTATCAGGTATTTTATCTATGTTTTCTCTTAAGTAAGGTGTTACAGCATACTGTTCCTTTACTCGTAGTATGGTTTCTTTTATACTATCAACATATTTAGGATCCTTTATAAGGGATGAATTGAATTTCCAAAATGTGTTTCTCTTGTGTTCTGCTTCGAACGCTAGTGTAACATTTATCAATGAGTGATCATTTCTATATCCATATTGAATATCCAACTCTTTGATTTTCGTTAGAAGATTATCCTATATCAAGAAAACGTCTAGGCGACTTTGTTGTAAAGGGGTAGGTCTTATCCAAGTGTATCTAAGCATTTATGGGTTTAATTCTCTCCTAACATCTACTAGTTCCAGATCAGACATTATATTTAAAACAGATTCTCTTGCTTTGGGATTATTTACAGCTTTATAATTGTAGTAATCTACGCTTGGGTTCATTACTAAGTTCCAGTCTCCACCAATGATAATATCAGTGACTTTTATCTCTTCAATCTTTTTCTGAATATTCTCAAAAGAGTTTGGATCATCTTTGTTTGGTCCATAAATATTTACAAGAACAATATCTTTAAGATGGGTTTTTATCACTAGAATTAAATAATTTCCCTGGCTATCTACTATTGTTTTAGTTATTTTGAAGTCAAAAGTATTGTTGAATAAAATAGTTACCCCCCTGGATCTGGAATTATTTGAAGCAAATACACATTCATATCCCCATTCTGCCCTAATATGTTGTTTTTTGCCCTTTGCGAAATGCGTATCTTGCAAACAATACACAGATAAATTCTTTTGTTTCAAAAATTGAAACATATCTCTTTTCTTATGGAAGTTCCCCAATCCTTGACAATTCAGTCAAATGTTCTCTATTGCCTGTGATGATTATAATGGTGTGTGTGTGTGTGTGTGTGTGTGTGTGTGTGTGTGTGTGTGTGTGTGTGTGTGTGTGTGTGTTATTCATGTAAATAATGTAATGTAAATTAATATTGATGATGAAATGCTGTGATAAATGTTTAGCAGGGAGTGTTTTGTGAGGTAGGGGGTAATACTCCTATGATATTGCTATGGGTAATGATACATTTGGTGTGTGTGTTTGGTGGGGGGGGGGGGGGGGTCAGTCTGTCTGTGTGTTTTAAATATTACTTTTGATTGCTTTAATATATTTATTTTAATCTGCTGCACGTGTTGCAAAAGTAAAATGTCCATTATAAATTGTTTTTAATGGACAATAAAGTTTTTTGAATTTGAAAAGGCTGAATGGATGCAATACGTCTGAGCTCAAAGAAACAAGAGCAACAAATGCTGCTGATATGGTCATGCATAGAAATAGTCTGGTCAATCGTTACCCCGAGGTACTTGACGGATGGTTTGAACTGAACAGTATTGTCTCCAATGTCTGCCGACTCACTGTTTATTAATGCAAGGCGACCTGCAGAACCAACAGGCATAACCTCTGTCTTGTCTGTATTGAGCATAAGCTTGTTACTGTTCATCCATCTTAATATATCTCGATGCCAGACAGAATGGAAGGGAAACTCCCAGGGGCACGACTTTGTGACAACTCAGTGTCGTTAGCGTACTTGTGAAAATCACAGGAATGTGTAGCGATCACGTCAGACAACGGCTGTGAATAGAGCGTGAAAAGAACAGGGACCAACACTGAGCCCTGTGGCACTCCGTACATGAGGGGTGAATGAGCTGATGAAGCTCCGTCTACAACAACAGAGAAGTGGTGGTCAGATATGTAGGATCTAAACCAGTCGAGAACAAAGGTCGCTTCTAAACGGGTCAGAAGGATGGAATGATCAAGCGTGTTGAACGCTGCGCTGAGGTCCAAAAATGCTGCCAGAGAAACAAGCCTCTGATCCGCCTTCAAAAGAAGGCTGTTCATGACACTCTCAGCACAGCAGTCTCAACACTGTGATTCTTCCTGTCGGCTGACTGATTTAATTTAACAAACCCAAAAAGTTAGATAGACATGCACACATAATTATAAAGTTAAACGAGACTTTCCTGAAGTCGAAGTTTAACTGGAATTATATTAAGTGTGCTGTTTGGAAGAGGTACACACACTCTGACCAGTGGATAACTTGAGATGTGCGCCCACCCAGATAAGCCAGTATTTAGCCACATGTGGTCCCTGATAAATATCTAAGGGTGGGGATTTAATGCTCTGAAGGGTGGGTATGTGTGTACCTCTTCCCAACAGCACACTCAATATAATTCCAGTTAAACTTCGACTTCAGGTAAGTCTCATTTAACTTTATAATTATATCTCGTATGCTGATTGGTCAGAGGTACACACACTCTGACCAGTGGATAACTTGAGACTTCAGAGTCGGGGACCACATGTATTATACAAACATACGCGTGCTCACACTTTTTGTCATAGTGGCATTAGTGCACCTGTGCTATGCTGACTTATGTGTTGTGGTGTTACTGACAAAGCTGTCCAAGACTGATTTGCTCAAGGACCTTTTGTTATCTCGCGCTCTCCTCTCTGCTGCTTCAGTTTTGTGGTAGAATCTGCTAAAAGCGCTTGAATTGGACCAGCCAGCGGCCATGAGAATACAGTCCATTGATACACTTCTGCTTATCATTGCTGTGGTACTCGCAATCCTAGTTGAATGGGTGAACATTTTTCTGTGTCCACGCCGGCAGTGCATAGAAAGCAGGAGCTTGGGAATCTGTATCCACTCTGCCTAATGCAGATATTTTTTATATTAAGCTTAATTTTCCATATTGTACAACTGTCCATGCGCTAATTTACCACACATATGTGTGGATGTCTAAGCTGAGGCAAAGATTCAGTTTGTTTATCATTACAATCATCAATTTATCCCTTAAAATAAGCATTGAACCCAGGTGAAACCAAAGTTTATGCATTTGTAGACATTAGATAGCCGTTGTCCGCCTTACAATTTTGGAACTTATGTTAAATGCCAATTCTGTGGCCCGTATGGACATGCTTATTCTGTAAGGGAAATCATTATTTATAGAGGTGTTATTTGATGGAAATCCAGATCTAGTTTCCTCGATAGTCTTCATGCCCACTGAAGGGGTCAAGCTAGTGTAGCGTGACACATCAAGTTTGTTATTGCAGCGCAACCCATGTTCATGCACGCTGATAATGATATTGGTAAGCAGTGTTTATACCAGAACTTCAGGGGTCTTCATTGAAGTTTATCGGAGGGCCTACATAGGTTAAAATGAATTTAAAGTTGTGCATAATACTGTGCAACAAGGTCCTACCGCAAAGTCTTAACAAATGCAATGTTTTGTTAAAACGTTATATCTAGAGGTCATCAGAAAGGGACATAAATGTGTTCATAAAAGCCAGCGCGGTAAGTATATTTGCTAAAATTGTCACTCTCTGCTTGGCACTGACAGCTTCCTTTTCCTAACTAAAGATGGAAACACTAAACTGATACAGGTGACACTGCAGCTAGGCCTGTAGGGTATATGCTGGCTTGTTTCTCGCTCTCTCTCTCCCACCCAGTTCCTGGGGTCGGCTCTTTTATAGCCCTGAAGTGCCTTTAAGCAGCTATGATATAGCAACCAACGAGAACCACCGAAAAAAGGGTATAACTTTTGTAAACAATCATAACATTGTTACTAAGGATCGCCACCGAAAGGGCCACAACAGTTATGGTTGTTGTTAAACCCTTGTAGACAATCATTACATTGTAAGCAAAGAGGGTAACTGAAAAAAACATAACATTTACATTGCAAATAGAGAGAACCGCTGAAAGGGCCCATAACATTTGTTGTTGTTGTTACTAAGCAAATATATTATTGTAACCAAGGAGGCCCACTGACTTTTTATTAAATGATTATAGCATTGTAATTAAGGAGGGCCACTGACAGGGCCATTTTAAAAAAAATAATACAAACATAACATTGTATTCAAAGATAGCCCCTGAAAAGGCCATAACATTTTTTGTTAAACAATTATAGCATTGTAATTAAAGATAGCCACTGAAAGGGCCATAACATTTTCAATGAACTGTAAGATGGTTAGAAAAGGGTCAAACAAGCACATTTTTGTGCATAACATTGTGCAAAAAGGCCAGATCATAAGCAAACAGGGTAAAAAAAATTTAAATCTTTTTTTTTAAAGGCTTCATAACATAGTAAATAGAGAGAACCGCTGAAAGGGCCCATAACATTTGTTGTTGTTTTTGCTAAGCAAATATATTGTAACCAAGGAGGCCCACTGAAAAAAGGGCCATAACGCTTTTTATTAAACGATTATAGCAATGTAATTTAGGAGGCCACTGAAGGGCCATAATTTATTTGATACCGTCAATGCACCTTCAGTAAATGCATTTAAAAATCGTATTGACAAAGAATTATCAAAATATACTTTTTCTACCAATTTGGATGTATATGAAAAACAAAGCTAAGTGTTAGTATACACTCAAGCCAAAAATAAATCCACGGGCAAATTAAAAATATTAAAAAAACAATTGATATTTGATTCAAAAATCACCACTAATGAGGGCAAAAGGCTTATACTATATATAGCCTATAGCTTTATGTGATGTGTGATGTGAATTAAACGATTATAGCATTGTAATTAAGGAGGGCCACTGAAAGGGTCATAATTAAACGATTATAGCATTGTAATTAAGGAGGGCCACTGAAAGGGCCATAACATTCTTGTTAAACAATCATAACATTGCATTCAGAGGCCTCTGAAAAGGGCCATAACATTTGTGTTAAACAATCATAGCATTGTATTCAAAGGCCTCTGAAAAGGGCCATAACTTTTTTGTTAAACAAATATAACATTGTAATTAAAGACTGACAGCCACCGAAAGGGCCATAATATTTTTAGTGAACTGTAGGATGGCCAGAAGAGGGTCAGATAAGCACATTTTTGTGCATAACATTGTGTAAAAAGGCCAGATCATAATGGATTGTGGGCCTGAAAAAATAAGACACTTGTTGTATGTATCTGCCTTATCATGACAGTCGTGGCAACTAAGGAATATACCAATTCCTATTAGCCCCCATCAGGTATAACATAGGCTACTCGGTTGGTCTAGCCAAATTAAGTATTTCCGTGTGTGTGCTCGCTGCTTCCTACATAACACGTTGGTACACGAAAAGGCTTTCTTTCAATCTGCGCCTAGTCTATTATTAGGCCTCTTTTCCGACATCCAAGGTAAAGGCCAAGCGTCCGTCATGAACAGAGAGTTTTCGCGTGTTGCTCCTCCAACTGCGTCCGCGTGCACTAGGCTAGGCCTACATTTTTCATGAGCCTTTTGAAGGGCTGTAGGCCTATCGCATAGAAAGCCAACGCAAGCTCTAGGTTCTGTTGTTGAGCATTTTGGGATGCGAAATTCGAAAAATGTTTTTTTAACTCGTTTCGAATTTTCTGTTTAATTGAACTGACAATCTTCCCGTGTTTGTTTCCTTCAAATGCTAGTAAGCCTATATTAGATGTGGGGATTGTCAAAGTGCCGTCTGAGAGCCGGCGGCGATCACTTGTAGAATATTTGTAACAATTGACTCTTGGCACTTGGCAGAGTACTAAAAAAGAACGCCCCCAATATTAGCCTAGTGTGATGTTACTAAGGTTTATCCCCAAACAATTGTGTAATTCAAGATGTAGGTAGTAGGCCTAGGTCCTAGAGCATAGGACGACTCGCTTCATTCGTTTCCCCTTCACGATCACGCACAAGCCGAGTTCCACTGCATAAGCAGGGGTAGGCCTACTTATCGAGAACTTAAATATACGTAAAGTTTATTCATTTAATTAATTTCAAGAATGCAACATGATCCCTGGTTTTGTTGGAATTCTATCAAGGGCAACGTCGAAATTGAATTGCAAGGTTGTACTGTCAGCTCTAGCACTCAAATAAACCAAGCTTGTCTGCCAAATGATGGTGTTTTACAAA
Source organism: Phymorhynchus buccinoides (assembly GCA_017654935.2). NCBI lineage: Eukaryota > Metazoa > Mollusca > Gastropoda > Neogastropoda > Raphitomidae > Phymorhynchus > Phymorhynchus buccinoides. The sequence goes on along the minus strand of CM065702.1, from coordinate 19,583,941 downwards.
TTTGCAGCCCTGTCCGTTGAAGACAAATCCGAATCAGGCAAGAACAGTTTAGAAGTGATATAGGCCTAGTCAGTGTGACATAACTTAATGTTGCTGAAAGAAGCACAAGGGATGTAGGCCTAGCGACATTGCGTGCATAGCGGTAGGAGATTGGGAACTCATTGCTGTGTGCTGCACACGGCGAGGCCTAGGCCCTAGCCTTGACGTTGTTGGCGTCCGAGATTTTGCGCTGAAAGTAGGCCTGCTACTGAGAGCCTCAAATTTCGTAGCCCAGTTTCCATTTTCACAATATCCTCGGGTTTTGGGCTGTGTGTTCAAAATATCCTTCCCCGAACTCGGAGTCACCATGGCTTCTAATAGAGCCACAATATTGACCACTGAATAGGATCAACCGGTTTATTATTTCAGCATAGGCTTGTGAGCCAAACCGGTCAGTTTAGATTTCCGGCGCGATGTTAGAATAATATAAAAGCAATGTCGTGAAATGTCAAAGGAATCAACTAACCTGATTTTCGACGAGGAGAAACATTACAACAAACACACACATAGCAGTGAAGTACTTTTTTGGTTTAGACTGACTAGCGATGTGGAAAGAACTAAAACCAGTAAACTTATCTTAGGCTAGTCCTTCCTGAGCACTTCTGGCTAAACACGTCTGGCATCTCTGGGGTCCTGGCGCGAACTGGCTTATCTGGGCGGGCGCACATCTCAAGTTATCCACTGGTCAGAGTGTGTGTACCTCTGACCAATCAGCATACGAAATATAATTTAACATAACCCATTTATGCCCAATTTTTTTTTCAAACAAAAGTTGCATGTCTGTCTAGCTTTTGGTCTGTAATAAACATATTTTATACTTATTTTGAGCAAAACTTAGAATTTAGTGATTTAGAAGACAGAATATGCCCGTCCCATATGTGGGACAGTGGGCACGAGAGGGTAGGGGTTTTCAGTCTTTTTCACAATTCACTTGACAACAAAAGTGAGGGGTGTTCTGATTTTTAATTGACATAAAATCATTCAATATAACATCAAAAAGCCACACAACATAATTCTGATCAAAATTTGCCTTTGGTAAATGAACAAAATATTTTCATGAAATGAATCAAATTCTGAAGAAGAAAAAAGTGAAAGCGGAAACAAACAGTCTTTGGTCTTTTTGTCTTCAAAGAAGAGAAAGTTGGAGACTTGGGTTCACAAAAGCTGACAATGCTGGCAATGTCATTTGTGTCATTTGGTGTGATACACCTGGAAGCATTGGTCATGTACACCTATCTTGCACTTTGAGCACCGATGCTTGGTGTTCAAACCACATGCACTGCACCTCAACTGTGTTGGCCATGGCTCCACCAGGTGGTCAAGACGGTCAAACCTGACCTCAACTGCAACACGCATGTCCACAGGTACAAAGCCTCTTGGACGGCCAGGTGTTGCAGGAGAAGCCTGTGCAAGGTAGACTCTTGCGACTCTTCTGCGGATAGCAAGAAGATCCAAAGGGTTGCTCTTGGTTGCATCGGTTGATCTGTAGAGATGCCAGGCCTGTTGGATGCAGACACCAGGCAGTAGGAAAAGATGGCCCACTACCACTTCTTGGAGCATATGGCAACCCGGTACTTGTCCACGTTCTGATCAGTGCGGTCCACACCGCCCATGGTTAGGTTGTAGTGGAAGGGCTGTGGCAGTTGGACTTGTCTGGATTCTGACCTTGACCACCTCTTTGCAGTCTGTAGGGGCTCCACACCAGCCTTGTTGGAAACAACATTTACAATGTTTACATTGAAACAACATTTACAATGTTGTTGTCAAATGTTGTTGTCGTTCCATCGCACCACGATGATCCCTGACTTGGTGTCTGTGGCATAATCAAACGTACTTCTTGCTGTCTTCTGCATCTCCTTCACATCTATGTCATCAGAAGATATGTCTCTGTCGGGCTCATAAAGTGGCTGGCGTTGATCCTGCCTGAATACTGTGGCAGTCACAGGCACCTCCAGCTGTCGGTCATTAAGGTTGGACACTGTCTCCTCCCCGTCTTCTTCCCCGCTGTCTTCATCAGTGTCCTCATTCACTGCAGGTGGCTCAATGAAGACAGTGGGTTCTTGGATGCTGCTGTCATCTTCCAGCATTGACAGAACTTGGTGAACATTGCACAGTCTGAAAGACAAGAAAAACAAATTCCTTCTTTGTATGTATAAAGAAAAGCCCACCCCTCTCGTGCCCACTGTCCCATATATGGGACGGTACTTAAAACATTCACAGATGCAAGCAAAAGCATTTTCTGAAAAATCCCTTAAAAACGTTATTGCATAACATCATAATCTCCATTTTTTCTTCTTTGTTTGATATAAAAAAAACGATTACCAAAAAACTGAACTTACCTTTTATTGCTTGCCATGCTGCTCACCAATCGCACACAAATTTGCAAATGGCGGCCTTCATGGAAAAAAGTACAGCAGGCTAATCCAGCAAACCCCCAAATTCTGGGCACGTGTAGCCTCCCTGAACTTGACAAGTGCAGATTGGTCACTGTATTGGGTTCAGTTGAAGTAGTATTACCAAAAAAACAACAGCGTCCCATATATGGGACAGTGGGCATATATGGGTTAAAATAAAATGGCATTGGACTCACCAGATGGAAAGTGAACAGAATTCTAAAACCAATCGAAGCACGCGCTACCATGTATTGTACATCATAATGTGTCTTAATGTGTCTTAACTGCCCAAGACTTTTTCGTGGGTTTGTGAACACAAACTGAAGTAACGAGATATGGCTGTATGTCTGTGGCAAGGGAGGGTGCTGATACAGTAGCACTGACCACAGAAGGCTTTTGGTGTCGTTGTGATTACCATAGAGCCTGAGCCTCATATCTAGTTCCGTAATTGTAATGTAGACATAGCTGAGCATAACAGTGTGGGAGGCAGGAACAGCAAGCTGGGCATTCATGATTTGTTTTCCAGGGGTTTTGTAGACCATAGATTCTGTGCCGAATCCTGCGGTCTGCACGAATCCTGAAACATAAAATATAACAGACAACAATGCGCAACAAAGCTTCTCCAGAGAAGTAGCTCTAAGGAGAATAGAACAATACAAAGACGCCTTCAAATGGGAAAGATTATAAGAGAGCTAAACAGACGCAAATCTTCACTGTTGAAAGAAAGCTCTACTTGCAAGAGCTGAAGCAATAAAAAGTTTTTGTATTATCTTCCTGATGTATATCGCATTATCTAAATCGATATGGCTTGAAAGCTCCCTGATATATCTTTTATGATTTATATGACTTTCTATGATCTACAAAAACATGCATTTTAACTAAACACACAGACACATACACAGACACACACGCGCGCGCACACGCACACACACACACACACACACACACGCACGCACGCACACATGCACACACACACACGCACGCACACGCACGCACGCACACACACGCACACACACACACACACACACACACACACACACACACACACACATACACACATGGTGTGAGTGGTACCGTACGAAAGCAAGTTCAAATGTCAAAACAATTGAGCAAATTACAAATGGATCCCATAATACACATACCTAAGGCTGGTGATACGTAAACAATTTCCAAACCAGGTGTTGGAGGTTTGTAAACCTGGGCACTGACAGACGTGACCACTCGGTAATCTGTAAAGAAGTCATTCACTTGAAATTTGACACAAACAGTGTTTTCTCTGGCAACGTACATTGGTAAGGGGTCATAGTCTGGCTCACATCCTGTCCATGTGACAATGTTCCGGCTGTTTATTTTCCAAAGATGAATATGAGGCCATACACTTTTTGTGGTGTATTTTTCGTGGATTTCAACAAAGTTCTCTGACGTACACGTCTGATAGTGAAAATACACATGCAAGGCTTTCTGCCAACGACCATTGTGATACAGATCCCAACTGCCAGGCTCCTGCCTTTCGAAGCTAAAGACAAGATAACAGTATGGATTTTGTATTTTACTGCCAAAATTGATCAGAGACGTGTTAAAATCAATCGTTATGTTGCTGGTCACCGTAAATTCAAGTCTCTTACTTTCAGACAGCATGCAGGCAAAAAGGTCACGAGTTTGCACACCGTTTACTGTACTTGACTGCTGACTCTGACTCTTATGTGTGACATTGGATTGAAATGTATTAGTGGGTTGGGGAGTTTGTAGAGGTCTACCTGTCAACGAGTCACGACCGTTTTTTGTGGTTTGCCAATTGTCAAAAAAGACTGATGTTTGAACCATTTCACCAGATTGCTTGGGGGTACTCGGTAGCCTTGTCTTGTTGCCTTTAACGGCTTGTGGGGAAATATGCGGTAGTGTTCTCCTGCTGTTCGTCGATGGATGGTTGGAGGAACCCAAAACAGTTTCTTGTAGTTCTCCTGAGCTGAGTCTTTGTTTCTTGGCTAAAATGTCATCAGTGACCAAGAGGATTGCAAAAGTAATTGAGTGACACAAAACATGAATGTTGAAAGCAGTTTGAAACGCGGTAGGACAAAGCATGTTATTTTAAACTAGCCTTGATATCATATTATCTGTAGCCTACATTGCAAATAGAAAAGGTACTACATGCTGCATATTTTAAAGGTGTGTAATTAAGAATTTGATGAATATGTTTGCTTCACAAGGCAAAGTATTAACTCCATAATGTACTAAGAACCAAAAAAGTAAAGGCCACTTCAAACAGCATGGTTATGCTGCAAGCAGAATTATTAAAAAAGTTTCTACAATCAGACAAGGTTGCGAGGACCCTTTAGGTCCAATCCCTTGTTTCCTTTTTCATAAGGGAAGATTTTAAGGCTGCCTCTTACGTGGGTGTGGTATGCAAGAATAAGGTGGGGATCACAAGGTCAGCAACCAACCGTGGGCTATTTATCCCTGTTTATGTGATACATAGATGTTAAACTTAGTGCATTGTTATTATGATGCACCACATAACGAACATTTTGAGATACATATTTGTGGTGCTGAGTAGACGATTTATGTATCATGGTCTAAAGATATCAACTTTTCACAAATTGAGGCCACTTAATTGATATGTTTGGGTAATAAATGAAGTTGTCTTTCTACTTTGTTTAGAAAAGTCAATTATTTTTCGTATGCTTAATTTATTGCTCATATGATGATAGCATCTATCTTTCATAGGAAAAAAGATACCATTTTGCAACATGAATGTAAGTAATGAACTACACTTATTCTCCTTATTTGTCTCGGTTTCTTTTGTTTGTTTGTTGTCTGTCACCAAAGGAAACGGACATTGCGGTGACCGGCATCTGTTACTTTTTTTTTTTTTTTTTCTGTCTGTCCCAAGGATATCTCCCGAACCGCTTGACAGAATCGCTTCACATTTTGTGTGGTGGTGTGTCACCCATGAGAGGAAGGCATCCGCGCAAAATATATTGCCGTCGTAACCTTGACCTTGGTGTATGACCTTAAAAACTGAAATTCTTTAAGGGGCCATAACTTCTACACTGTTGGACTTAGAATCTTCAAACTCGGCACGTAGGTGCATTGGCTTATGTCGATTCTGATGATGGCATACCGATCAAGGTCAAGGTCAAGGGAGAGATCAGTAGGTTTTGAAAGTGGTAGGGGTCTAAAAATTGGGTTTTAAGCCATATTGTTCACATTGTTTCTTGTCAAAAGCGCTTCAGATTATGTGTGGTTGTGCATCCCCTAGAGTAAAAGACACCCGAGCATAAAGTATTGGCGTGCTGACCTTGAAAACCGAAATTCCCTTCTTTGCGCTATATATTTCTTGTCTGAGCTGTATCTCGTGAACAATAAGATAAAGTCCCTTCAAATTTGGTGTGGGTGTGTAATACCTAAAGTACAATACATTGGTACATAAATTATGCCCCGGGAACAAAATGTTGCCAATTGGCAGACATTTTTCCCCGTTTTTCTTCACCCTCTTATATCTCGTCAAATACTGCATGGAATCACTCCACATTTTGTGTGTATGTGTAATACTAAGAGTAGAAGACATTGCAGCACACATTATTTCACATTGTGTTTAAATGTTGCCGAGCGGCAGACATGTCTCCGTGTTAAGGGTGTACACCCCACTGATTAAGGGTGTGCACTCCGGTAAAGGAGGGGGTGTAATACTAAGAGAAGAGAAGACATTGCAGCACAAAATGTGTGACGTAGCGTTTGAATGTCGCTGAGCCGCAGACATGTCTCCATGTTAAGGGTGTGCACCCCACTGTTTAAGGGTGTGCACCCCACTGTTTAAGGGTGTGCAATCCGGTAAAGGATGTGCACTCTGGTAAAGGGTGTGTAGATCTGTGTATCACCCAAAGGACCAAAGAAGAGCATGTGGCTATCCACGTGGGATTTAAATGTCGCTGAGCGGCAGACCTTCCTCAGTGTAAAGGGTGTGCACCCCAGCGATTAAGGGTGTGCACCCCAGTAAAGGATGTGCACTCCAGTCAAGGGTATTTAGGTGCATCATCCAAAGATTGCAATATTTCCGAGTTACAGGCGGGGCAAGGATGTGAGGGGCAGGGCAGATATACAGGCAAAGTGTTATCTGCCGCTCGGTGATGCCCTTGTTTTGTATGCATTTCTATGTGTTGCATTTGTAGCATAAGTATCATACAAAGCGATGCATTTTATACTGACGGAAACAGAATGTATCTTTTTTTAAAACAAAGGATCAGATCACAGGATAGTCTCCTGAATTTGCTGCTCTTAACCTTTTATAATTCAATTCAATTCAATTCAAACAATTTTAATGACTAGGCCTTCTGCCCGTATCATAGGGAGGTTGGGGGAGGGGGTTATAAAGACATAACTAACCTATTATAAGAGAGAGAGAGAGAGAGAGAGAGAGAGAGAGAGAGAGAGAGAGAGAGAGAGAGAGAGAGAGAGAGTGTGTGTGTGTGTGTGTGTGTGTGTGTGTGTGTGTGTGTGTGTGCTGTTTGTGTGTGGGTTGTCGTGAATATATATACTTTTATTTGATGCTTGCGAAGTGTGTGACAATGCATTCTTGTATTAGGCCTATCATAAGTAGTAGTAGTAGTAGTAGTAGTAGTAGTAGTAGTAGTAGTAGTAGTAGTCACAGCAGTTGTTGCTGATTGTTATGTAATTTGTTACCGGCCAAACGAATTCTGACCAATATTGTTTTGTCTGCTCATGTTATTCGTTGTTTGTTTCATGATTTTATTCCATTTCAATTCTGTGTAAAGAGCCCTGTAACCTACATAGTAGGATGTGCGCTATATCCATTTTCCTCATTATTATTATTATTATTATTATTATTATAAATACACGTTCAAACAAGTCACTAGAATTCAGGCCAGTATAGCTCATCTTCATTACTCCTCACTAGATGGACATTTTCACGACTCTTTTCACAGTTTGTCAGGAAAAAAACCATGTTGTACATCTCCACCCCTCTCTCTCTCTCTCTCTCTCTCTCTCTCTCTCTCTCTCTCTCTCTCTCTCTCTCTCTCTCTCTCTCTCTCTCTCCATTACACAGCCTGTACAAGATGCATGTGCTGCTGACACGCAATGCATTGACATGAAACAGTGTTACAGAGAGACCGTCACGATCGCAAGCGACCAACACCTGATGTTGGGCTCTGTGTCAATTAAATCGAGTTTTGACTCAAAATGTGTTGAGGACTGTCAACTTTAAAACATGTGCTATTCGGATATGCAACCTGTGTAAACATTACAGAGCACGACGCAAAAACCCATTAAAGCCCACTGTCCCTTTTTTGGGACGCATCACATTTCAGTGACTGTAGCTAAAGTGCTTGTGTCAATGTGACTCAGCTGCTTTGTGCTAATCAGGGAACATTAGCTGCATCCAGCCACAGTCTTTGTTTGAGTACTCTCACTTTACACTAGCAGTGGGAGCGGCCATTTGCACAAAAACCTGTTGTCTGCAGCATCAACATAACAAGCAGGAAAAGGTAAGCGTGTCATTTGTTTGCAACATACTTTTTTGTATTACACTATGAACAAAAACTGGAGATTAGAGTGTAGTCTGAAAATGTGTACTCAGTTTTATGATAATTTGAATCTGTACTGATCTGTGTGTGTCAGAAGTACCGTCCCAAAAAAAGGACGGTGGGCTCGAGAGGGTAGGGGTTTTTGCTTACATTACATATGTTGTATTTTTTTGTTTTTGTTCAGGTTTTTACTGTTCATGAAGTGGTATCAATGCTGGAAGATGGACCTGACTTCGAGAACGCTGACGTCTTTAAACCACCTGCATTTCATGAAGACACTGATGAAGATAGTGGAAATGAAGACGAAGCGGGTACCATCTCAAACCTGAACAGAAATCAGCTGCAAGCACCTACCACTGTCACTGTCTGGAGAGATGGTGCAAAGCAGCTCTTTGAGGAGGAAGCTGCAGGACTGCCCTGTGAAAGATGTGGCAGACATGAAGAAGACCGCAAGAGGAACCTCTGACTATGCCACTGACATAAAGTCTGGTCTCGCGGACTTCCGGTAGCTGCCCGAGGTCGGACAGCACATATATCTTCCACTCCCACCAAAACCCAACTTATTCGGACTTCATCATGTGTCATCCATTCCTTTCGTGTTTGTGAATATAACTATCAGGTATTGCTTTATTGTTTTACCTAAGTCTTATAAGTATCAGTGTGATTTACAGTCTACAATCCAGAGACAAGTGTCTGCAGCTGCAGGCTGCTGCCAGCGGGGCGGCATGGCGGCAGTACAGGTGCCGGTGCCACCAGTGTTCATCCACACCCGCGCGCTGCCCGCTGCTGAGAACAAGGATTACTCTACGTTAGAACTGTGTGTTGCTGCGGAGAAAGTGACTGGACACAATAACATTGAAGCAGCACAAAGGATAGGATCGCTGTGGCGACTCTATCCAAGAGACCTAGAAGCTAGAGTAAAGCTACTCACAAAAGGACTGACACTAAGGGGATACATAATCCACCCAACGGACAAAAAACCCTTTGTGAGACAAGACGAGGATGGGGAAGAACGGGAAATCCCCACCACTCGTCTTACCATCGGGAATATCCCCTGGGAATTCCCGAATGAAGAAATCTTCAACTTCATCCTGCAAACCTTGCAGCTAAAACCATGAATGAAAAAGTGAGATGGGAAAACGGCAAGCTCTCTAACTGGAACACGGGACAAAGATTTATCTTCATAGAAACCCCGAAAACGCCACTGCCAAAATCCGTGAAAATGGGGAGAGTGTCTGTGTCCCTTTTCTACAAAGAACAGAAAGCCAACACTGTCTGCTCCAACTGTCTGGCTACTACACACCACGTTAGTGCATGCAGGGCCCAGACCAAGTGCAAAGTCTGTCTTCAAGACGGACACAAGAAGGGAGACAGCGCTTGCCTACTCCTTCCCCCTCCCCCACCCCCTCCTTCCTCCTCCTCCCCCTCCTACCCCTTCTTCCTCTACCACTCCTACCCTTCCATCCATCCCGCCTCCACCAAGCGCAGAGAACAGCAAGGAATGCACGAAGCAATCTACACTGGACTTCACTGCCAGCAGCAAAGCAGCAGCAGGGAAACCCAAGAAGCAGGAACATACCAGTAGATCACTCTCGCCTGCAGGCCGTAGCAAGCGCAACAGATCGCCCTCCACGCCGCGGCACAGAGCCCCAAACAGGATGAAGAACCCTCGCACAACACCCACAGATCAGGAAGCGAATAGCCCGCAGGCAGAAGACACAGCAGAGAGAGCAGAGGAAGAGAGGCGGTGCTCTGACACCTAGTTGGACACGCCCCTTCTTTCTGTTCCTGACCCTTACGACTGCTTGTCCCAAGTACGCGACGATTAATGCCTAATGATTGTAGCTATGCTCTGTCATGGTGGATACGCTACGCCTACTTTCCGTTAATGTGAGAGGACTAAAAAAACAAAAAGAAACGATTTACCATATTCAAAGAATTAAAGAGAGCAAAATACGATATTATTGCTATGCAAGAAACCCACATAACCACAGAAGAAGAAGCTAGTCTATGGGAACTTCAGTGGGGAGGAAAATTGTTCTATTCATTAGGTGGCAATCATAGTCTAGGCCAAGTTATTTTAGTGTCTAAACGATACATGCTATCCACGCAATGTCTGCACAAAGACAATCGCACGCTATTAATGGAAATGGACGTAGGAACAAACAAACTGCTAATAACAAATGCATATGCACCACAATTTACAGCTGAAAAAATACAGTTCTACCAACACGTTTGCTCTGTAATAGACGAACACTGCACCAACCACAGCAACATTATATTAGGCGACTTCAACTCTGTGATGGACAACCAGCTAGACATCATTACAGGAGAACGGCACAATAATAGAGAAGTGGAAGCCCTCAATCAGCTTACAATAGACCTCGACGTGCACGACAGCTGGAGAACACACCACCCAGAGGACAAAGAATACACATGGTGCCGTCATCAGCCGTTCACAGCCAGACGCATTGACTACACCTTCATTTCAAATAACCTTCTACCTTATATAGAACAGAGCGAAATAATATCTTTCCCCCACTCTGACCACAGAGCACTTTTGACAACTATCGTTTTCCATAACTATACTCGAGGCCCAACCTATTGGAAATTTAATAATAGCCTACTGAAAGATAAAGAGTACATTAATAAAATTAATGGCTTTACGGAGCAGTTCACGCAGGATCACTCTCAAACGAATGCGCACACAAAATGGGAACTGTACAAAATCAAAATCAGAGAGCTAACAATAAACTACTCAAAAAATAAACGAAAATCGGAACGTACCCGCCAAGAGGAGGCTGTTAGTAAGCTATGTGACATTGAGAGAAAACTTGCCCAAAATCCCAGTGCTCCACATCTTCTTGAAGATATGGTTAAACTTAAAACAGAAATAGAAATCAGTGCACTAGCCTCTGCACAAGGGGCACAGATAAGATCAAGGACGAAATTCATAGAGGAAGGAGAGAAAAACACGGCGTATTTCCTGAGACTAGAAAAGACCAAGGCAGCAAATAATACAATAACGATGCTCAAAACTGAAGAAGGCCTCACAGTAGCCAACCAAGCAGAAGTGTTAAAGGAACAAGTCAAATTCTACACTCAACTCTATGCAGTGGACAATTCTGTAACTGGAGACGAAAAATCAATAACTGACTTCTTAGGCGAAAACATCACTCTTCCAACCTTAAATGAAGATGAACACAACACCTGCGAAGGCCCAGTAACAGAAACTGAACTGACGGAGGCACTTAAAGAAATGAAAAATGGCTCTTCCCCAGGATGTGATGGTCTTATAACTGAATTCTACAAAATCTTCTGGCACAAAATAAAAACCATACTCCTTCCAACATGGACAGTTAACATATTCTCAACAAAGGGGGATCATCACGCTGCTACATAAAGGTAAAAATCTTCCCCGGGACAAACTATCTAACTGGCGTCCTATCACTCTTCTGAACACGGACTACAAATTACTTGCAAAAAGTATGTCTATAAGAATACAATCCATTTTAAATTCACTCATCTCACAAGACCAGTGTGGATTTATAAAAGGTAGAAACATTGCAAATATTCTGAGAACAACGGATGATGTAATTAACTATCTCAACAGCGAAAATCTTCCTGGGTTATTAGTAGGCATAGAATTTACAAAAGCGTTTGACACCATATCCAAACAATTTATACTAAATAGCCTCAAACGCTTTGGATTCGGACCTGACTTCATACACTGGACTCGCACGCTTCTCACACAGGCTAACAGCTCTATAAATCACTACGGGTGGATATCAGAACCCATCCAAGTGGAAAGAGGGATCAGACAAGGCTGTCCCCTTTCCCCACTGCTTTTTGTTTTAGCAGTCGAACTTCTAGCTTACAAAATACGAAACAGCAACATATCTGGAATAAACATACCAAGGCCCACCAATGCTGCAAACTTCTTATCCACTGTTATAAAAATCCAACTACCCTGTTCTTAAGAAGCAGAGAAGACCTAGACATTGCAATATTCATTTTTGAAGCCTTCGCATCTATTTCAGGGCTCAGAATGAATAAACAAAAAACAGTAGCAATGTGGCTCGGGCAGCAGAAAGACAACCGGGACCAGCCACATAATTTAAAATGGACAAGACAAGTCAAAATTCTAGGCATACACTTTAGAAGCGACACCACTGCTTGTAATATTGACGACAACTGGACACAAAAAGTTGACAACATACAACGAACCATCAAACAATGGTCTAGAAGGAACCTCACTATTTATGGTAAAATAATTATAGTAAAAACGTTTATTACATCTCAGCTCATCTATGTTATGCAATCAATTACTATCCCTGAAGACATATTAAATAAAATTAACCGAATTATATACACCTTCATATGGAAAAAGAAATACAACAATAAAAAGGCCTTTGAAAAAGTCAAACGCATCATCCTAGCACAAGACGTGGACAACGGAGGACTGAACGTGATCGACCTGAAAACACTGCAAGAAGCACTACTCCTAACGTGGGTCCCCAAACTTCTTCACAGTGAAACTGACAGCGCATGGACAGCCTTTCCCAAACAGCTGTTTTCTAAACTGGGAAACAATCTTTCCGTTTTTACGACTTAGCTTAATCCTAAAAATCTAAACGGTTTGAACAATTATAGTGGAGGGTTCTGGTATAAAGTACTCTGTGCATGGCTCAAAATCCGCCAAAAAAATGTGACCACAGACGAACTCTTCCTAAACTCAGTGTTGTGGAATAACCAGAATTTCACCTATCAAAATAGATGCCTATTTATAAGAGAGTGGATAAGGAAAGGCATTACTACAGTGAACGATATACTGAACGACAACAATGACATCATCTCTTTCCAGCAGATAGAAGAGAAAGTTGGTAGAGCGCCACAACGTCTTCTAGAATACAACGCAGTCAAGGCAGCATTTAACCGCCTCAAAAACAAAAACAAATTCCTTGCCGTCAACAACGAAGACCAAGATGTGGGAAACCTAATTCTTAATGGAAAGCCCATAAAACACATGAAATGCAAAGAAATAGGGAGCTCTTAGAAAAAGCTCAACCATGTGCTGTAAATTTTTGGAGACATAAATTGAACGCAGAAACAACAAAAGAGCATTGGAACTCCATCTTCAAATGTACAAAAGAAACACGACTACGGGTCCTACAGTGGAAAATAATGCATAATATCTACCCCACCAACATACTGTTAGCTAAATTGGGCATCGCTAACTCCAACAAATGCAACGTGTGCAATGCCAATGAAATAGACTTCATCGAACATTTCTTCTTTCAGTGCAAAAAAATCAAAAGCGTTTGGGACCTAGTGGAGAAGGAAGTCTATGCTAGAATACAAAAGACAATCAGGATCACAGAGCATTTGGCTCTGCTAGGTTTTCATGATAACGCTATTTCTAAACGTGACCGAAATGTGATTAACCATCTAATCATAATCGCCAAAATGTGTATCAGCAAATACAGATACGGAGAAAGAGCAAACATCAAAATCTTGTTTGAAAGGGAGCTATCGCTCAGAAACATTTTGATCTGAAATGACTGAGAGAGAGAGAGAGAGAGAGATGAGAGAGAGAGAGAGAGAGAGAGAGAGAGAGAGAGAGAGAGAGAGACCGATGTGGAATGGACACGTTTGTAATAAATATTTGTTAATAGAACGTTTACTAAACACTTTTCCACATGATGTATTATGTGCATGCTATTGTACCTACAGAATAAAAATGCATTAAAATTATGTTTAATAAATATTATATAATACAAAAAAAGGAAGAAAAAAAACAAAAACAAAAACAAGGAGAGATGATGTCCATGGGGTTCTAAATAAACGCTAGGCACATCATAGGTGCATATTGTAGGATATGAATGCGGGTGAATGTTGAAGAAAATAGGCCTACTTGTCTACGATAGGCCTACTAACTAGACCCACAGCTCAGCAGGCGACTGAACGAAGCCTAGGCCTGCCCCTTTCCGACCAACAACTACGCAGCCTGGAGGGCCAAAAGACTGAAACCAGCAGACAACACAGCCAGTGGGCCAGCCGAGAAAGGAAACAGTGCCAGAATTAGTACAGCAGCTAGGCTATAGCCGCTGAACCCCTTACTGAAACCAGACAGACAACACAGCCAGTGGGCCAGCCGAGAAAGGAAACAGTGCCAGAATTAGTACAGCAGCTAGGCTATAGCCGCTGAACCCCTTACTGAAACCAGACAGACAACACAGCCAGTGGGCCAGCCGAGAAAGGAAACAGTGCCAGAATTAGTCCAGCAGCTAGGCTATAGCCGCTGAACCCCTTACTGAAACCAGCAGACAACACAGCCAGTGGGCCAGCCGAGAAAGGAAACAGTGCCAGAATTAGTCCAGCAGCTAGGCTATAGCCGCTGAACCCCTTACTGCAACCAGCAGACAACACAGCCAGTGGGCCAGCCGAGAAAGGAAACAGTGCCATAATTAGTCCAGCAGCTAGGCTATAGCCGCTGAACCCCTTACTGAAACCAGCAGACAACACAGCCAGTGGGCCAGCCGAGAAAGGAAACAGTGCCAGAATTAGTCCAGCAGCTAGGCTATAGCCGCTGAACCCCTTACTGAAACCAGCAGACAACACAGCCAGTGGGCCAGCCGAGAAAGGAAACAGTGCCAGAATTAGTCCAGCAGCTAGGCTATAGCCGCTGAACCCCTTACTGAAACCAGCAGACAACACAGCCAGTGGGCCAGCCGAGAAAGGAAACAGTGCCAGAATTAGTCCAGCAGCTAGGCTATAGCCGCTGAACCCCTTACTGAAACCAGCAGACAACACAGCCAGTGGGCCAGCCGAGAAAGGAAACAGTGCCAGAATTAGTCCAGCAGCTAGGCTATAGCCGCTGAACCCCTTACTGCAACCAGCAGACAACACAGCCAGTGGGCCAGCCGAGAAAGGAAACAGTGCCAGAATTAGTCCAGCAGCTAGGCTATAGCCGCTGAACCCCTTACTGAAACCAGACAGACAACACAGCCAGTGGGCCAGCCGAGAAAGGAAACAGTGCCAGAATTAGTCCAGCAGCTAGGCTATAGCCGCTGAACCCCTTACTGAAACCAGCAGACAACACAGCCAGTGGGCCAGCCGAGAAAGGAAACAGTGCCAGAATTAGTCCAGCAGCTAGGCTATAGCCGCTGAACCCCTTACTGAAACCAGCAGACAACACAGCCAGTGGGCCAGCCGAGAAAGGAAACAGTGCCAGAATTAGTCCAGCAGCTAGGCTATAGCCGCTGAACCCCTTACTGAAACCAGACAGACAACACAGCCAGTGGGCCAGCCGAGAAAGGAAACAGTGCCAGAATTAGTCCAGCAGCTAGGCTATAGCCGCTGAACCCCTTACTCGAGAGAGACACACACACACAGCACACCACACACCACACACCACACACAATACTGAAGGCTCTGCACCAGCAGACAACACAGCCAGTGGGCCAGCCGAGAAAGGAAACAGTGCCATAATTAGTCCAGCAGCTAGGCTATAGCCGCTGAACCCCTTACTGAAACCAGACAGACAACACAGCCAGTGGGCCAGCCGAGAAAGGAAACAGTGCCAGAATTAGTCCAGCAGCTAGGCTATAGCCGCTGAACCCCTTACTGAAACCAGCAGACAACACAGCCAGTGGGCCAGCCGAGAAAGGAAACAGTGCCATAATTAGTCCAACAGCTAGGCTATAGCCGCTGAACCCCTTACTGCAACGCGAGAAACAGCGACAAGACAGAACAGCACCATATCTCTGCGCCGTGTGTGTGAAGAAAACCAACCCTATGCACCACCAACGGCCTGGAGACGGAAGCAGGAGAGAGAGAGCCGCGTGTGTGAAGAAAACCAGCCCTACCAACAGCTTGGAGACAGAAAAAACAAGAGAGACAGAGAGAGAGGGAGAAAGAGAGAGAGAGAGACTAATGCATGAAAAAAACAATGTCCATCAACATATCAAAATAGTATAGTCAATCTTATAGATCCCCATTAGTTGCATTACCCTTTATTGGGTGCAGCTAAAACTGATCTCCTTTATTAAAAAAAGCGTGTCCCGCCAGAGGTCAGATTTGACCGTGTTGACCATCTGGTGGAACGCTGGCGCACGCAGCTGAGATGTGGAGCTTGCGGAAAGAAGACCATGCGTCGCTGTTCCAAGTGCAAGGTTGGAGTCCATGACAAGTGCTTCCAGCAGTACCACACTCCCTGAAACTATGACACTTTGTGGTGCAGAAATCACCCTTGACAGTGACAGCTAGACATAGCAAACACAAAAACAGCAAGCAACATGAACCTGAAACTGTATCTTGTTTATGAGTATTCTTTCCCTTGACATACGTGAAATAGGTGACTTTTTTGTTTTCTGTTAGTAATCAAGAGCATTCAATTTTGTACAAAATCATTAAAGTTCTGTTGTATCCAGTTTGTTTGATCACAGGTAGTGCATTTTGTTCAATAACAGTTCCTTAGTTTCAGCATTTGTGCTTTGGTGTTCACTTTTTGAAAAAACAGAAAACTCCTACCCATTCGTGCCCACCGTCCCTTTTTTGGGACGGTCACATTTTGTTGTCCTGGTGACTAATTTCAAAGTTTTGATCACAAATAGAGCAACACATGTCCTTTATTGATAATTTCCCATGATATTACCTAATTTTCACTTTGAAAAAAAAATGTGGGCACAAATGGGTTAAGAAAAGTGCAATCCTCATGACGTTTCTTGAATGAATGAATGAGATAGTGCTCCATCAAAGTGATGATTAGAGATTTCGTAACCCACATTAAAAACATAATTAGAAGATTGGACTGTAGAAAATGCTAGAAGAACTTAAAAGAGACCTTGACAAATTACCATAAACATAATTATGCTTACCAAACTGTTTTAATTTTCATAACTCTTTGCCCACAATCTTGATTTAAAATGTACTTGTAAGCCTGATTGTACAGATGTTCATGCAAAGATAACTCATGTTGTTCAACAACTAATACGACATCCAATCAAGCCAATACGTGATGCAACACCTGAAGGATTTTGATTTCTAAGCTTTACAAATTCTGACCACACAGATTAATCTTGACTTCAACTCTGACTTGCAATCCACCTGAGCAGTCTGTCTTCGTTGGTCTGACGTCGTTTCTCCATCAGCATGTTCAGGGTGTACAGAAATGGATTGATGGCAGAGTTCAGGGGTAATATGAAGATTGCCATGGCAACGTTGACCTCTCCAGACACAGGCACGCCCTGAGAGGCCAGGACACCCAGCACACCAATGGGGAACCAGCACAGAAAGTCTGACATGGCGATAGTGAACAGTCTACGAGCCATGTTGGCATCTTGTTTCTTCTTACTTGTTTGGGCGACTGATATTCGATTAGTAAGCACAGAAACAAATATGCTGGTTTGCCCCAAAGCAATGACCAGGAACAAGATTAGGTTCAGAATAATCATGATAGCAAAGGCATACACTTGCCCAGGGAACTGTTTCCTGGTGATTGGTAGAGGGATGCATATGCCTGTCTGACTGTAGAACTTCCAGTTAGCATGGCTTGGAAAGAAAGGAACAGCTGCAAGCAGGATGCCTGTAATCCAACACACACTAGTGGCCAGTTGGGCTTGACCACTATTAAAATGCAGAAATTTTAGAGGGAATTTGACAGCCAGAAACCGATCAATGGTGATTAGGCAGATGAATGAAGCAGACACTTCAGAAGAAAGCAGTGCCACAAATCCTGCCAGCTGACACACTGCACTGTGTCTCCATAACACTTCCTGCCAGACATAGATGTTCTGATACATTCTGTCAGCCACTCCTATCACGGCTAGGTACAGCCCCATCAGAAGATCGGACGCACACAGATGAACTACAAACACATTGAAGCCTGTGGATCCTCCTTGTTTAATGTTCACTAAGCGAAATGCTCCACTGACGATGTTCCCTGCTATGGCCAGCGAAGAAAACATGATTAACACCCCTCTGTAAATATTGAGCCGCAGCAAGTCATCACAAGATGAGAGTTCATTCTTGGGAGCGTGACAGTTATTGGTATGATTAGTTTGTGATTGATAAACACTGCAGCAGAGTTTGTAATTATCAGCATGCACCTCTTTCAGTTGTGTAGTGCTTTTGAAAATATCCCTCTGAATGTGATCAAGTGCACAGCCTGTCATGTCCAATGTCTGGAGACGACTCATCAATCTAAAGGTTTCTTCCCAGATACAGTTTGTGCCGCATCTTGAAGCATTCAATATCTGAACACCGGGGAACAGAGTCCATATCCTAGGACCAAATGTAGGGATATTGATTCCTGACAAGTACAGAATATTGACCTGTTCTACTACTACGTTTGGATGGACAGAGCCTTGTAAAGTGTGTCCCTGTAAAAAATCAGAGAGGGGGTTGTTGGACAGAAACAAAGCTGATAGAGTACTTATATCGGAAATAATATTCGTGAGAGAGGTGATGTGGTTGTCACTGAGGTCCAGAGTGACCATGTTGGGGAAGGAGAAGTTTCCCAGGACAGACAGCTGGCAGCTGGCTAGGCTGAGGTAGACAAGCATCACGCTGGACGTCAACTGTTCCATCTTCATCCCACTGCCACGAGCGTTCAGGTATCTCAGGTCTGGTTGCTGCTCGGCAGGGAACCAGTGAGGGCACGTGAAGGCCATGCCATGGCACGTGCACACAGTGGGGCAGTGCAGGTCACAGAACAGTTCGTCATCACGCTGAGGACAGTGGTACATGCCGTCACACAGGTAGGAGGGGTGAAGACAGGTGAAAGAGCCACGACAGAGGTAGTACCCTGGACACTGGACGTGGTCACAGTCCACTTCATCCTGTTTGTCCGGGCAGTCGTAGGCGCCATTGCACCTGGTGAACACTGGGACACAGTAACCCTCAGGGCACTGGTAGTGTGTTTCGGGACATGATAAATCTACTGGAATGCCAGACGTCTGATTGAGTGGAAGCATTGTAAGCTTGTGTTTGTTGAATTTAATAATCGCTGGAGGAGAACGTGGCATTGCAGCATAACACCAATAGCAAGCCATACTGCTAAAGTCGTGACTCAAAATATAAGTTTCTCCTGTGCATTCTTCATCTTCACCATCCAAACAATCATGTTGTCCATCACACCACTGAGCTATGCTGTAACACTGTGTTACGATGTACGCATGTTCATGTGTCACAGTTGTCAAGAAATGTTTTGCGAAATTGCATATTTAATGATATAAACAAATTACTTTATTACCCAGAAAAAGTTTATTGCATGATAACAGATTTGTTTT
Organism: Phymorhynchus buccinoides; assembly: GCA_017654935.2. NCBI lineage: Eukaryota > Metazoa > Mollusca > Gastropoda > Neogastropoda > Raphitomidae > Phymorhynchus > Phymorhynchus buccinoides. The sequence continues at coordinate 19,564,675 of CM065702.1, read as the reverse complement.
TAATAATGAGATTTTCCTTACTTAAACAGCAATGAAGTACATTCAAACTGTCCCATTTAATGGAGAGGAATACTAGTCAGTTTTATTCAATTGAACTGCAAGTTTTAATTAATAGGCAATTTGTTCATTGATGAAAAACGGTCAACATGTTTCATTGATCATTTGGGATAGATAGTTTTGGCAGGAGGCACTTGATTTGAAGAAACTAACCTGATGACTGCCGCGGCATCTCATTGTCTGAGAAGGACAGGGCTGGTGAGCACAGAAATCTTCATCACTGTTGTCCACACAGTCCTGACGATGGTCACACACCAGGCTGTAAGGAACTCTCTGCCCTCCTTTGTGACAGCCAAAGGAAGGAGGAAGTGACGTCATGGTTACTGGGCATGTGAGGGATGATGGGATATCCCATGATTCTGGGCCGTCTCCGAAAGATAATGAAGTTGTCGCCCAGCAGTGGCTGGTGGAATCACAGGCCCTAAAATGGTGAACAGTGTGATTGGAAGGACAGATTGTCAGCCCTTCTCTAGGTACCTTTGGCTTCAGGGTGGCCAAGATGACGGGAGATGTAGGCAGAACTGACAGGGAAAGTGGGCGTCTCGTATTGTACTCGCACAGAAATACAGCGGACTTGGGATCTGTGTTAAGAGTGCAAAGTAACAAGAAGAAAGACTGAACTGTGCGACGCAGCTCACCACATAGACTTTTGAAAATTAATATATAACCAGCAAATGACTCGTACTCCAAAGAATAGGCTATTGTTCTGTCTGCCCATACTGGTTTATTCCAATAGCTGCAACACACACACACACACACACACACACACACACACACACACACACACACACACACACACACACTCACACAAACACACACACACACACACACACACACACACACACACCGTCATAATAAGAATGATCTGGTACGAATTGCAGTAAAGTTGTGTCACACAGAGGAATAGGCTGAGCAATCAGCCATTTCAGAGTTCTAAATAATAACATAATTCCAGAACAAATACCTAGTGTATTAAGGCGTTACTAGATAAACCCGTGCTCCGCACGGCAGCATGAAGCATCTGCGTTCATAATTGATAGGAACCTGTCTGAGCGATCGAAGAAGACGAAGAAGAACTGGTTAGATGTAAATAATGACGAAAAGAGACAAAAAAATATGTGTGGTGCAACCCTCCCTCCCGCCCACTTCTCTCCTTTAAAAAAAAAACATGATGAAAAGCCCCCCCCCCCCCCTCCCCAACACATTTCTCGGTTAATTGTATTTTTCCATTATTGCCTTTCTTACCATACATAAAGCTGTATTTTAGGAACATTTTTAGCTAATAACCTTTTTGGAATACTAACCCTATCCCTAACCCTAGCCCTAAGCCTAACCCTACCCCCCACCCTATAAGACGGGAAAACGCAACGAACCACAACTGTGACAAATCGCGGTGTACAAAAAGGCAGACTCGAACCCGCGACCACGGACGTGTATAGAAGTCCGTGCCGCGACCTACTGATTTGACGCGCGAGCAACATTTTGCCTTCAAAATCAACTTTCAAAAGCAATTTTTTTTCTAAATGTTGTGAAACACACACACACACACACACACACACACACACACACACACACGCACGCACGCGCACGCGCGCGCGCGCGCGCGCGCACGCACACGCACACACGCACACGCACACACACACACACACACACACACACACACACACACACACACACACACTGTAGTAGACAGCACACACTTAATCATTGCTTGCTCGGTTTCCTGTCAATTCATGAGCGCATATGCATTGTTCTCCGTTATGCACCTTTCAAAACAAATATGGTTAGACCAAACACAAAGCTTCCAGAAAGTAGAGGAACTATTTGTACAAAAAGCCCTACTCGCCTCCCTCTTCTAGGTGCAGTGAGTTAGCTTCGGCTTTCTTTAGCACACGCACGTGTCTAAAAATGAACCGTTTTGAAAATGCAAATTAGACAGTTTAACTCACCAGCTTTACGACGGATTTTAGCAATTTGCATCATGATATTGCCTTCGATTGTCAAAGTGGTTCGTTCATTCAAATAACCATTACCACGGAGAAGAAAAAAAGAATATTAATTTTACAGATTGCAGTAAAGTTGACGGTCTCTGTATAGCCAACTTGAAATGTGACCTTGCAATCTTCGTGTTTTCCGAAGGTAGCTTCGGCAATTTTCGGGCGAAGCAGACGACCCAAATTTTGCATGCATAGCCAACTTGAATAACTTCGGCAAACTTCGTCACGGCTATTCCACCAGAGCCAGTGTATACTAGATACACAGGCTGTGATTCCACTGTCACTGTCACTGTCTTTCTTTCAAATCACTCCCTCCGTTAAGCAACTTTTATGTGAAATCCCGGCTTTAAACGACGACTTGGCGAATTTCACATGGAAGAACTGTTAAGCACCTACACGTGCCCCTATATTTCACAGTTGAAGGCAAAAATCGCCGCGACTTAGGAGAAAATAGAGATTAAAAATTCTTGTCGGCACGCGTATTATAATATAGATGGTTTGCAGTTCTGAATTGTGATTTTCCCAAACCCCCTACACGCGAGCGAAAATGGAGTTTTACGTCCTCTTGGTCTGAATCAGACACATATGGGACATTTGTAAATACAAATATGGTGGGAACAATACTGGAGGCAATGCCTGGAGGCAGTATGAAACCAGTAAAGTCCCGATTTTTAAAATTAAAGAATTAATACAGATAGCTGTAGCGGTGACCACGCCTCGGTTAAACCTCATCGGCTTTGGCACCGCCACAAGTTAGTATTGTCCGCCTACATCTGCTCTTATAATCATACTCCCACCCTCACATGTATCGCCAGGTGTTTTCCACGCCTCTAATACCCACACCTATGCACAACCTATGTGAGTTACCATGATGATTCTAAGTACAGAGAAAATGAAAGGGACACGCTGAAAGTGAGCATTTGTCTGTCTCTCTACATTCTGGTCAGTTCCTATTCAAATGACTCACAAAATACTCTAAAGTGGTGTATGTGTGTTTCTAACACTATAGAAAAAGGGGCGAGATCTACGTTTTGTACCCAGGCACGCTTGCAATCCTCAAAGAAAGAGCAGTGTTTTATAATACTCTCACAATTTCTTTGCAAAGGCAACTACATCAGGCGTCTAAACTTATGAATGTTGTTCCAGTCATTTCGAAGCTGAGGGTAGGATGACAATAGGAGAAGCATACAGCTTAAATTACAAAATGCCATTGGTTCAACCCCAACTGTTCGCTCTTTCTATGTTTGCAACCTCAGTAAGATACAAAGCTTTTGTGCAAGACTCAGGATGACCTCAGTCCCGGCACTGATAACTTTATTTTCAATTCATCTATAAACAACCCAAAACAAATTATGTTTTATCAACAGGCGTGTGTATCAGTATATGAAAATGTAATTGAAAAGATCTTGACTTACTAGTCGGGAAGATCTTCAGGTGGAGAGAACATACCAAAGACCACATCAAACTGTTTGTATTTCCACAGCACACTAACAACAAAGTCAAACTCGCGTGCAGATCCCAAACTAGCTGTCTGCATGCCCACTGATGCGCAGTTGGACTTTGCTTTAAATCGGAGTACACGTTTCTCTTCCAAGAAATTCCCTGCAAAGTAGCAGCGTCCGCTGATCTCAATGCCCCCGTTGTGACAGGCTGGTAGGTCACAGTTCTCTTCATCCCTGCCATCCACACAATCTGTGATCAGGTTGCAGGCCAGGTGAAGCTGGAAGCTGGACCAGTTATCCGCTGAACAGTTCCACCTGGCTCGGTTTATCTGTATTGGAGCGTCCAACATCTATGGTAAAGTGGAAAAACACTTAAGAACATAAACCAAGCAATCAATCAATACGTCAATCAATCAGCTATCAATCTACAAAAGGGAAAATGAAACTGGGGTGTCTGAGCAGGAAGAAGGCGCAACATAAGGAACTTACGTTTTCAAAGAATCCCCTCAAGAGCAGATTACAGAAAAAATTCCAACTTCCCCAAAACCATCCGTGACTGGAACTCCCTGTCCCCAGAAATCATTCAGTTCCCCCACGCTCAGCTCCTTTACCTCGAAGATGACTCAAGACTCGAGACTCAAATGTACTGTTTGGGAATTATTATAGTAATAAGATAAAATAGGTATGCACGCGTAGATAACATAACGTGACTTGCTTCCGCTCTGCCCACGTCGCCATCTTTAGACATGTGTGTTTACTATGTCTAGATATGATTCTCTGCAATACTACAAGAATAAATACAGTAAGCACAGGGACTGAATCAATTGTGTGTTGTGTAGTATGCCAGAGAGAACATAAATAAACTAATACTTTATTATCTCATAAAGAGAAATTATGTTACGGCACGGCATAAAATCACATATATTTAAGAAGATAATAGTAAATAAACAAACACATATAATTTTAAATAACATGTAAAATGGAGGAGAAGGAAAAAAACGTTTACTATAACTAGACCGTTGCCATTTTCAGGAAATCAGACACCCGTAGGCATCGGAGAGTCAGAGTTGTCAAACACACTTTTCTTAGGGAAGAGGATGCCCTGAATCCATTTAATCCATTTGACAAGCTGTATCTTGCCCCTGTTGCCCATGGCAACCGGCCAAAAGACATGGCCGACAGCTGGATCACGGGTAGACCAAAAACGTATTAATAGGTATTCATAGGATACAAATCGGTCTATAGATCGATAAAAACATATTTTTCTAATCAAACGTGGGGTGTTAAGTCCACTTAAAAGGCCTAGAAATCTGTATTTTGCCTCTGTTGCCAATGGTTACCCAATGACGTGCCTGCAAAGGCAAGAAGGCTGACGTACAGGTCAGAAATCAAAATAAGTGAGTGTTGTGTGGTAAATATTAGTCTAAATCTTCAGAAACAATTCCTTTTCATAGCAGTGAGATTTATAATTGTCTCTAAGGGGTTTCAAAGCAGTATCTTTAAAGTCAGCGACCATTTCTAACACATCTGAAGCTTAGGACGTAATGGATCCAGTCTGCTCCCTGAAACGTGACAGGCATGTGGCCCCAGAACTTTGCATTGTGTGTCAAAGACAAACAAAAGAAAATATCCACAAACTTGGTGATACAGGAAAGAAAACATTACTAGAGGCATCCCAAACAAGGATCAAATTGCGAGATATTGACAACATATGTACTACTGACCATATTGATGCTGTGTTAGCTTCAGAGTCTAACAGTGACATTTTCTATCATGGGAGTTGCTATTCCACATTTACAAGCAAAAGTCTCATTTCAAGGCTTGGCAAAGCACAGGAGTGTTCATTGGAGGAGCCATCAACCAGTCAAACGCAAAAAGGAGCAGAGAAACTAGGTCTTCAACGGTGTTGCGTAGTTCTGTTGGTGGTATGAACTGGGAAGCATGCATGTTTTGTCAAGATGTGACAGTCAAAGAAAAACTGTTCAATGTTGCAACGTTCAGCAAGAGCAACTCCATCCTGGAGGCTTCAAAGTGTGATCCTGTTATTCATGTCCGCCTTTCTGGAGTTTCTTACCTAATAGCTGCAGAAGGAAAGTATCACAATAGTTGTTACCGGAGGTTTATCAGAAGGGCGTCGAAGACACAGAAATCAGCTAGTGAAGGACCAACCGTCGCCATGGAATGGCTGATTGTGGAGCTCAAAGATTCTGCCAGAAAAGCACAGGTACTTGATCTGTCAGAAGTCTGGACATATTACTGTGAGTTGGCACAAAAAGCAAATGAGGAAATACCTCAGTCATTCCACAGCAGGAGAAGCACATTCAAAGACAAACTTCAATCAAAGATGTCTGACATTTATGACTGTGTCACTTTGCAAGCACCTGCAAGACAGGTGCTTATTCCCAAAGAATATGCAAACATTCCCTTCTCAAAATTGGTGTGTGAAGAACAAGAAGAACTCCTACACATTCCCAAGTATCAAGCCAGTGAATTTTTTTTGTTGATGGTGCATGTAGCACTGAAACTCAGGTCTGATGTCCTCTCACACCCAGAATACAAGGGCTTCGTGGTCAACGAGGGAAAGATAACTTCAGTACCTGAAAGCCTCTTCATGTTCCTGCGCTGATATTCGGTGGTCAGGACTTGCTGGAAGAGTACCCAGAAGAGGATGACCCAGACTGTGATGATTCAAGCCAGAAAGAAGCCAGAACTCAGACAAGGATTCTCAGTCTTGCACAAGACATTGTGTACAATCTTACCGGTGGCAAACACTGGACATCAAAACACCTTGGGTTTGGATGTACACTGTACCAGGCAACAAGATCTAAAGAACTTGTGAATCTTTTCCACGATGCAGGGCACATCATCAGCTACAAGAACATCCTACAAGTCGACACAGCTTTGGCATAAAGCACTCTGAAAGGAATGGACCCCGAAACAGGTGCTGTGACACAACCCAACTTTGTGCCAAATAGCTCCGTTCATTTCACATGTGACAATATCGACATAAACGATTCCAACTTTGACGGCAAGAACAGCTTCCATGCCACCCAAGTGGCAGCTTGGCAACGAGGTCCTTGTACAGAGATGGGATTGGAGCACCTGGAACCAAAGAAAACCACTCTAGATGTACCAGATGTTCTGGGAGACATTGTATCTGCAGAAAGTACTGAGGGGAAAGCGCAGCCAAGATCAGTTGCAGAAAAGGAATGGTTTCAGGATTCTGACTGTGACCAGGCTCTACAAGCTGTAGCAAAAGATACTGCATTCTTCATGAAACGGCAAGAAGATGACAACATTTCTGAAAAAGGGTGGACACATTTCAACCAAGTACATGATGATAGGTCGCCATAACTCACAAGCATTGGCTACATGCCAATTTTTCAAGCACCTGCTCATGAGCTGGACACCTTACATATGGTCGTTTTGAGATGCAGCTGCATAGCCAGAAAGCTTGGTCAACATCACGTCACGAAGTGGGCGAACCCAGAGTAACAAGATGTTCTGGTTGTCAGACTTGGTGGTCTGCACACTTCGCTCAAATTCATGCAGGTGATAGGAAATCATGTGCAGTCCTCTGGTCTTGAAGAGGCTTGGATTGACAGCAACTCTATTGGACCCAAAACGTCTGAGCAAGTGTTTTCAGGCAAGTCATATGCCAAAGGAATGATAATTCACAAACAGACCGTGCAAGCAATGTGGAGGATACTCGCTCCAAAACTACTCAGTTTCATCAGAGATAGATATCAAGATCTGGAAAAAACAAATATGGGACAAGCTATCATCCAGTGACACAGATGACCTGTTTGCTTTACATGTACTTGCAAGCAAAGACTTCAGAGATGCAGTTGACGCCTTTGTGGCCAGCAATGACAACCCTAACTTCCAGTTCTGGTGGACCTACATCCAAATGCAGGAGATCCTCCTCTTCACCAGAGCACAGAGAGATGGCCTATGGCAGCTTCACCTACATGCCTTCAAGTTGATGCTTCCATTCTTGTTCAGTATAATCATACCAACTATGCCAGATGGGGCACCATCTACATCAGTGAAATGAATCAACTCCCAGATCCATTGAAGGAAGAGCTTGAGAGTGGCAATTTCGTTGTGAAAAGTTCAGCTCAGAAGTTCAACCAGGTAAACCCGGACCAGAGCCAGGAGTGGTTAAATGGCATTGGCAAGAAAGGTGGTGGCATCGTTGGCATCACAAAGACGACGTCAGCCTTGAGCAGGTGGGCTCTCTCCTTCAACCTGAGATCTCACCTGGTAAGTGAGACCAAGCTGGTCTACGGCATTGGACGAGACGATGCATTCACTCACAACGAGTGCAATCCAGCCAGGAAAAAACTTCATCTGAAGGATGAAGACAATCTCCTGAACACGTTTCAGTCCTTCAAGTTGTTCTCATCTGACGCTAGTCCACAACTGCAGAACATTGCCACAAAGGACTTTGTCACAAAGAATATTGAAGATGACCTGCTGATGGCTCGCCAGAAAGGCCAAGATCAGCTGATACAGTTTGTAGAAGAAAAGCTTTTGGCTGGCATCGACAGGGTGGTCTCTTTCAGAGACACATTGCCAAAAATAAGCCTTTGACTGCAAAGAAAGTATTCCAAGCAGACAGGAAGTTCCTGCAGCTTCTGGTCAATTCTGATGAAGCTGAAATAATTTGTTTGTTTCAATTTTATTTGAAAGGCTGCAAATCAGTGTAATTATGACTGACAGTATACAGTCGTTTTTCGTTTCCGAAACGTGTCTATTGTCATCATTGCTTCTTACCTATCATTGAAAGAGTGTTATGTCACACACTAAATCATCCTTATTTTCTTGAAAACAACTGGTAATGACTAAAATTCTTGGAACAAAAGAATAGTTTCACTGTATGCAACGTGTGGTGTAGCGTGACAGGTTTGCGTGGACGCCATTTTGAATAATTAATTATATCTCACGAACGACGCAAATCTGCTCATGTCAAATGGCAAAAATGGATTCAGCATACCTTCATCCTTCAGAAAAAGCTATTTGACACTTCTGACTCAGATTTGCTTACTACTCGTTAACTAAGCTGATTTCTCTGAAATTGAACCAGTCTAAACAATGCATCTGTACATCTCATAATTATATAATAACATAGACCTAATTATAACATAATACATAATAAAAGTGATGGGATAAAATGAAAAAGAACATATCACATAAAACACACATTTCGATACAACCGAATAAGAGTTTAAAAGGTATAGATGATAGGCCTACACGCAGAGACAGAAGGAGAGGGAAGGGGAGGCATAGAAAGAGGGAAGAGGGGGAGGGAGAGTGGACTATACTAAGGCAAGGAAATATATACGATTTCTTACGATAAATGCATGTAAAAGGGGAATATTATTATGACATCATTAAGTACTAAAACAAGAAATACAATAAAATAGCATCTCATACACGTCATAAAATGCAAATCCAGTTATAACCAAATATATTTTAGAATAATTATTATTATCACATCATTAACTAATTAAGTACTAAACAAGAAATACTTTTTTTTTAAAGAAGAAGAAGTCATACACATCACATAAAATGAATCCAGTTATAATCGAATATCAACAACAGCACAACAAACAACGGAAAATGCGCGCACGCACCCTTTCCTCACCCACTCCATGCAGTATACACACACTCATCCAGAGAGAGAGGTGGGGAGGAGAGAGGGGGAAGAGAGAGAGGGGAAGGAGAGAGCGAGCGAGCGAGAGAGAGAGAGGGGGGGGGGGGGCACACTTCTCAATCACTCACCAAGATCGCTTAGCACACACATACTGCCATTCACTCAGAAACACATTCATTTGTTCAGCAGAGAGATGGAGACTGGGATAAAACTGATTCTAGTTCTGAGGGTACTGAATTTGGGGGTGCGGTAGCGCCTTCCAGGGGGTATGAGCTCGAAAGATTGACCGAGTCCATGACTGCTGTCGGTGGCTATCACTCGCGCCTTTCCTTTTACTCGTCGCTCGTACAACACATTCATACATTCTTGTCTCACTTCCACACTTTTGCTACAGACATTCGCCGTTTTGCTCAACACATTCTTACTTTTCACACTCAAGCTGTGAAACCAACAAATGAAAGAAAAAAACAGGTTCAATAAAACACCTGTAAAAGCCTTGAAGAACAGTTCCATTCACACCAAGATTTCTAAGTTTTTGGAGACAATACATTCTAGATTGGTATTTCTTGTGCATAAGATTGACATTGACAGTAAAATTTAGTTTGTCATCAATAACAGTCCCTAAATTATTTGTACAATGTACTCACTCACTCGCTCAACTTTCACACCACGAATAAAAAGGTCATAAGTTTCTTTATTGTCCATTGGCATTGTACAACGCACATGGAAACTTTTCCACCATATAAAATAAGATGAGATATATATCAAAATCAAAATATTAAATAAAAATATGAAACATACATTTCCATTAAGACAAATAAGTAACTCTCACACCACACCCAATCATTCATCCGGTCTTCGCTATCTTGCTCACTCATCATGCAAACCACCGCCTTCATTTTTAACACTTTCGTTTCTTTTTTCCTTCCTTTCCTCCTTTTTTCCTTGTTCCTTTTCTCTCTTTTTTTAAATTTATTTTTTCTTGTTTCCCCCTTCTTTGTTTTTTAAGGTAGGATTTCCCCCCTCCGCTCTCTTTCATCCTATTGTATGTGGGGCTGACTAAGATGGACATTTCTGAGAGCCTCAAGTGTTGTTTGATGCAAAAATGTCTGGGTTTCTGTGTGACCTAGTGTTTGGTGTACTGAGAAAATTCATACTGTGTGAAGCTGGTGTATGTGTGGAGAGAGAGAGAGAGAGAGAGAGAGAGAGAGAGAGAGAGAGAGAGAGAGAGAGAGAGAGAGAGAGAGAGAGAGAGAGAGAGAGAGTGTGTGTGTGTGTGTGTGTGTGTATGTGTATGCATGCGTGCGTGAGCATGTATAATATGTGTGTGTGCACGTGCGCATGCATATGTGTGTATGTGTGTGTGCAAGTGGATAAACGTGTGCATTAAAAGAGTTAAGTGGACAATCACTACAACATCAACAACAGTGATAATGATGAAGATTATGATAAATAATGAATAAGTAAATTGGGAACCACCACCACTACCTATACTAATATTAGTAATAATAAGAAAAACAAAAATGATGAAGATGATGATGATGATGATGATGATGATAAAGATGATGGATGATGATGATATAACAGCACATCAGTGGAACCATCAATGAGGACAATAGGCCTAATTCTGATAATAATGACATCAATAATAGCATCAATCATGATAGCAAAAATGATAATAATGACATACTGTTATTGAGTTGAACACGATAACACAGAAACACACCCACGTCCATACGCTCACACCCACATCCACACCCACACCCATACAGACACATACGCGCACACATGAAATAATGAATTCAAGAATGGCATCCCTGACTAACAGTTGAAATGAAGTCTCACAAAGAAATATTAACTGCCCCCTCACCCTGATTACCTTCCCCCCTCCCCCTCCTTACCCCTAACCCTCTCCCCTCACCCCTTCCTGTCGCCTTCTCTTCTCGTCCATATACAATCCCTCCTCTCTTTTCCCCCTTCAATTCATATCTGTCTCCCACACCACACCCATTCCCATTCCATTCCATGTCTTCGAACCCCAATACATGTCAGTAATTACCTGTTACAACAGGAGGACATCACTGGCAGAAGAAATAGAATAAGAATAAGAAGTAAATGATGATGATGTTGATGATAATGAGGAGGAGAATGAGGAGGGGGATGCACACGATAGATTTCTTTCAAATCAATGAAGTAAACTCCAATCGCTGGAAATGTAGGTTCATGGGGAAAATCTACCATCAGAGTGAAACGTAGCACCCACCTGATGAAAGCTGAACAAGAATCGGAATCCTGGTTCAGATGGGCTATGTGCTGTCTGATACCTCACGGATATGGGGTATTTGCTGTGGGAGAAAATAAACGGAGTTGTAAAAGAGTAAGTGTACTTTTTGTTTTGATACATAATGTTCAAATAGTCATTCAACATTTTGTAGTGAATGAAACTGTTCATCATGACGTGACCATCAGGGATTGGTATATTGACCACACTGTCAATCCTCCCAGAAAACTGGGGGTAGGTCACACCAGCATCAGGGTTCAATCCTGGTGTCTGCAACAAACCTGAAAGAAGGAAGCGCGTGAATAATATTTGGTATTTGGTACTTTACAGTCACAGAGGCGTCTCTGTCAAATTCGGGTTGCTCCCACTTGGAGAGCGCGTCGACGCCAGAGGCTCGCCACCCATTTTTTAAAATTTTCATGCGATTGTTATGAAGAAAATAACTCCTAATGACATTGGATTCACTACGAGATTACAATCCAAAACATTCAAAAAAGATGTTACTGACAAACAAAATGCCATGTTCAAACTGTGAAAGGTAGAGAATGGTAAAAATGTATGTGAAAGATTAGAATACTTTTAGTAATGAGGATGACTTAATTAGATGCAAACTACAAAGGGAATGGGTGTCCATAAACCAGTTGATGAGAATCTGTACAACAGAGACTGTATCATATGTACCCATATATCCATATTTGTAATCAGTCAATATGTCTCCCAGTGCTGGATTGGTCATTTCGGCCAATGTGGTAAATTTTCAAATGGAATCCCAATCACCTGGTTATATGTGTGCACTGCTATGTTTGATTGTATCCGTAAAGACACTGCTGGTGTTGCTATTTTCTCAGATGTACAGCGTGTGCCATACCAAAAGTTTGGGGGGAAAAGCCGTATAATTGCTAAGTTTTCAAATCCTTATTCTCTACATAATGTGAGAGGTCACAAGCAATTACTTGCAGAGTATTGTTGATGAATATGAATTCCTGCTAAAAGTTACACTTGTAATGAATATAGCAAATTGCACTGTTCAATAAAAGGAGCTAAATGAGGACTTCAAACAAAATTGATGTGTTACAGAACGTTCCAGCAGAAATATCAAGTGTGTGTATATGCAAGCAAACCACAACTGTATACAGGAAAACAAATTGGACGTCCTTTACACGGCTACAAGCGCAAGAAAAGTTTCTTTGGATGTGGGAAACATGTTGATATTACACACAGAACCTAACTGTGTATTTGATTTTCATAATTAGAAGATTATTTTTTTCAGATAACGATGCAACTATAATAACGATTTTTGTGTCTTTTTAGATTCTTGTATATGGAATGTATTATAATTACTAAAGTAGGCAGTCTTTGCGTAAAAACATTTAAATCACATTATCATACCTTACCTGATGTTGGTGTGATAGCATACAGCTGTAGTTGTTTGTTTGTGTCGGAGTCCACAGTCTCCACCTTCACCTTGACAGTGTAAGGCAGATGAACATTGTGCACCTCAATAGCGAAGAGGACAAACTGTCGTCTGCTGACCCAGTCCACGAAGAGAGGGGACCTCACGTCTTCACATCCAGTCCTCCTGTCCTGGAACTCTGCTGTGTTGTTGACCTGAAGGCTCAGAGAGAGAAAGTTGACCTGGGAACACGTCTGCTGGAGGAACTGAATCTTCATCGTCCTGTTCTTCTCAGAGGTAGAGACTTTGAACCAGCAGACGAAACTGGACAAAAGCGTAGTCAAGTTTGGTTCACTTTCTGTTTGATCTTGAGAATAGACTACAGTCAACTCCCTTGCTATATTTATTGACATCGTTTGTTTCTCTTTCGTGCACTCCGCTAAATGTTCTGGAGTCAAGGTGTCGTTATGTTTCAGAATGTTCCCCACATGCTGAGTAAAAGAGGCCCTTCGATTCAAAGAGCCTGGGGTGTGCACTTTGTTTGCATTCAAACGGTTGTGTTCCATGCATAAAACCAGTTGCAGAGTTAAGATGAAGAAACATAAATGCGTTGTGGTAACCTTTCTGTTTGCTTGACCAAAACTCCAAGGAATATTTTCAGTTTGCTAACAGGTTTCACATTGATTCCTTTTGTTTAACAGTCATGATTCAGCTCTCATTTATTCAACAGTTAATGAGAGGATGTATGGGGGAGAGCAAGGAATTAAGGAAGTTGCTCACCACCAAAAGAGAAGAAGAACAAGTGTGTTTCTACTAGCAATGGCACCAAGCATGACACAGGTACCCAGAATTTGATATACTCCCAATCTTTTCTAATGCGCTTAAAGACAACTGATTTTATCTGATGACTTCCAAACTTAAATCGAATCAGTTATGATGCCATGCAATACTTTCTGCCCCCCCCCCCCCCCCCACCCTCTTCACTTTTACTTACACTTTTACATGATCCTTTCAAATTCCAAAACTGGTCATTACCTTATTTTCCTTTTTATATTTATGTCCACTTGATTGTCTCTATAACTTAGATATGGCATACATTGTTTTCCCCAAACATTATGAGTGTTTGAAGGTCAATAGGTTTATTCATTTACTTTCTACCTTTTGTTGCTAACACTGCATTCAAATGTTCTCGACTGATTATGAATTTACCAAGCCGCTAGTTCTGCTGGGCTTTTTTTTCAGCATCCACACCGATTTCAAACATCAATGTGCTAAATGTGTCATTCATTTGTGTCATGAAATCGGCATGAACAAATGTGAGTTATTCGAAAACCATTACCCTGGTCCTCTAAGTGCATATATTATCTGGTGAATTTAATATCAAAGTGACCACTGGTCATTGTTACTGACCACTGGCTGGTACGTGGACACATCGACACTCTGATACATCGACACGTGGACACATAGGCACGTGGACACGTGGACTCATAGACACTCGGACACGTAGACACATAGACACTTGGACACATAATTATAAGTAACACAAACTAACAGTCATACTTATCAACAAACACACACACACACACACACACACACACACACACACACACATATATATTTTATATCAAAGCAAACTATATATATATATATATATATATATATATATATATACACGCTCTCTGTCTCTTTTAATATATAATATTATAAGTACTTCAAACTTTCAAGACATTATATTGGCGAATTTCTGGGCGACAATATGCGCACCGAAATTAACGCATATTGTCGTCCGGCGACAGTAGGCATTGGCATGGAGGACAATATGCGTACCTACTAGTCGGGCAACAATATGCGTTCTAACACAGCATGACGGAGTCTGACCCTCACAGTCTAGGTGGAAATGTTTTGCTGCCAGAGAGCGTGTGTGAAACAGTTTTGGCAGGCCTGAAAAAAAGCTACGAAAAACAGCCATTTGTATCAGTTGTCGCCCAATTTCTGTTACCTTCACGATGTCTGTCAGCACTACCAAGGTCATGGCAGGGAGTCCAAGCTCTGAAGGCAACACATTGCAATATTCCAGACATTAATGACACAATGAGTCTGTGTGCAACTGTTCTCCAGCATGCCAACACAGAAAGACAACTCTTTGCGTGTCAAATGACGTCATTATCTCACTTCGGCCATTAAACTTTGTCTCTTATACGACGTTTACGATGCGAATAAGAAATGTTGATTGTGTCAATTTTACGCACTTTTAATTTGTTCACTCCATTTCAGTCAAACCAAAGATATTCTAAAGGGGAAGATAAGCATCCGGTCTCTTTTCCCTATATGAGTAGTGAGGACAGAAACACTGGTTATGTCCCTTTTAAACAGGACACATTTTACACGTGGATAGGCCAGTTGAATTCTCCGTTCAAATTCCAGTCTGAGTTTTTGGATAGCCTCCACTGTGAAAAGTGTACTGTCCCCACTAACGATAACTCTTATCGGCCCGGTTCGCCGAGCTCTTAAATAATCCATCTTACCCTTTTAGAATATCTTTAGTCAAACGTCACTTGTTCGAAATTCACGTGATGCACGTGAACGAAAAGTTGGATAAAACAAATTTGAGTGAACTTGTGTTTCCAGTCATATAATAGTAATCAAAGTTATAAAAGTCTATCCTCAGCAACTTTTGAGCTGTGTATGTTCAGAGTGATAGCTGCCCGCCCATACTGGTTCAGAATTGAGTCGCCCTCTTCCCTTCATACGTCTTGTTCACACACACACACACACACACACACACACACTGCCTGGTAAAGTTACACCAGGTGCGGTGATCATGAGTACAACTTAAACAGTTATCATGGGTAGTAACATATAAATTAGACTAAACTGCCAGAACAATAAGGGGAGTAATTTCATGATGTGTGGGAGTGATCTTGCTTAATTCAATCGGTCAAACAGGGGGAGTTACTCTACCTTCAGGTAGATCCCCAGCTCTCGGCTCGCGTGTCTGATTAGACTGCATCAATTTAAAATTCATGTCATTTATATTTTTACGTCACATTTTGCAAGTTCTCTCAGTTTGTGGATACTGGACGCCCCTCATTTTTTCTATAAAAAAATGTTTGCAAGTCGCTGACTCCATCCTGCGGTTTCAAGCTTCCACGCCATTGCTGCATTGTTGCTATGGAATTTGACCAAGTAACGGAGGTAAACAATTCTAATTTTCACGAAGTGCTCTACCCTAGGGTTTTTTCCCGAAAATCGTCTATTGGCTGATTATACCAGTTTACACGTTACGACCCGTGCTATCTTTTTAATACGTACTCATGATTACCGTACTAGACTGCAAATGCATAGAAATACACAAAAAAGGTTTTATTTTGTTCATGAAACATGGTTTGAAAAGGCTGCGAATGGGTTTTGAAGCAATTTGAGAAAGTCTTAGTTTGGGAATAACTGGGGAAAAGTTCAGCAAAAGCTTTAAAATTAAGAGCGATTCCTGAAACTGATTTGGGGACATTTGAACAGGGCGTACAGTGCGTCTTAGACAGTCAACACGAGTAGTAGTGTGTAAATTAGACTAAACTCCCAAAACGATTGGCTGTTTAGCCCAATTTACACACTACTCCCTGTGTTGACTGTCTAAGACGCACTCATGATAATACAGGTGTAAAAGTTCAGATGGAAAGTAGTTAACAGTCTCTAAATGGCCTTGAAAATTATATTTGTTTTCTATGGGTTTTTTCCTGGTCAGAACTTTCTAAGTGGCCCATTGGTAGTATGGTTGCCTCTGTTAACTTGATCAGTATGGAGATATAACCGTTTAAAGATAGAAACCTTTGGAAAATTGTTTTTAAAGACTGGTTCTTTCTGGACTATAGGCCTAAGTAGAGGAAAGGTAGGGATGCAAACATATATCAATCTGTGCGGATAAACAAAGCAAAACAAATTGAATATTTCAATCACTAATATTAAACAAATATCACTAATAATTATTTCCAATAGGGCGTTTGTCACGTGAGGGCGACCTTGAATTTCACTGAGTTGAATTTAGAGAGTTGAATTAGAAAGGTCAGCGTAACTCGGGCAGAACGAGTGCGGGCAAATTAGTAGTCTAGTACAGAGAACGAACACGCGTGGCAAATGCCCTATTGGTTAATTCAATCTTCTTAAACATCAGTTAGCATAGTTTCCACAAAATTCTATTATTTAAGGTCTATGTACACGTGAACATTTTTTCACTCTTTTCCCACAGCAACACAGTGATGTGCAAGTCATAATGTATCGTGACTGGCCTCTCACTGTGTTGCCATGGGGAAAGAGTGAAAAATGTTCACGTGTACAGAGACCTTAATTTATCACAAACCATATTTTTTACAACAAAATATGAACTGTAACCAAATGTGCTGTGTTTCGATGTTCATGGGCGAACGCATTTCTCTAAGAAGAAGAATCACAGAAGTTAATTCTCCCCTGTCCACACAGAACTGGGCAAGGGAGGGAGAGGGGAGGGTGGGTTCTTTCGTACAAAATAGTTCCCCCACCTTCTGGAAGTTCTGTGCTTGTAACTGCCTCTAATCTATCACTCTCTTTTCCTTTTGCTTACTGTCATCTACATGTACTATATTTATGCCTTACTGGTCCATTCTACTTGCCTTTGTTCTAGAAATTCTTACAAAGATTTTTTTCTCTCACACACACCTTCACTGCTTGACATCTGATCCACGACTGGCAGCCCAGCAGCTTGAGAACTACTTTATATTGATTAGATAGAAACCCAGAGCATCTCCCTCTGTCTCTCTCTCTCTTTCGCTGTCCCTCTCTCTCTGTCCCTCTCTCTCTCTCTCTCTCTCTCTCTCTCTCTCTCTCTCTCTCGCTCGCTCTCTCTCTCTCTCTCTCTCTCTCTCTCTCTCTCTCTGTCTTTCGCTGTCCCTCTCTCTCTCTCTGTCCCTCTCTCTCTCTCTCTCTCTCTCTCTCTCTCTCTCTCTTTCTCTCTCGCACGCTCACTCTCTCTCTCTCTCTCTCTCTCTCTCTCTCTCTCTCTCTCTCTCTCTCTCTCTCTCTCTCTCTCTCTCTCTCCAGTGTGTGCATGTGTGCGTCACATGCATGCGTGCGGACCTGTTTGTGTGTGTGTGTGTGTGTGTGTGTGTGTGTGTGTGTGTGTGTGGTTGATCGCACACGGTGTGTGAGTGTGTGTGTGTGCGTGCGCGTGTGTTTGTGTGTTTGCACATGCACACGGTGTCAAGTCAAGTCAAGTCAAAATGATCTTTAATGACGATAAAGGAATAAGCTAAACAAAACTTTTTTTCATCCTGTCGTCATAAATAAATAAGAAATACAACTGAAGCAAACAAGATGAAAAGCAAAAACTGTAAACAAAAAAATCAATTTACAATGAAATATATGGACAAAATACACATAAATGTGTGTGTGTGTGTGTGTGTGTGCGTGTGCGTGCGTGTGCGCGTGTGTGCGTGCGTGCGTGCGTGCGTGCGTGCGCGTGTGCGCGCGCGTGTGCGTGTGCGCGCGCGTGTGTGTGTGTGTGTGTGTGTGTGTGTGTGTGTGTGCGTGCGTGTGCGTGTGTGTGTGCGTGTGCGAGCACGCGAGTACACGCGTGCTTTTGTGGTGTTCAAAATAACACTCTCAGTGATTTATTATCCTTCACTGTTCAAATAAAAAAGCTTGAATGTTCTCAGGGGTTTTGTTTCAACAGAGCGATTTATACCGTACTCTAGGGCGAATTATGCAAATTACTATAGGGATACTTCCCTTTTGGTACGATCTTACGAAAACTTGAAGGCAAATATTTTGCAAGATTATCTATTTTAGAGGATGACACACGCTGTTCGACGATGTGTCCGTTGTTAAACTAACTCATGAATGAGCTATCCGCCGTCTCCCTTCACGATCTTATAGAGTCCCTTATTTTTGTGCTATTTTAACAAGGAAAACAGCGCGGAACAGCATGTGTCATCCTCTAAATTAAAAGGACATTTCACAAAACATTCGCCTTCAAATTTTCAGAACATCGTACCAAAAGGGAAGTATCATTTAAATTTCGCCCTAGAGTATTAGGGGGGGGGGGGGGGGGGGGGGGGGGAGGGAGAGATGGGAAAATGTTGATTTATTGCACACAGGTTGTACACAGGGGGGTGAGGGGGGTGGGGGGGGGTAATTATACCAACTCAAACCCTTTTCTTTGTTTTCCTTTCTTTCTTTCTTTCTGTCTGTCTGTCTGTCTTTCTTTCTTTCTTTGTTTCTTTTCCTCCTCCTCCTCTTTTCTTCTTCCTTTCAAAATAGGCCTCCCAAAACACTTCCACCAAACCACCCTGAGATATTCTGCTGCCAGCTGTGGTGGTCAGCCCCCACGCATGTTTAATAAGAAGTGTATTCCTTTAAAAAAAAGAGTGTATCGTTATCACTTTCTTTTAAAATGTTTTTATATTTTGGTGCTTTGTATAACTGCTTCATTTTGAAAGCAGAAATTGTTGTTTGATATTGTATCGGATCTTGGAGTTGGTATAAAGTATTGGTTAAGGTGTGTCGGTAACATTATTCACGAGATATTTCTATTTCCCCATGGCAACACAGTGATAGCCCACTCTTAATATGACTTGCAGCTCACTGTGTTGCCATGGGGAAATAGAAATATCTTGTGAATAGTGTTAGCGTATACACAGACCTTTACTAAAACATTAAGCTTGTTATTGTTTCATGCAATTACTTAAAACTTTGTCGTTCCCTGGGCTAAAGACTCCAGGGATCATCCCAACAGCCAAAACAATTGAACACTGTGGTACAAATACATCAGCTAGGGATGAGAACATTACGTGTGTGGCCGTTTTTGATTACCCCGCCATGAAGGCAGCCACACTCCGACGTCGGAGGATGTGAACTAGATGATAGAATCCCTTCAAATTTGGTGTGAGGGTGTAAGATTTGGAGTACAATACACTGGTACATAAATTATGCCCCAGGAATAAAATGTTGCCGAGCGGCAGACATGTTTACGTTTTTCTTCACCCTCTTATATCTCGTGAAATACTGCATGGAATTACTCAGAACAAACCCGTAATAGAAACTCACATGCAAAATGTAAGTTAAATGTATTCAATAGCATAATTGCTTTTAAAGGTCCTGTATTTTGCGCAATTTCGGAAAAGTGCAAAAAATACCGTTTTTTGAAGTTGCATATCTCAAAAACTAATGCATTTTCAAAGTTGAAACTTGTTTTTTTTAATAGTCAGCAACATAATTATATTGTATGACATGCCTATTTTTCTGTCTAATAAAAATGTACAGTTTTGAAAATACAGGGGTGCAAAAATGGCTAAAACGCTAATTTTCGCTTTTGTCCAATAGGCAAATTTCAGCACAACTGACACTAAAATGACCATAATTCTAAAACGACTGGACTAACATCAATAAAACTGATATGCAGGGATTCAGCATTACCCTTTGCTTACTGTCATCTACTATCTTTCTGCCTTATTTTGCATTGGTACACCAGCAGCTGCGCCCTGCGCTCGCTTCGCTTCGTGGCAGCTTTTCGTGGCACCTCGAAGCTGCTGAAGCCAACAGAAGCAGCCGGCCATGTCCTCACCAGAAAGAGTTTCGAAGATGATCGTCGGCAGCGCCTGGCAACAGCACGAGAGCAACATCACAGAACTGCATTCGTCTCTGTCACAACATCCCGCGACCGCATTATAATAAAAATGTGCTTCTGAGTTTGATCCCCAAAGCCACATGTGTGTGTGTATCCATCAATGAAAACACAGCATGAAGTCATCCTCGGATCCGAGGGACAATCTATAATCATTTCGCCTCTTGCCATACATTGCATCCTATAACATAACATTAGGCCTTTGCTCGAATGACTTTTATCATTGGTTGACATTAGTCTGTAGTAGGGGGCCAACAGTAACATGAGAGCTGCACAACAGATGATTTTCTACAGTAATTGAAAATCACGGTACAGTTAAGTCTCTTATTGAAGACTATGACTTTCAAACGAGGGGGCCTTGGCACCGGCTCTGGTGCTGCAGCCAAAGGGATGAGTTGGCCTTTGGGGACCTTCCCTAAAGCCCCTAAGTCTTCCAATCCCTTTGGCCAAGTGTGGGGATGTACTCTGGGCAAAGCATCTCCACTATAAACAAATTCTAGCCCAGCCCGCCAGAATAGCATCTGTCCCCTCTGCTATCTGGTAGTCATAGTCGGAAACGACTGACTAGTCTACATAAGATAGCATATAACAGGGGTATTTGCCAGATGATAGTATCATAAAAGAAATAAAGAAGGCTATAGTTCCTTCTGGCAAATTCCCCTCGATATCAGGTTAGGTTAGGCTAGGTTATGTACATTATAGTCACAGAGGCGTCTCTGTGAAATTCGGGTTGCTCCCACCTGGACAGTGCGTTGCAGCCAGAGTCGTGCCACCCAATTATGTTTTTTGTTTTTTTGCATGGGATTTTTGTGTGACTGATGAGGAAGGAAGGGAGGGGGGTAAATTTCGACCAAATGACAACTCTTTCGTTGCCAGTGGGTTGAACATGAGCACACGGGACCTCGGTTTATCGTCTCATCCGAAAGACTCCACGTTCAGACCGCAAGGCCTAGTGCAAAGTGAGAGGAAAAATCCCCTGTACCCAGGTTCGAACTCGGGTTTACTTGACATGAAGCGAACGCGCTACCACTGTGCCACTCTACACACTCTAAACCCGTGTCATTTGACGTCATCATCTCAGTGTGCTGATGAAGATGTCAATGAATGAATCTTTTATTCAATGTGTGTTCACTTTACAGTGGTTTTACATGAAGATGTTGTTGTTGTTGTTGTTGTTGACAATCTTGTTGTTGTTTGCTTGGTTTTTGTTTTGACGGGGTTTTTTCACAAGTCGAATGTCAGGGAAACGGCAGCACCAGAGTTCCCTTAAAAGACCAGCCAATGGTGCCATCAACAGACTCTGGAAACTCCATCCAGACCTTCCGGCCAGCCGACAAGGGTGCGATCATACTTTCTGATCTGTAATCGCCGGGTCTGCATCTCACGCGGACGATTTCACCGTCATCTTTCTTGATGCAGAACTCGACCGCTTTCTCTTTGAAGACACCCCGCACGCTGAAACGGAAGAAATACACGCCTGGCTGAGGCGCTGTGAAACGGCCCGCGCCTCCGTCGAAGTGGCCGCCATGATTGTAGTCAACCTCCGGAAATGGCACAGGGTTGTCCCCCTTCTTCAGTACGTCAGCATTACGGCCAGCGACAAACAGCGGTCTGGCTTCTCCTGTAATGTGTTGTCAATGCAATGCGTTACTAACATCATTATTATCGTCATCATTGTAGTCGTCGTTGTTGTCGTCATCATCAACAATGGTTTCATCATCTTTATCATCATCATCTCATCATTGTCATCGCCACCACCACCATCACCATCTTCGTCTTCTTCATTACCATCATCATCAACAATGACATCATCATCATCAACAATGATGTCATCATCTTCATCATCATCATCTCATCATTGTTACCGCCACCACCAACACCATCATCATCATCTTCTTCCTTACCATCATCATCATCAACAATAACATCATCATCATCATTAACAATAACATCATCATCATCATCATAATTATCAAAAACAACAATAACAAACCAATCATTATCATCAATATCATCATTGTCGTCATCATCAACGACAACAATAATAACAACATTATCATCATCTGCCATCAACATCATCATCAACAACATCATCATCATCATGTTTGTCGTCGTCATTAGCAGCAACAGCAGCATCATCATCATCATACATATGATGAGTATTATCTTGATAACAATTTGCATCATTATTGTAGCCTAAACTTTGTCATCTAATGAGTATACATGTATCAACAAAATCATCACCAAGAACAAAATGTGTGTGTGTGTGTGTGTGTGTGTGTGTGTGTGTGTGTGTGTGCGTGCGTGTGCGCGTGTGCGCGCGTGCGTGCGTGTGCGTGTGCGTGCGTGTGCGTGTGCGTGCGCGTTCGTGCGCACGCACGTGTTTGTCGTGTAAAGGGAGTATAGGAGATGTTTGAAGATAAATATCTTGATGCTTACATTGTTTCTCTAAAGCATGCTGATGTGCTAATGTGTTGATGCTGGTATTTTGTATATTGACTTTCTGCACGGGTTTATGTTGGTGCTAATTAATTTATGCGTTAAACAATTTCATCCTTATTAAAAATAATAAAACTGACCACTTACTTAGCTTTTTTTTCAATGCTGCTACAGCTGAGCCACTCTTTTCAACATCATGTCTCAGACTTTGCATTTCAGCGTGCGTTTTGTCGTGTTCTGAGCCACTCTTTTCTACCTCATTTCTCAGGCTTTGCATTTCAGCGTGCATTTGATCGACACTATCTTGCAGTGCCGCCATTTCTTCCTGTCTGTTGCCATGGTTTTCCAAAGCAGCCACCTTGGAGTGAAGGCTTTCCAGTCCCGAATCCTTTTCTTCCGCGATCTGACGTAGCTGTGACGTCATGTTTTGCGTGACGTCATTGACTTTCCCTAAGTCCTCCTTCAGCCGTTGGTGGTCAGTCACAATGGACTGGTGTTCTTCGTGGAAGGTGTCCAAGTAGAGTTGTAGGGATTGGTGTTCGCCGTGCACGGTGTTCTGGTTTTGGTGAAGCTGGTCGTGTTTTTTGACCAGATTGTTTTGGTCTTTCCTGAGTTTCTGGTGCTCTATTTGCAGCAAATTATGTTCCGCTTGAAGCTTGTCGTATTTGTGCTGAACAATGGCTAAGTTTGTGCTGAACTCTGAAAATTGCCGAGTGGTGCTTTGTTTGAGTTCCCGGTTCTCTGTCTGCAGCAAGGTATGACCCGATTGAAGCTTCTCGTATTGACCTTGGAGCAAGGTCAGATCCTTTTGGACGCCAGAAAACTGCCGAGCGGTGCTTTCTTTCAGCTGGCGCAGTTGATCCATGACGTCCATCGACGATAAAGTAAGTTTTGGGGCAGGGGTGGGTCTGGAACGATCTGGAGGAGTCCGAGAGGAGTCCGCCATTTTTGTTTGTCCGATCCCGAAGTTCTGGATGGTTCGTTGACTCTCTGAACACATTTGGAGGTAGAATGTTACATATTAATCATTGATAACGAATTAATTTATCATAATCGTCGTCCTCATAATATACTTCATTGTCGTCAAAGTAATCGTTGTCATCGTCTTCGCCGTTGTGATCAATATCGACATCAAATCATAATTGTCATCCTCCTCGAAATACTTTGTTGTTGTTGTTGGCTTACCCTGGCTAAAAGACTCCAGGGATCATCCCAACAGCGGAAGCACTTGAACACTATGGTACAAGTCCATCAGCTAGGGATGAAAAAATTATGCGTGTGACCGTTTTCTGTAACCCCGCCACGTGAGCGCGCAGCCGCACTCCGTCTTCGGGGGATTTTGGAGACTGATGATGTTATGCTAGGAGCTTGTTATGGTTAAAGACAATCCCCGCATAACTATGCAGAGCATAACAACATTTTGATGAAGCCTTGGTGTTCTTGCCTATGTCAATTGGTTTGACACATCCTTAAGCCAAGGCGGCCTCAAAATACATATTGTTCTCTGATTTCTGAAAGGGAGCTAATTAGAACAAATCTCGGCAGTCATAATTCAAGAGAAGAGCACCAAGCAAGACTTTCGTCTCTTAAAACTAGTCACATGGATGAAACAATTAAATAAAGTACCTTTAGTCAACTTATGATGGTCTATAAAGCCGCACGTAAGGAATAATGTTTTTATGTTCCTCATGACAAGCCATCAAGTGCAGTTAGATAGATAGAGAGAGAGAGAGAGAGAGAGAGAGAGAGAGAGAGAGAGAGAGAGAGAGAGAGAGAGAGAGAGAGAGAGAGAGAGAGAGAGAGAGAGAGAGAGAGAGAGAGAGAGAGAGAGAGAGAGAGAGAGAGAGAGAGAGAGAGAGAGAGAGAGAGAGAGAGAGAGAGGAGAGAGAGACAGACAGAGAGAGACAACTGCGAGAGAGAGAGATACAGAGAGACACAGAGACAGAAAGACACAGAGACAGAGCAATCCTGCCAATGCAATATAACGAGTCATGAATAAAATTTAAAAAAAACCCGTCCCCAATCGAAATGGAAATGGAAACATTAACTCCACAAGTAAAAAGGCGTTCTTTGTACAACCCCGCTCGTATTTTTGGATACCTGCTGTGAACAGACAGACAGACAGACAGGCAGGCAGACAGACAAACAGACACTAAGCAGACCTTGAAGCGTAAGTTTGTGAACAAGGAAGGTAAATGGCCCAGGAAGCAAGTCAAGCATTGGCTAGTACGGTTGTTACAGATTATTATATATTTTTTAATCTGAGAAACTTGTAACAACAAAAAAGGCATTAAAACATGAGAGTAGCCGTAATTCCTATAATTAAAAAACCCCAGCTACACTTCTGAATATGATGAATCTTTGTTTCATGATTTGAAAAAAAAGATATTTCATAAATGTAGATGCAGTAAATAAAATAAGTGTGAGCTACCATAATGCTTGTGCAATGAACTGTCCCAAAAAAATCCATTAGATGCCTTTTACACAGTTGTATAGTAATTGTCATTACTGGAAGAAGAAGAAGAAGATTGATTGATTGAACTTTTTAATGGGTTAACTTTTTAATGTTAGGCTCATAAAGAAGGAGAAAAAGAAGAAGAAGAAGAAGAAGAACAACAACAACAACAACAGCAGCAGCAGCACCAGCAGCAACAAATAAGACTGACGAAAAAGTAAGGGAAGACGGGGTAAAAAGCCTATGGGCGGGTAAGAAACCCATGCCAATTATCTCATGAAATAAAAAGCAAATTTCAGTCACATTTTGCCCATGAGACGAGTGTTAATGTTGGGCAAAATGTGACTGAATTTTGCTTCATGAGATAATTGGCATGGGCTTCCTACCCTCCCATGGGCTTTTTAACCCGTCTTACCCTATGGCGTGTACCCACGTGTCGTCATATCCGGCCACAAGGAGCGCCATATTATGGGAGACCGCCATCTTAGTCAGTAACTTTGTTTGAAAAATGCCAGATCGATGCTGCGTATTTGGCTGTTCCAATTCGAAACTTATCTAAACTGTATTTATAACATCTGGATGTTTTCTTTACACATTTAGATAACATTTTCACTTTGTTTATACAGAAATAAGGACTAAGATGGCGACACTTCCGTTGGAAGGGTTGAGATGCGCACGCAGGTGGGGGAGAGCCATTGGCAAAGATTTGGCATCCCTTTCCATTCGCCTCGTTTTTTGCCCTCTCCATTTCGAACTTTCAAGAGGCTGCAACATTTTGCTCTGTTCGGATTAGGAAATGGGTTAGGATTAAGTTAGGGCTATTGTTTGTTTGTTTGTTGATGTACCCTGGCTTAAAGACTCCAGGGATCATCCCAACAGCCGAAGCAATTGAACACCAAGGTACAAATGCACCAGCTAGGGATAAGAACATTACATGTGTGACCGTTTTTGATTACCCAGCCACGCGTGCAGCCACACTTCGACTTCGGAGGAAGGTTAGGGCTATTTTCGTGACACACAGAACGAACGATACATTGAGGCTGAAAGCCGAGAATATGCATGAGGGAGAATCTAAACTACTTCTTCTTCTTCTTCGATCGCTCAGGTAGTATTCTGACATATGAGCGTAGATGCGTCATGCTGCTGTTATGCACCTAACAAAGAAATAGTTAGGCCCAGCATGTCCGTCTTCGGCTGGAGAAAATCTTTGTGTTTATTTTGTTTTTAAAAGGCGGGAGAATGGACCAATAAGGCAGAAATATATGACAGTAAGCAAAGGGAAAAAGGCAGATCGAGTGAAAAAGAGTGACGGATTAGAGAAAGTTACAGGCACAGAACTTCCAGAAAGTAAAAAATCTATTTGTACAAAAGACTCCACGGAGGGAACGGGGGTGGGGGGTGACGTAGATAAACTACCCCCAAAGCTTCCTTTCTCAGACACATACCAAGTAGGCGTATCTACACAGGCTTAGACAACCTTCCAACCAGTTGCCAAATGGTGTCAATCAAGCCTCATGGTAAACAAAATAATGACAAATGCGGTGCGAAAAACAACAACATAATAATAACAAACCTGATTAGAGCAAAACGTCAAGAAAACATAACGACAAACTTGACTTCAACCAACCGCTAAGCACAAATCATGACAAAACCTCCTTTTATTTCAAGCGGAGAGACTTGTATTGACAGGAATATGTCGTGACAACAACTATTGAAGAGATCGGTTGGCTAAAGTTTTGACTGAGACGAGGCCAGTGGGATGTGTAGGGGCGTGTGTGTGCGTGCGTGTGTGTGTGTGTGTGTGTGTGTAAGTGTGTGTGTGCTGCCTTTTTTTTCTAAAACACTTCACTCGCTCTGAATACATCGAACACTTAAAAGACCCCTGCCAAAACCTTTAGAAAAACGAGTCTCTTTCAATGCAAAAATAAAGGGTTTTTTTTTTATCATGTGGAAATAAAAGCCTTTCGCTGAATCACCTCCGCACACGCATTCAAAGGAACAGCATTTCGTAGGTGGCAATACAATCTCTTTGAGTTGGGTATTTCTATTAACCCTTTCACCGCCAGCCATATTTCAGCCAAAAATTCCATCAACTTTACCTGGGTAGAGAACAAAATCCATCTGCAGTATTGGGGATTCTTCTGTGACATATAAAATAAGGTCTACCCTTACTTCCCCAAACTAAGACAATAGGGTCTTTAGATAATGGACCCCAATTTGATGTCTTTTAGTGACATAGGTGTTAAATCACTGTGGTGCTAAAATGCGACTTTGGCGGTGAAAGGGTTAAAATGAAGTAACCGTTTCAGCACCAACTCTTCTTCTTCTTCTTCTTTATGTATATGGTTTTACGACTTTTGGATTCCATTGAATTTAAGGTGTTAACGGATGCTGTATTAGTAAAATTAAAAAAATGGCTTCTTTCTTAAATCGCCACACAACTTTCAGCTTCACAGTTCAGGACAGTTGGAAGAAAATCACAAAATGTATATGAATGAACAAACTTTTGTGAACAATTATCACCATTTTGTTGGGTTTTTTTTCTATCCCATCTTCTGGGCCGTTTAGTGGAGGTTACTCCCACGCCGCTCATTCATTCCAAGTCCCAACTCGCTGCCACAACCCGGTTTGTTAGATCGCAGAATCTGAAATCAGCAGTCCAAGAGGAGCGAATCTATGGTAAGCCGTCAGGTGGCAACCACCAGAGGTGACACTGCACTGCTGCTGAGTCACTTCGGTGGAGTTCAGTGGAGCCTGTTCCGAGTTAACATTCGCAGGACACCACCTACTAAGCCCCCTACCGATGTCAACAATGTCTCTATCACCAGTTTTCTTCTTCTTCTTCTTCGATCGCTCAGACAATTTCCTGTCAATTATGAGCGCAGATGCGTCATGCTGCCGTTATGCGCCTAACTAAGAAATAGTTAGGCCCAGCAAGTCCGACTTCGGCTGGAGGAAATGTTTTTGAAAGCGTTTCGTGAAAAAAGGCAGGAGAATGGACCGGTAAGGCAGAAAGATAGTTAGATGACAGTAAGCCAAAGGGAAAAGGCAGAGTCAAAGAGAGTGACAGATTAGAGGAAGTTACAAGCACAGACCTACTTTCTGAGACATTGCCCTTGTAAGTATTAACATTACCTCCCTTATAAGACCTCATTTTGGATGATTTTTTAAGGTCTTATAAGGGAGGTTCCACTGTAGTAAAAAAACCAAAATATAGGCAAAAGATCAAGTGACCCTAAACTTTTTGTGAGCAGTGTATTTCAGAAACCCAGGTCAGGAAGGTCCGAGAGCAAGGAGATTACAAGATTTCAAAATGTCGCTGAAAACCTTTTCCAAGTCGTAATACAGGGTTCCCAGGTTTGGAACATGAAACGAAAAAAGGACCTTTGAAGGACTTATAAGGACCTCAATGGATTGTAAAAGGACCTTCGCCAACCTGATTGTATGACATGATCATGATAGAAAGAATGCCCGAATGCCAATTGTTGACCAAGAGCACAATTCCAATACGCATGGAATGAATCACTGCGTCTTGGTGCGGAAAGACTCACACAGCTTGTAATGAATTGTCTGCTCCGATCTGTGACACCGACAACTTTGCATACTGCCAGTTTTTTGGTGATCATTTTTTTTAGATGTTAGTCAGTTTCTTTATCACTTTTTTCTTGATAAAACAGGACCTTTCAAAAATTAAAAGGACCTCTTGATGAATTAAAAGGATCTACTTGCTGAGATAAAGCACTTAAAAGGCCTGTTGACCCAAAACCAATTCACAAGGACTTAAAAGGCACCTGGGAACCCTGTAATAACTAATGGCATGGACTATGCCACTTGTTGTGGCAACTACTTTCACTTTGCAGGCGAATCGGTACCATATTAATAACTTAGGTTTTTTTAAAAAGGGAGTTAACTTACGAGAAGTTCCTTCCCCTTATTCATTTCACTTATGCTACTTGTGTTTTAAACATTGAAGAACAGCGTTTCGATGATGCACAGAAGATAGAAGGGCATTTCTTATGATTGTGTGAAGACAATAGTTATCTGCAATCGTCTAAACGCGAAACATCACAATCAGACACAACGAGCAGGCAAAGCAAAGCATCACAGGGATCTTGTCTGTTTCACTTTTAATTACGCATGCAATCACTTGTGTTCACATACTACAGACACAAAACTAGCTACAACAAAAAGACAACTTTGAACGATCAAAATCATCCGATATACATGGCATTACACACACGAACGTTCAATGAATCAAACTGTGTGCCCTTGCTCAATAATTGATATGTGGTATGAATCATAAAACAGTCGATGTCAGGCCCCTAACAATAACGTAAATCCTGATTTACATTCACTGCAATCAGTGGTATGTGTTGTTGTTGTTTTTACATTGAAATCATGGACAATCAATGAAAATCAAATGTGGTCATTCAATAATACTGGTAATAAAAGAATAACAACACACTAGAACCCCCAAAAAAGGATCATGTAGTTTGCATTAAAAATGAGTGCACGCTGGATTTCTATTACCACAGTTTCAAAAATGGAATTCTGATTGTTACATATCATCGGTG
>CM065702.1:19499076-19534227 GCA_017654935.2 Phymorhynchus buccinoides | reverse complement strand
GAACGCCCCCAATATTAGCCTAGTGTGATGTTACCTAAGTTTTTATCCCTCAAACACTTGTGTAAATTCAAGATGTGGTATAGGCCTAGGTCCTAGAGCATATGACGACTCGCTCATTCGTTTTTCCGCCTCCCCTTCACGATCACGCACAAGCCGAGTTCCACTGCATAGCAGGGTTAGGCCTACTTATCGAGAAACTTAATATACTAAAGGTTTCTTCATTTAATTAATTTCAAAGAATGCACATGACCCTGGTTTTGTTGGAATTCTACAAGGGCAACGTCGAAATTGAAATTGCAAGGTTGTACTTTCGCTCTACACTCAATAACCAAGCTTGTCTGCCAAATGATGGTGTTTTACAAATTTTGCAGCCCTGTCCGTGTGAAGACACATCCGAATCAGGCAAGAACAGTTTAGAAGTGATATAGGCCTAGTCGTGTGAACTAACTTAATGTTGCTGAAAGAAGCACAAGGGATGTAGGCCTAGCGACATTGCGTGCATAGCGGTAAGGAGATTGACTCTTGCTTGTCTGCACACGGCGAGCTAGGCCCTAGCCTTGACGTTGTTGGCGTCCGAGATTTTTGGCGCTGAAGTAGGCCTGCTACTGAGAGCCTCAATTTCGTAGCCCATTTTTTCCATTTTCACATATCCTCGGGTTTTGGGCTGTGTGTCCTCAAATTATCTTCCCCGAACATCGGAGTCACCATGGCTTCTATAGAGCCACAATAGTGAACCCTGAATAGGATCAACCGGTTTAATTATTTAAGCATAGCTTGTGAGCCAAACCGGTCAGTTTAGATTTTCCGCGCGAATGTAAATAAATATAAAAGCAAAATGTGTGAATGTCAACGGATCAACTAACTGATTTTCGACGAGAGAAAACTACAACAAACCACACATACGTGAAGTACTTTTTTGGGTTTAGACTGACTAGCGTGTGGAAAGAACTAAAACCAGTAAACGTAGCTTAGGCTAGTCCTTCACTGAGCACTTCTGGCTAACCAGTCTGGCATCTCTTGGGTCCTGGCGGAACTGGCTTATGTCTGGGCAGCTCCATCTCATGTTATCCACTGGTCATAAAGTGTGTGATACCTCTGACAATCAGCATAAAACGAAATTAATGTTAACAATAACCCATTTATGCCCCATTTTTTTTCTCAACCAAATTTTCATGTCTGTCTACTTTTGGGTCTGTAATAAACATATTTTATACTTATTTTGAGCAAAACTTAGAATTAGAGTGATTTAGAAGACAGAATATGCAAGTTCATATGTGGGACATGGGCACTAGAGGGTGGGGTTTTTCAGTCTTTTGCCAATTCCACTTGACCAAAAGTGGAGGGGTTGTTCTTCTGATTTTTAATTGACATAAAAATCATTCAATATACATCAAAAGCACCGACCTAATTCTGATACAAATTTGCCTTTGTTAACTGAACAAAATATTTTCATGAAATGAATCAAATTCTGAGAAGAAAAAAGTGAAGGGGCGGAAACAACGTCTTTTGTCTTTTTGTCTTAAGAGAGAAGTTGGAGACGTGGGGTTCACAAAGCTGACAATGCGGGCTAATGTCATTTGTGTCATTTGGTGTGAGTCACCTGGAAGCATTGGTCATGTAACCTATCTTGCACTTTGAAGCCCGATGCTTGTGTTCAAACCACATGCACTGCACCTCAACTGTGTTGGCCATGGCTCCACCAGGTGGTCAAGACGGTCAAAAAACCTGACCTCAACTGACACGCATGTCAACAAGGTCAAGCCTCTTTGGAACGGCCTATGTGGTTGCAGAGAAGCCTGTGAGGTAGACGCTTGCGACGCTCTGAGGATAGCAAAAGATCCAAGGGTTGCTCTTGGTTCATCGTTTGATCTGTAGAGATGCCAGGCCTGTTGGATGCAGACACCAGCAGTAGGAAAGATGGCCCACTACCACTTCTTGGAGCTATGGCAACCTGGTACTTGTCCCCGTTCTGATCAGTGCGGTCCACACCGCCCATGGTTATGTTGGAGTGGAAGGGCTGTGGCAGTTGGACTTGTCCCTGATTCTGAACCTTAGACCACCTCTTTGCAGTCTGTAGGGCTCACACCAGCCGTGTTGGAAACCAACCTTTTACATGTTTACATTGAAACGCATTTACAATGTGGTTGTCAATGTTGTTTCGTTTCCTATCGCACCACGAGTGATCCGCGACTTGGTGTCTGTGTTATAATCAAACGTATTTCTTGCTGTCTTCTGCATCTCCTTCACATCTGTGTCATCAGAAGATATGTCTCATGTCGGGCTCATAAAGAGGCTGGCGTTGACCCTGTCTGAATACTGTGGCAGTAGCAGGCGCCCCCAGCTGTCGGCCATTTAGGTTGGACACTGTCCCCTCCCCGTCTTCTTCTCCGCTGTCTTCATCAGTGTCCTCATTCATTGCAGGTGGCTCAATGAAGACAGTGGCTTCGTGGATGCTGCTGTCATCTTTCAGCATTGACAGAACTTGGTGAACATTGTACAGTCTGAAGACAAGAAAAACAAATTCCTTCTTTGTATGCATAAACAAAAAGCCTACCCCTCTGGTGCCCACTGTCCCATATATGGGACGGTACTTAAACATTCACAGATGCAAGCAAAAGCATTTTCTGAAAAATCCCTTAAAAACGTTATTGCATAACATCATAATCTCCATTGTTTCTTCTTTGTTTGATATAAAAAAAACGATTACCAAAAAACTGAACTTACCTTTTATTGCTTGCCATGCTGCTCACCAATCGCACACAAATTTGCAAATGGCGGCCTTCATGGAAAAAAGTACAGCAGGCTAATCCAGCAAACCCCCAAATTCTGGGCACGTGTAGCCTCCCTTGACTTGACAAGTGCAGATTGGTCACTGTATTGGGTTCAGTTGAACTAGTATTACCAATAAAAACACAGCGTCCCATATATGGGACAGTGGGCATATATGGGTTAAAATAAAATGGCATTGGACTCACCAGATGGAAAGTGAACAGAATTCTAAAACCAATCGAAGCACGCGCTACCATGTATTGTACATCATAATGTGTCTTAATGTGTCTTAACTGCCCAAGACTTTTTCGTGGGTTTGTGAACACAAACTGAAGTAACGAGATATGGCTGTATGTCTGTGGCAAGGGAGGGTGCTGATACAGTAGCACTGACCACAGAAGGCTTTTGGTGTCGTTGTGATTACCATAGAGCCTGAGCCTCATATCTAGTTCCGTAATTGTAATGTAGACATAGCTGAGCATAACAGTGTGGGAGGCAGGAACAGCAAGCTGGGCATTCATGATTTGTTTTCCAGGGGTTTTGTAGACCATAGATTCTGTGCCGAATCCTGCGGTCTGCACGAATCCTGAAACATAAAATATAACAGACAACAATGCGCAACAAAGCTTCTCCAGAGAAGTAGCTCTAAGGAGAATAGAACAATACAAAGACGCCTTCAAATGGGAAAGATTATAAGAGAGCTAAACAGACGCAAATCTTCACTGTTGAAAGAAAGCTCTACTTGCAAGAGCTGAAGCAATAAAAAGTTTTTGTATTATCTTCCTGATGTATATCGCATTATCTAAATCGATATGGCTTGAAAGCTCCCTGATATATCTTTTATGATTTATATGACTTTCTATGATCTACAAAAACATGCATTTTAACTAACACACACAGACACACACACAGACACACACACGCGCGCGCCTGCACACACACGTTCACACACACACAACACACACGCACGCACGCAAACATGCACACACACACGCACGCACACGCGCACGCACGCACGCACACGCACACACACACACACACAACACACACACACACACACAAACACACATACACACATGGTGTGTGAGTGGTACCGTACGGAAAGCAAGTTCAAATGTCAAAACAATTGAGCAAATTACAAATGGATCCCATAATACACATACCTAAGGCTGGTGATACGTAAACAATTTCCAAACCAGGTGTTGGAGGTTTGTAAACCTGGGCACTGACAGACGTGACCACTCGGTAATCTGTAAAGAAGTCATTCACTTGAAATTTGACACAAACAGTGTTTTCTCTGGCAACGTACATTGGTAAGGGGTCATAGTCTGGCTCACATCCTGTCCATGTGACAATGTTCCGGCTGTTTATTTTCCAAAGATGAATATGAGGCCATACACTTTTTGTGGTGTATTTTTCGTGGATTTCAACAAAGTTCTCTGACGTACACGTCTGATAGTGAAAATACACATGCAAGGCTTTCTGCCAACGACCATTGTGATACAGATCCCAACTGCCAGGCTCCTGCCTTTCGAAGCTAAAGACAAGATAACAGTATGGATTTTGTATTTTACTGCCAAAATTGATCAGAGACGTGTTAAAATCAATCGTTATGTTGCTGGTCACCGTAAATTCAAGTCTCTTACTTTCAGACAGCATGCAGGCAAAAAGGTCACGAGTTTGCACACCGTTTACTGTACTTGACTGCTGACTCTGACTCTTATGTGTGACATTGGATTGAAATGTATTAGTGGGTTGGGGAGTTTGTAGAGGTCTACCTGTCAACGAGTCACGACCGTTTTTTGTGGTTTGCCAATTGTCAAAAAAGACTGATGTTTGAACCATTTCACCAGATTGCTTGGGGGTACTCGGTAGCCTTGTCTTGTTGCCTTTAACGGCTTGTGGGGAAATATGCGGTAGTGTTCTCCTGCTGTTCGTCGATGGATGGTTGGAGGAACCCAAAACAGTTTCTTGTAGTTCTCCTGAGCTGAGTCTTTGTTTCTTGGCTAAAATGTCATCAGTGACCAAGAGGATTGCAAAAGTAATTGAGTGACACAAAACATGAATGTTGAAAGCAGTTTGAAACGCGGTAGGACAAAGCATGTTATTTTAAACTAGCCTTGATATCATATTATCTGTAGCCTACATTGCAAATAGAAAAGGTACTACATGCTGCATATTTTAAAGGTGTGTAATTAAGAATTTGATGAATATGTTTGCTTCACAAGGCAAAGTATTAACTCCATAATGTACTAAGAACCAAAAAAGTAAAGGCCACTTCAAACAGCATGGTTATGCTGCAAGCAGAATTATTAAAAAAGTTTCTACAATCAGACAAGGTTGCGAGGACCCTTTAGGTCCAATCCCTTGTTTCCTTTTTCATAAGGGAAGATTTTAAGGCTGCCTCTTACGTGGGTGTGGTATGCAAGAATAAGGTGGGGATCACAAGGTCAGCAACCAACCGTGGGCTATTTATCCCTGTTTATGTGATACATAGATGTTAAACTTAGTGCATTGTTATTATGATGCACCACATAACGAACATTTTGAGATACATATTTGTGGTGCTGAGTAGACGATTTATGTATCATGGTCTAAAGATATCAACTTTTCACAAATTGAGGCCACTTAATTGATATGTTTGGGTAATAAATGAAGTTGTCTTTCTACTTTGTTTAGAAAAGTCAATTATTTTTCGTATGCTTAATTTATTGCTCATATGATGATAGCATCTATCTTTCATAGGAAAAAAGATACCATTTTGCAACATGAATGTAAGTAATGAACTACACTTATTCTCCTTATTTGTCTCGGTTTCTTTTGTTTGTTTGTTGTCTGTCACCAAAGGAAACGGACATTGCGGTGACCGGCATCTGTTACTTTTTTTCTTTTTTTTTCTGTCTGTCCCAAGGATATCTCCCGAACAGTTTGACAGAATCGCTTCACATTTTGTGTGGTGGTGTGTTACCCAGAGAGGAAGGCATCAGCGCAAAATATACTGCCGTCGTAACCTTGACCTTGGTGTATGAGCTTAAAAACTGAAATTCTTTAAGGGGCCATAACTTCTACACTGTTGGACTTAGAATCTTCAAACTCGGCACGTAGGTGCATTGGCTTATGTCGATTCTGATGATGGCATACCGATCAAGGTCAAGGTCAGGGAGATCAGTAGGTTTTGAAAGTGGTAGGGGTCTAAAAATTGGGTTTTAAGCCATATTGTTCACATTGTTTCTTGTCAAAAGCGCTTCAGATTATGTGTGGTTGTGCATCCCCTAGAGTAAAAGACACCCGAGCATAAAGTATTGGCGTGCTGACCTTGAAAACCGAAATTCCCTTCTTTGCGTTATATATGTCTTGTCTGAGCTGTATCTCGTGAACAATAAGATAAAGTCCCTTCAAATTTGGTGTGGGTGTGTAATACCTAAAGTACAATACATTGGTACATAAATTATGCCCCGGGAACAAAATGTTGCCAATTGGCAGACATTTTTCCCCGTTTTTCTTCACCCTCTTATATCTCGTCAAATACTGCATGGAATCACTCCACATTTTGTGTGTATGTGTAATACTAAGAGTAGAAGACATTGCAGCACACATTATTTCACATGGTGTTTAAATGTCGCCGAGCGGCAGACATGTCTCCGTGTTAAGGGTGTACACCCCACTGATTAAGGGTGTGCACTCTGGTAAAGGAGGGGGTGTAATACTAAGAGAAGAGAAGACATTGCAGCACAAAATGTGTGACGTAGCGTTTGAATGTCGCTGAGCGGCAGACATGTCTCCATGTTAAGGGTGTGCACCCCACTGTTTAAGGGTGTGCACCCCACTGTTTAAGGGTGTGCAATCCGGTAAAGGATGTGCACTCTGGTAAAGGGTGTGTAGATCTGTGTATCACCCAAAGGACCAAAGAAGAGCATGTGGCTATCCACGTGGGATTTAAATGTCGCCGAGCGGCAGACATGTCTCAGTGTTAAGGGTGTGCACCCCAGCGATTAAGGGTGTGCACCCCAGTAAAGGATGTGCACTCCAGTCAAGGGT
The DNA here is from genome assembly GCA_017654935.2 of Phymorhynchus buccinoides. NCBI lineage: Eukaryota > Metazoa > Mollusca > Gastropoda > Neogastropoda > Raphitomidae > Phymorhynchus > Phymorhynchus buccinoides. The sequence goes on along the minus strand of CM065702.1, from coordinate 19,527,420 downwards.
ATTTAGGTGCATCATCCAAAGATTGCAATATTTCCGAGTTACAGGCGGGGCAAGGATGTGAGGGGCAGGGCAGATATACAGGCAAAGTGTTATCTGCCGCTCGGTGATGCCCTTGTTTTGTATGCATTTCTATGTGTTGCATTTGTAGCATAAGTATCATACAAAGCGATGCATTTTATACTGACGGAAACAGAATGTATCTTTTTTTAAAACAAAGGATCAGATCACAGGATAGTCTCCTGAATTTGCTGCTCTTAACCTTTTATAATTCAATTCAATTCAATTCAAACAATTTTAATGACTAGGCCTCCTGCCCGTATCATAGGGAGGTTGGGGGAGGGGGTTATAAAGACATAACTAACCTATTATAAGAGAGAGAGAGAGAGAGAGAGAGAGAGAGAGAGAGAGAGAGAGAGAGAGAGAGAGAGAGAGAGAGTGTGTGTGTGTGTGTGTGTGTGTGTGTGTGTGTGTGTGTGTGTGTGTTGTGTGTGGGTTGTCGTGAATATATATACTTTTATTTGATGCTTGCGAAGTGTGTGACAATGCATTCTTGTATTAGGCCTATCATAAGTAGTAGTAGTAGTAGTAGTAGTAGTAGTAGTAGTAGTAGTAGTAGTAGTCACAGCAGTTGTTGCTGATTGTTATGTAATTTGTTACCGGCCAAACGAATTCTGACCAATATTGTTTTGTCTGCTCATGTTATTCGTTGTTTGTTTCATGATTTTATTCCATTTCAATTCTGTGTAAAGCGCCCTGTAGCCTACATAGTAGGATGGGCGCTATATAAATTTTCCTCATTATTATTATTATTATTATTATTATTATAAATACACGTTCAAACAAGTCACTAGAATTCAGGCCAGTATAGCTCATCTTCATTACTCCTCACTAGATGGACATTTTCACGACTCTTTTCACAGTTTGTCAGGAAAAAAACCATGTTGTACATCTCCACCCCTCTCTCTCTCTCTCTCTCTCTCTCTCTCTCTCTCTCTCTCTCTCTCTCTCTCTCTCTCTCTCTCTCTCTCTCTCTCTCCATTACACAGCCTGTACAAGATGCATGTGCTGCTGACACGCAATGCATTGACATGAAACAGTGTTACAGAGAGACCGTCACGATCGCAAGCGACCAACACCTGATGTTGGGCTCTGTGTCAATTAAATCGAGTTTTGACTCAAAATGTGTTGAGGACTGTCAACTTTAAAACATGTGCTATTCGGATATGCAACCTGTGTAAACATTACAGAGCACGACGCAAAAACCCATTAAAGCCCACTGTCCCTTTTTTGGGACGCATCACATTTCAGTGACTGTAGCTAAAGTGCTTGTGTCAATGTGACTCAGCTGCTTTGTGCTAATCAGGGAACATTAGCTGCATCCAGCCACAGTCTTTGTTTGAGTACTCTCACTTTACACTAGCAGTGGGAGCGGCCATTTGCACAAAAACCTGTTGTCTGCAGCATCAACATAACAAGCAGGAAAAGGTAAGCGTGTCATTTGTTTGCAACATACTTTTTTGTATTACACTATGAACAAAAACTGGAGATTAGAGTGTAGTCTGAAAATGTGTACTCAGTTTTATGATAATTTGAATCTGTACTGATCTGTGTGTGTCAGAAGTACCGTCCCAAAAAAAGGACGGTGGGCTCGAGAGGGTAGGGGTTTTTGCTTACATTACATATGTTGTATTTTTTTGTTTTTGTTCAGGTTTTTACTGTTCATGAAGTGGTATCAATGCTGGAAGATGGACCTGACTTCGAGAACGCTGACGTCTTTAAACCACCTGCATTTCATGAAGACACTGATGAAGATAGTGGAAATGAAGACGAAGCGGGTACCATCTCAAACCTGAACAGAAATCAGCTGCAAGCACCTACCACTGTCACTGTCTGGAGAGATGGTGCAAAGCAGCTCTTTGAGGAGGAAGCTGCAGGACTGCCCTGTGAAAGATGTGGCAGACATGAAGAAGACCGCAAGAGGAACCTCTGACTATGCCACTGACATAAAGTCTGGTCTCGCGGACTTCCGGTAGCTGCCCGAGGTCGGACAGCACATATATCTTCCACTCCCACCAAAACCCAACTTATTCGGACTTCATCATGTGTCATCCATTCCTTTCGTGTTTGTGAATATAACTATCAGGTATTGCTTTATTGTTTTACCTAAGTCTTATAAGTATCAGTGTGATTTACAGTCTACAATCCAGAGACAAGTGTCTGCAGCTGCAGGCTGCTGCCAGCGGGGCGGCATGGCGGCAGTACAGACGCCGGTGCCACCAGTGTTCATCCACACCCGCGCGCTGCCCGCTGCTGAGAACAAGGATTACTCTACGTTAGAACTGTGTGTTGCTGCGGAGAAAGTGACTGGACACAATAACATTGAAGCAGCACAAAGGATAGGATCGCTGTGGCGACTCTATCCAAGAGACCTAGAAGCTAGAGTAAAGCTACTCACAAAAGGACTGACACTAAGGGGATACATAATCCACCCAACGGACAAAAACCCCTTTGTGAGACAAGACGAGGATGGGGAAGAACGGGAAATCCCCACCACTCGTCTTACCATCGGGAATATCCCCTGGGAATTCCCGAATGAAGAAATCTTCAACTTCATCCTGCAAACCTTGCAGCTAAAACCATGTTCCCGTCTCATGATGAAAAAGTGAGATGGGAAAACGGCAAGCTCTCTAACTGGAACACGGGACAAAGATTTATCTTCATAGAAACCCCGAAAACGCCACTGCCAAAATCCGTGAAAATGGGGAGAGTGTCTGTGTCCCTTTTCTACAAAGAACAGAAAGCCAACACTGTCTGCTCCAACTGTCTGGCTACTACACACCACGTTAGTGCATGCAGGGCCCAGACCAAGTGCAAAGTCTGTCTTCAAGACGGACACAAGAAGGGAGACAGCGCTTGCCTACTCCTTCCTCCTCCCCCCTCCCACCTCCCCCCTCCCCCACCCCCTCCCCCCTCCTACCTCTTCTTCCTCTACCACTCCTACCCTTCCATCCATCCCGCCTCCACCAAGGGCAGAGAACAGCAAGGAATGCACGAAGCAATCTACACTGGACTTCACTGCCAGCAGCAAAGCAGCAGCAGGGAAACCCAAGAAGCAGGAACATACCAGTAGATCACTCTCGCCTGCAGGCCGTAGCAAGCGCAACAGATCGCCCTCCACGCCGCGGCACAGAGCCCCAAACAGGATGAAGAACCCTCGCACAACACCCACAGATCAGGAAGCGAATAGCCCGCAGGCAGAAGACACAGGAGAGAGAGCAGAGGAAGAGAGGCGGTGCTCTGACACCTAGTTGGACACGCCCCTTCTTTCTGTTCCTGACCCTTACGACTGCTTGTCCCAAGTACGCGACGATTAATGCCTAATGATTGTAGCTATGCTCTGTCATGGTGGATACGCTACGCCTACTTTCCGTTAATGTGAGAGGACTAAAAAAACAAAAAGAAACGATTTACCATATTCAAAGAATTAAAGAGAGCAAAATACGATATTATTGCTATGCAAGAAACCCACATAACCACAGAAGAAGAAGCTAGTCTATGGGAACTTCAGTGGGGAGGAAAATTGTTCTATTCATTAGGTGGCAATCATAGTCTAGGCCAAGTTATTTTAGTGTCTAAACGATACATGCTATCCACGCAATGTCTGCACAAAGACAATCGCACGCTATTAATGGAAATGGACGTAGGAACAAACAAACTGCTAATAACAAATGCATATGCACCACAATTTACAGCTGAAAAAATACAGTTCTACCAACACGTTTGCTCTGTAATAGACGAACACTGCACCAACCACAGCAACATTATATTAGGCGACTTCAACTCTGTGATGGACAACCAGCTAGACATCATTACAGGAGAACGGCACAATAATAGAGAAGTGGAAGCCCTCAATCAGCTTACAATAGACCTCGACGTGCACGACAGCTGGAGAACACACCACCCAGAGGACAAAGAATACACATGGTGCCGTCATCAGCCGTTCACAGCCAGACGCATTGACTACACCTTCATTTCAAATAACCTTCTACCTTATATAGAACAGAGCGAAATAATATCTTTCCCCCACTCTGACCACAGAGCACTTTTGACAACTATCGTTTTCCATAACTATACTCGAGGCCCAACCTATTGGAAATTTAATAATAGCCTACTGAAAGATAAAGAGTACATTAATAAAATTAATGGCTTTACGGAGCAGTTCACGCAGGATCACTCTCAAACGAATGCGCACACAAAATGGGAACTGTACAAAATCAAAATCAGAGAGCTAACAATAAACTACTCAAAAACTAAACGAAAATCGGAACGTACCCGCCAAGAGGAGGCTGTTAGTAAGCTATGTGACATTGAGAGAAAACTTGCCCAAAATCCCAGTGCTCCACATCTTCTTGAAGATATGGTTAAACTTAAAACAGAAATAGAAATCAGTGCACTAGCCTCTGCACAAGGGGCACAGATAAGATCAAGGACGAAATTCATAGAGGAAGGAGAGAAAAACACGGCGTATTTCCTGAGACTAGAAAAGACCAAGGCAGCAAATAATACAATAACGATGCTCAAAACTGAAGAAGGCCTCACAGTAACCAACCAAGCAGAAGTGTTAAAGGAACAAGTCAAATTCTACACTCAACTCTATGCAGTGGACAATTCTGTAACTGGAGACGAAAAATCAATAACTGACTTCTTAGGCGAAAACATCACTCTTCCAACCCTAAATGAAGATGAACACAACACCTGCGAAGGCCCAGTAACAGAAACTGAACTGACGGAGGCACTTAAAGAAATGAAAAATGGCTCTTCCCCAGGATGTGATGGTCTTATAACTGAATTCTACAAAATCTTCTGGCACAAAATAAAAACCATACTCCTTCCAACATGGACAGTTAACATATTCTCAACAAAGGGGGATCATCACGCTGCTACATAAAGGTAAAAATCTTCCCCGGGACAAACTATCTAACTGGCGTCCTATCACTCTTCTGAACACGGACTACAAATTACTTGCAAAAAGTATGTCTATAAGAATACAATCCATTTTAAATTCACTCATCTCACAAGACCAGTGTGGATTTATAAAAGGTAGAAACATTGCAAATATTCTGAGAACAACGGATGATGTAATTAACTATCTCAACAGCGAAAATCTTCCTGGGTTATTAGTAGGCATAGAATTTACAAAAGCGTTTGACACCATATCCAAACAATTTATACTAAATAGCCTCAATCGCTTTGGATTCGGACCTGACTTCATACACTGGACTCGCACGCTTCTCACACAGGCTAACAGCTCTATAAATCACTACGGGTGGATATCAGAACCCATCCAAGTGGAAAGAGGGATCAGACAAGGCTGTCCCCTTTCCCCACTGCTTTTTGTTTTAGCAGTCGAACTTCTAGCTTACAAAATACGAAACAGCAACATATCTGGAATAAACATACCAAGGCCCACCAATGCTGCCAACTTCTTATCCACTGTTATAAAAATCCAACTACCCTGTTCTTAAGAAGCAGAGAAGACCTAGACATTGCAATATTCATTTTTGAAGCCTTCGCATCTATTTCAGGGCTCAGAATGAATAAACAAAAAACAGTAGCAATGTGGCTCGGGCAGCAGAAAGACAACCGGGACCAGCCACATAATTTAAAATGGACAAGACAAGTCAAAATTCTAGGAATACACTTTAGAAGCGACACCACTGCTTGTAATATTGACGACAACTGGACACAAAAAGTTGACAACATACAACGAACCATCAAACAATGGTCTAGAAGGAACCTCACTATTTATGGTAAAATAATTATAGTAAAAACGTTTATTACATCTCAGCTCATCTATGTTATGCAATCAATTACTATCCCTGAAGACATATTAAATAAAATTAACCGAATTATATACACCTTCATATGGAAAAAGAAATACAACAATAAAAAGGCCTTTGAAAAAGTCAAACGCATCATCCTAGCACAAGACGTGGACAACGGAGGACTGAACGTGATCGACCTGAAAACACTGCAAGAAGCACTACTCCTAACGTGGGTCCCCAAACTTCTTCACAGTGAAACTGACAGCGCATGGACAGCCTTTCCCAAACAGCTGTTTTCTAAACTGGGAAACAATCTTTCCGTTTTTACGACTTAGCTTAATCCTAAAAATCTAAACGGTTTGAACAATTATAGTGGAGGGTTCTGGTATAAAGTACTCTGTGCATGGCTCAAAATCCGCCAAAAAAATGTGACCACAGACGAACTCTTCCTAAACTCAGTGTTGTGGAATAACCAGAATTTCACCTATCAAAATAGATGCCTATTTATAAGAGAGTGGATAAGGAAAGGCATTACTACAGTGAACGATATACTGAACGACAACAATGACATCATCTCTTTCCAGCAGATAGAAGAGAAAGTTGGTAGAGCGCCACAACGTCTTCTAGAATACAACGCAGTCAAGGCAGCATTTAACCGCCTCAAAAACAAAAACAAATTCCTTGCCGTCAACAAGATGTGGGAAACCTAATTCTTAATGGAAAGCCCATAAAACACATGAAATGCAAAGAAATAGGGAGCTCTTAGAAAAAGCTCAACCATGTGCTGTAAATTTTTGGAGACATAAATTGAACGCAGAAATAACAAAAGAGCATTGGAACTCCATCTTCAAATGTACAAAAGAAACACGACTACGGGTCCTACAGTGGAAAATAATGCATAATATTTACCCCACCAACATACTGTTAGCTAAATTGGGCATCGCTAACTCCAACAAATGCAACGTGTGCAATGCCAATGAAATAGACTTCATCGAGCATTTCTTCTTTCAGTGCAAAACAATCAAAAGCGTTTGGGACCTAGTGGAGAAGGAAGTCTATGCTAGAATACAAAAGACAATCAGGATCACAGAGCATTTGGCTCTGCTAGGTTTTCATGATAACGCTATTTCTAAACGTGACCGAAATGTGATTAACCATCTAATCATAATCGCCAAAATGTGTATCAGCAAATACAGATACGGAGAAAGAGCAAACATCAAAATCTTGTTTGAAAGGGAGCTATCGCTCAGAAACATTTTGATCTGAAATGACTGAGAGAGAGAGAGAGAGAGAGAGAGAGAGAGAGAGAGAGAGAGAGAGAGAGAGAGAGAGAGAGAGAGAGAGAGAGAGAGAGAGAGATGTGGAATGGACACGTTTGTAATAAATATTTGTTAATAGAACGTTTACTAAACACTTTTCCACATGATGTATTATGTGCATGCTATTGTACCTACAGAATAAAAATGCATTAAAATTATGTTTAATAAATATTATATAATACAAAAAAAGGAAGAAAAAAACCAAAAACACAAACAAGGAGAGATGATGTCCATGGGGTTCTAAATAAACGCTAGGCACATCATAGGTGCATATTGTAGGATATGAATGCGGGTGAATGTTGAAGAAAATAGGCCTACTTGTCTACGATAGGCCTACTAACTAGACCCACAGCTCAGCAGGCGACTGAACGAAGCCTAGGCCTGCCCCTTTCCGACCAACAACTACGCAGCCTGGAGGGCCAAAAGACTGAAACCAGCAGACAACACAGCCAGTGGGCCAGCCGAGAAAGGAAACAGTGCCAGAATTAGTCCAGCAGCTAGGCTATAGCCGCTGAACCCCTTACTGAAACCAGACAGACAACACAGCCAGTGGGCCAGCCGAGAAAGGAAACAGTGCCAGAATTAGTACAGCAGCTAGGCTATAGCCGCTGAACCCCTTACTGAAACCAGACAGACAACACAGCCAGTGGGCCAGCCGAGAAAGGAAACAGTGCCAGAATTAGTCCAGCAGCTAGGCTATAGCCGCTGAACCCCTTACTGAAACCAGCAGACAACACAGCCAGTGGGCCAGCCGAGAAAGGAAACAGTGCCAGAATTAGTACAGCAGCTAGGCTATAGCCGCTGAACCCCTTACTGAAACCAGACAGACAACACAGCCAGTGGGCCAACCGAGAAAGGAAACAGTGCCAGAATTAGTACAGCAGCTAGGCTATAGCCGCTGAACCCCTTACTGAAACCAGCAGACAACACAGCCAGTGGGCCAGCCGAGAAAGGAAACAGTGCCAGAATTAGTCCAGCAGCTAGGCTATAGCCGCTGAACCCCTTACTGAAACCAGCAGACAACACAGCCAGTGGGCCAGCCGAGAAAGGAAACAGTGCCAGAATTAGTCCAGCAGCTAGGCTATAGCCGCTGAACCCCTTACTGAAACCAGCAGACAACACAGCCAGTGGGCCAGCCGAGAAAGGAAACAGTGCCAGAATTAGTCCAGCAGCTAGGCTATAGCCGCTGAACCCCTTACTGAAACCAGCAGACAACACAGCCAGTGGGCCAGCCGAGAAAGGAAACAGTGCCAGAATTAGTCCAGCAGCTAGGCTATAGCCGCTGAACCCCTTACTGCAACCAGCAGACAACACAGCCAGTGGGCCAGCCGAGAAAGGAAACAGTGCCAGAATTAGTCCAGCAGCTAGGCTATAGCCGCTGAACCCCTTACTGAAACCAGACAGACAACACAGCCAGTGGGCCAGCCGAGAAAGGAAACAGTGCCAGAATTAGTCCAGCAGCTAGGCTATAGCCGCTGAACCCCTTACTGAAACCAGCAGACAACACAGCCAGTGGGCCAGCCGAGAAAGGAAACAGTGCCAGAATTAGTACAGCAGCTAGGCTATAGCCGCTGAACCCCTTACTGCAACCAGCAGACAACACAGCCAGTGGGCCAGCCGAGAAAGGAAACAGTGCCAGAATTAGTCCAGCAGCTAGGCTATAGCCGCTGAACCCCTTACTGAAACCAGACAGACAACACAGCCAGTGGGCCAGCCGAGAAAGGAAACAGTGCCAGAATTAGTCCAGCAGCTAGGCTATAGCCGCTGAACCCCTTACTGAAACCAGACAGACAACACAGCCAGTGGGCCAGCCGAGAAAGGAAACAGTGCCAGAATTAGTCCAGCAGCTAGGCTATAGCCGCTGAACCCCTTACTGAAACCAGACAGACAACACAGCCAGTGGGCCAGCCGAGAAAGGAAACAGTGCCAGAATTAGTACAGCAGCTAGGCTATAGCCGCTGAACCCCTTACTGAAACCAGCAGACAACACAGCCAGTGGGCCAGCCGAGAAAGGAAACAGTGCCATAATTAGTCCAACAGCTAGGCTATAGCCGCTGAACCCCTTACTGCAACGCGAGAAACAGCGACAAGACAGAACAGCACCATATCTCTGCGCCGTGTGTGTGAAGAAAACCAACCCTATGCACCACCAACGGCCTGGAGACGGAAGCAGGAGAGAGAGAGCCGCGTGTGTGAAGAAAACCAGCCCTACCAACAGCTTGGAGACAGAAACAAGAGAGACAGAGAGAGAGGGAGAAAGAGAGAGAGAGAGACTAATGCATGAAAAAAACAATGTCCATCAACATATCAAAATAGTATAGTCAATCTTATAGATCCCCATTAGTTGCATTACCCTTTATTGGGTGCAGCTAAAACTGATCTCCTTTATTAAAAAAAGCGTGTCCCGCCAGAGGTCAGATTTGACCGTGTTGACCATCTGGTGGAACGCTGGCGCACGCAGCTGAGATGTGGAGCTTGCGGAAAGAAGACCATGCGTCGCTGTTCCAAGTGCAAGGTTGGAGTCCATGACAAGTGCTTCCAGCAGTACCACACTCCCTGAAACTATGACACTTTGTGGTGCAGAAATCACCCTTGACAGTGACAGCTAGACATAGCAAACACAAAAACAGCAAGCAACATGAACCTGAAACTGTATCTTGTTTATGAGTATTCTTTCCCTTGACATACGTGAAATAGGTGACTTTTTTGTTTTCTGTTAGTAATCAAGAGCATTCAATTTTGTACAAAATCATGAAAGTTCTGTTGTATCCAGTTTGTTTGATCACAGGTAGTGCATTTTGTTCAATAACAGTTCCTTAGTTTCAGCATTTGTGCTTTGGTGTTCACTTTTTGAAAAACAGAAAACTCCTACCCATTCGTGCCCACCGTCCCTTTTTTGGGACGGTCACATTTTGTTGTCCTGGTGACTAATTTCAAAGTTTTGATCACAAATAGAGCAACACATGTTCTTTATAGATAATTTCCCATGATATTACCTAATTTTCACTTTGAAAAAAAAATGTGGGCACAAATGGGTTAAGAAAAGTGCAATCCTCATGACGTTTCTTGAATGAATGAATGAGATAGTGCTCCATCAAAGTGATGATTAGAGATTTCGTAACCCACATTAAAAACATAATTAGAAGATTGGACTGTAGAAAATGCTAGAAGAACTTAAAAGAGACCTTGACAAATTACCATAAACATAATTATGCTTACCAAACTGTTTTAATTTTCATAACTCTTTGCCCACAATCTTGATTTAAAATGTACTTGTAAGCCTGATTGTACAGATGTTCATGCAAAGATAACTCATGTTGTTCAACAACTAATACGACATCCAATCAAGCCAATACGTGATGCAACACCTGAAGGATTTTGATTTCTAAGCTTTACAAATTCTGACCACACAGATTAATCTTGACTTCAACTCTGACTTGCAATCCACCTGAGCAGTCTGTCTTCGTTGGTCTGACGTCGTTTCTCCATCAGCATGTTCAGGGTGTACAGAAATGGATTGATGGCAGAGTTCAGGGGTAATATGAAGATTGCCATGGCAACGTTGACCTCTCCAGACACAGGCACGCCCTGAGAGGCCAGGACACCCAGCACACCAATGGGGAACCAGCACAGAAAGTCTGACATGGCGATAGTGAACAGTCTACGAGCCATGTTGGCATCTTGTTTCTTCTTACTTGTTTGGGCGACTGATATTCGATTAGTAAGCACAGAAACAAATATGCTGGTTTGCCCCAAAGCAATGACCAGGAACAAGATTAGGTTCAGAATAATCATGATAGCAAAGGCATACACTTGCCCAGGGAACTGTTTCCTGGTGATTGGTAGAGGGATGCATATGCCTGTCTGACTGTAGAACTTCCAGTTAGCATGGCTTGGAAAGAAAGGAACAGCTGCAAGCAGGATGCCTGTAATCCAACACACACTAGTGGCCAGTTGGGCTTGACCACTATTAAAATGCAGAAATTTTAGAGGGAATTTGACAGCCAGAAACCGATCAATGGTGATTAGGCAGATGAATGAAGCAGACACTTCAGAAGAAAGCAGTGCCACAAATCCTGCCAGCTGACACACTGCACTGTGTCTCCATAACACTTCCTGCCAGACATAGATGTTCTGATACATTCTGTCAGCCACTCCTATCACGGCTAGGTACAGCCCCATCAGAAGATCGGACGCACACAGATGAACTACAAACACATTGAAGCCTGTGGATCCTCCTTGTTTAATGTTCACTAAGCGAAATGCTCCACTGACGATGTTCCCTGCTATGGCCAGCGAAGAAAACATGATTAACACCCCTCTGTAAATATTGAGCCGCAGCAAGTCATCACAAGATGAGAGTTCATTCTTGGGAGCGTGACAGTTATTGGTATGATTAGTTTGTGATTGATAAACACTGCAGCAGAGTTTGTAATTATCAGCATGCACCTCTTTCAGTTGTGTAGTGCTTTTGAAAATATCCCTCTGAATGTGATCAAGTGCACAGCCTGTCATGTCCAATGTCTGGAGACGACTCATCAATCTAAAGGTTTCTTCCCAGATACAGTTTGTGCCGCATCTTGAAGCATTCAATATCTGAACACCGGGGAACAGAGTCCATATCCTAGGACCAAATGTAGGGATATTGATTCCTGACAAGTACAGAATATTGACCTGTTCTACTACTACGTTTGGATGGACAGAGCCTTGTAAAGTGTGTCCCTGTAAAAAATCAGAGAGGGGGTTGTTGGACAGAAACAAAGCTGATAGAGTACTTATATCGGAAATAATATTCGTGAGAGAGGTGATGTGGTTGTCACTGAGGTCCAGAGTGACCATGTTGGGGAAGGAGAAGTTTCCCAGGACAGACAGCTGGCAGCTGGCTAGGCTGAGGTAGACAAGCATCACGCTGGACGTCAACTGTTCCATCTTCATCCCACTGCCACGAGCGTTCAGGTATCTCAGGTCTGGTTGCTGCTCGGCAGGGAACCAGTGAGGGCACGTGAAGGCCAGGCCATGGCACGTGCACACAGTGGGGCAGTGCAGGTCACAGAACAGTTCGTCATCACGCTGAGGACAGTGGTACATGCCGTCACACAGGTAGGAGGGGTGAAGACAGGTGAAAGAGCCACGACAGAGGTAGTACCCTGGACACTGGATGTGGTCACAGTCCACTTCATCCTGTTTGTCCGGGCAGTCGTAGGCGCCATTGCACCTGGTGAACACTGGGACACAGTAACCCTCAGGGCACTGGTAGTGTGTTTCGGGACATGATAAATCTACTGGAATGCCAGACGTCTGATTGAGTGGAAGCATTGTAAGCTTGTGTTTGTTGAATTTAATAATCGCTGGAGGAGAACGTGGCATTGCAGCATAACACCAATAGCAAGCCATACTGCTAAAGTCGTGACTCAAAATATAAGTTTCTCCTGTGCATTCTTCATCTTCACCATCCAAACAATCATGTTGTCCATCACACCACTGAGCTATGCTGTAACACTGTGTTACGATGTACGCATGTTCATGTGTCACAGTTGTCAAGAAATGTTTTGCGAAATTGCATATTTAATGATATAAACAAATTACTTTATTACCCAGAAAAAGTTTATTGCATGATAACAGATTTGTTTTTAATAATGAGATTTTCCTTACTTAAACAGCAATGAAGTACATTCAAACTGTCCCATTTAATGGAGAGGAATACTAGTCAGTTTTATTCAATTGAACTGCAAGTTTTAATTAATAGGCAATTTGTTCATTGATGAAAAACGGTCAACATGTTTCATTGATCATTTGGGATAGATAGTTTTGGCAGGAGGCACTTGATTTGAAGAAACTAACCTGATGACTGCCGCGGCATCTCATTGTCTGAGAAGGACAGGGCTGGTGAGCACAGAAATCTTCATCACTGTTGTCCACACAGTCCTGACGATGGTCACACACCAGGCTGTAAGGAACTCTCTGCCCTCCTTTGTGACAGCCAAAGGAAGGAGGAAGTGACGTCATGGTTACTGGGCATGTGAGGGATGATGGGATATCCCATGATTCTGGGCCGTCTCCGAAAGATAATGAAGTTGTCGCCCAGCAGTGGCTGGTGGAATCACAGGCCCTAAAATGGTGAACAGTGTGATTGGAAGGACAGATTGTCAGCCCTTCTCTAGGTACCTTTGGCTTCAGGGTGGCCAAGATGACGGGAGATGTAGGCAGAACTGACAGGGAAAGTGGGCGTCTCGTATTGTACTCGCACAGAAATACAGCGGACTTGGGATCTGTGTTAAGAGTGCAAAGTAACAAGAAGAAAGACTGAACTGTGCGACGCAGCTCACCACATAGACTTTTGAAAATTAATATATAACCAGCAAATGACTCGTACTCCAAAGAATAGGCTATTGTTCTGTCTGCCCATACTGGTTTATTCCAATAGCTGCAACACACACACACACACACACATACACACATACACACACACACACACACACACACACACACACACACACTCACACACAACACACACACACACACACACACACACACACACACACACACACCGTCATAATAAGAATGATCTGGTACGAATTGCAGTAAAGTTGTGTCACACAGAGGAATAGGCTGAGCAATCAGCCATTTCAGAGTTCTAAATAATAACATAATTCCAGAACAAATACCTAGTGTATTAAGGCGTTACTAGATAAACCCGTGCTCCGCACGGCAGCATGAAGCATCTGCGTTCATAATTGATAGGAACCTGTCTGAGCGATCGAAGAAGACGAAGAAGAACTGGTTAGATGTAAATAATGACGAAAAGAGACAAAAAAATATGTGTGGTGCACCCTCCCTCCCGCCCACTCTCTCTCCTTTAAAAAAAAACATGATGAAAAGCCCCCCCCCCCCCCCCTCCCCAACACATTTCTCGGTTAATTGTATTTTTCCGTTATTGCCTTTCTTACCATACATAAAGCTGTATTTTAGGAACATTTTTAGCTAATAACATTTTTGGAATACTAACCCTATCCCTAACCCTAGCCCTAAGCCTAACCCTACCCCCCACCCTATAAGACGGGGAAACGCAACGAACCACAACTGTGACAAATCGCGGTGTACAAAAAGGCAGACTCGAACCCGCGACCACGGACGTGTATAGAAGTCCGTGCCGCGACCTACTGATTTGACGCGCGAGCAACATTTTGCCTTCAAAATCAACTTTCAAAAGCAATTTTTTTTTTGTCTAAATGTTGTGAAAACACACACACACACACACACACACACACACACACACACACACGCACGCACGCACGCGCGCGCGCGCGCGCGCACGCACAACACACACACACACACACACACACACACACACACACACACACACACACACACACACACACACACACACTGTAGTAGACAGCACACACTTAATCATTGCTTGCTCGGTTTCCTGTCAATTCATGAGCGCATATGCATTGTTCTCCGTTATGCACCTTTCAAAACAAATATGGTTAGACCAAACACAAAGCTTCCAGAAAGTAGAGGAACTATTTGTACAAAAGCCCTATTCGCCTCCCTCTTCTAGGTGCAGTAGCTTCGGCTTTCTTTAGCACACGCACGTGTCTAAAAATGAACCGTTTTGAAAATGCAAATTAGACAGTTTAACTCACCAGCTTTACGACGGATTTTAGCAATTTGCATCATGATATTGCCTTCGATTGTCAAAGTGGTTCGTTCATTCAAATAACCATTACCACGGAGAAGAAAAAAAGAATATTAATTTTACAGATTGCAGTAAAGTTGACGGTCTCTGTATAGCCAACTTGAAATGTGACCTTGCAATCTTCGTGTTTTCCGAAGGTAGCTTCGGCAATTTTCGGGCGAAGCAGACGACCCAAATTTTGCATGCATAGCCAACGTGAATAACTTCGGCAAACTTCGTCACGGCTATTCCACCAGAGCCAGTGTATACTAGATACACAGGCTGTGATTCCACTGTCACTGTCACTGTCTTTCTTTCAAATCACTCCCTCCGTTAAGCAACTTTTATGTGAAATCCCGGCTTTAAACGACGACTTGGCGAATTTCACATGGAAGAACTGTTAAGCACCTACACGTGCCCCTATATTTCACAGTTGAAGGCAAAAATCGCCGCGACTTAGGAGAAAATAGAGATTAAAAATTCTTGTCGGCACGCGTATTATAATATAGATGGTTTGCAGTTCTGAATTGTGATTTTCCCAAACCCCCTACACGCGAGCGAAAAATGGAGTTTTACGTCCTCTTGGTCTGAATCAGACACATATGGGACATTTGTAAATACAAATATGGTGGGAACAATACTGGAGGCAATGCCTGGAGGCATTATGAAACCAGTAAAGTCCCGATTTTTTAAAATTAATACAGATAGCTGTAGCGGTGACCACGCCTCGGTTAAACCTCATCGGCTTTGGCACCGCCACAAGTTAGTATTGTCCGCCTACATCTGCTCTTATAATCATACTCCCACCCTCACATGTATCGCCAGGTGTTTTCCACGCCTCTAATACCCACACCTATGCACAACCTATGTGAGTTACCATGATGATTCTAAGTACAGAGAAAATGAAAGGGACACGCTGAAAGTGAGCATTTGTCTGTCTCTCTACATTCTGGTCAGTTCCTATTCAAATGACTCACAAAATACTCTAAAGTGGTGTATGTGTGTTTCTAACACTATAGAAAAAGGGGCGAGATCTACGTTTTGTACCCAGGCACGCTTGCAATCCTCAAAGAAAGAGCAGTGTTTTATAATACTCTCACAATTTCTTTGCAAAGGCAACTACATCAGGCGTCTAAACTTATGAATGTTGTTCCAGTCATTTCGAAGCTGAGGGTAGGATGACAATAGGAGAAGCATACAGCTTAAATTACAAAATGCCATTGGTTCAACCCCAACTGTTCGCTCTTTCTATGTTTGCAACCTCAGTAAGATACAAAGCTTTTGTGCAAGACTCAGGATGACCTCAGTCCCGGCACTGATAACTTTATTTTCAATTCATCTATAAACAACCCAAAACAAATTATGTTTTATCAACAGGCGTGTGTATCAGTATATGAAAATGTAATTGAAAAGATCTTGACTTACTAGTCGGGAAGATCTTCAGGTGGAGAGAACATACCAAAGACCACATCAAACTGTTTGTATTTCCACAGCACACTAACAACAAAGTCAAACTCGCGTGCAGATCCCAAACTAGCTGTCTGCATGCCCACTGATGCGCAGTTGGACTTTGCTTTAAATCGGAGTACACGTTTCTCTTCCAAGAAATTCCCTGCAAAGTAGCAGCGTCCGCTGATCTCAATGCCCCCGTTGTGACAGGCTGGTAGGTCACAGTTCTCTTCATCCCTGCCATCCACACAATCTGTGATCAGGTTGCAGGCCAGGTGAAGCTGGAAGCTGGACCAGTTATCCGCTGAACAGTTCCACCTGGCTCGGTTTATCTGTATTGGAGCGTCCAACATCTATGGTAAAGTGGAAAAACACTTAAGAACATAAACCAAGCAATCAATCAATACGTCAATCAATCAGCTATCAATCTACAAAAGGGAAAATGAAACTGGGGTGTCTGAGCAGGAAGAAGGCGCAACATAAGGAACTTACGTTTTCAAAGAATCCCCTCAAGAGCAGATTACAGAAAAAATTCCAACTTCCCCAAAACCATCCGTGACTGGAACTCCCTGTCCCCAGAAATCATTCAGTCCCCCCACGCTCAGCTCCTTTACCTCGAAGATGACTCAAGACTCGAGACTCAAATGTACTGTTTGGGAATTATTATAGTAATAAGATAAAATAGGTATGCACGCGTAGATAACATAACGTGACTTGCTTCCGCTCTGCCCACGTCGCCATCTTTAGACATGTGTGTTTACTATGTCTAGATATGATTCTCTGCAATACTACAAGAATAAATACAGTAAGCACAGGGACTGAATCAATTGTGTGTTGTGTAGTATGCCAGAGAGAACATAAATAAACTAATACTTTATTATCTCATAAAGAGAAATTATGTTGTGGCACGGCATAAAATCACATATATTTAAGAAGATAATAGTAAATAAACAAACACATATAATTTTAAATAACATGTAAAATGGAGGAGAAGGAAAAAAACGTTTACTATAACTAGACCGTTGCCATTTTCAGGAAATCAGACACCCGTAGGCATCGGAGAGTCAGAGTTGTCAAACACACTTTTCTTAGGGAAGAGGATGCCCTGAATCCATTTAATCCATTTGACAAGCTGTATCTTGCCCCTGTTGCCCATGGCAACCGGCCAAAAGACATGGCCGACAGCTGGATCACGGGTAGACCAAAAACGTATTTATAGGTATTCATAGGATACAAATCGGTCTATAGATCGATAAAAACATATTTTTCTAATCAAACGTGGGGTGTTAAGTCCACTTAAAGGGCCTAGAAATCTGTATTTTGCCTCTGTTGCCAATGGTTACCCAATGACGTGCCTGCAAAGGCAAGAAGGCTGACGTACAGGTCAGAAATCAAAATAAGTGAGTGTTGTGTGGTAAATATTAGTCTAAATCTTCAGAAACAATTCCTTTTCATAGCAGTGAGATTTATAATTGTCTCTAAGGGGTTTCAAAGCAGTATCTTTAAAGTCAGCGACCATTTCTAACACATCTGAAGCTTAGGACGTAATGGATCCAGTCTGCTCCCTGAAACGTGACAGGCATGTGGCCCCAGAACTTTGCATTGTGTGTCAAAGACAAACAAAAGAAAATATCCACAAACTTGGTGATACAGGAAAGAAAACATTACTAGAGGCATCCCAAACAAGGATCAAATTGCGAGATATTGACAACATATGTACTACTGACCATATTGATGCTGTGTTAGCTTCAGAGTCTAACAGTGACATTTTATATCATGGGAGTTGCTATTCCACATTTACAAGCAAAAGTCTCATTTCAAGGCTTGGCAAAGCACAGGAGTGTTCATTGGAGGAGCCATCAACCAGTCAAACGCAAAAAGGAGCAGAGAAACTAGGTCTTCAACGGTGTTGCGTAGTTCTGTTGGTGGTATGAACTGGGAAGCATGCATGTTTTGTCAAGATGTGACAGTCAAAGAAAAACTGTTCAATGTTGCAACGTTCAGCAAGAGCAACTCCATCCTGGAGGCTTCAAAGTGTGATCCTGTTATTCATGTCCGCCTTTCTGGAGTTTCTTACCTAATAGCTGCAGAAGGAAAGTATCACAATAGTTGTTACCGGAGGTTTATCAGAAGGGCGTCGAAGACACAGAAATCAGCTAGTGAAGGACCAACCGTCGCCATGGAATGGCTGATTGTGGAGCTCAAAGATTCTGCCAGAAAAGCACAGGTACTTGATCTGTCAGAAGTCTGGACATATTACTGTGAGTTGGCACAAAAAGCAAATGAGGAAATACCTCAGTCATTCCACAGCAGGAGAAGCACATTCAAAGACAAACTTCAATCAAAGATGTCTGACATTTATGACTGTGTCACTTTGCAAGCACCTGCAAGACAGGTGCTTATTCCCAAAGAATATGCAAACATTCCCTTCTCAAAATTGGTGTGTGAAGAACAAGAAGAACTCCTACACATTCCCAAGTATCAAGCCAGTGAATTTGTTTTGTTGATGGTGCATGTAGCACTGAAACTCAGGTCTGATGTCCTCTCACACCCAGAATACGAGGGATTCGTGGTCAACGAGGAAAAGATGATAACTTCAGTATCTGAAAGCCTCTTCATGTTCCTGCGGCTGATATTCGGTGGTCAGGACTTGCTGGAAGAGTACACAGAAGAGGATGACCCAGACTGTGATGATTCAAGCCAGAAAGAAGCCAGAACTCAGACAAGGATTCTCAGTCTTGCACAAGACATTGTGTACAATCTTACCGGTGGCAAACACTGGACATCAAAACACCTTGGGTTTGGATGTACACTGTACCAGGCAACAAGATCTAAAGAACTTGTGAATCTTTTCCACGATGCAGGGCACATCATCAGCTACAAGAACATCCTACAAGTCGACACAGCTTTGGCATAAAGCACTCTGAAAGGAATGGACCCCGAAACAGGTGCTGTGACACAACCCAACTTTGTGCCAAATAGCTCCGTTCATTTCACATGTGACAATATCGACATAAACGATTCCAACTTTGACGGCAAGAACAGCTTCCATGCCACCCAAGTGGCAGCTTGGCAACGAGGTCCTTGTACAGAGATGGGATTGGAGCACCTGGAACCAAAGAAAACCACTCTAGATGTACCAGATGTTCTGGGAGACATTGTATCTGCAGAAAGTACTGAGGGGAAAGCGCAGCCAAGATCAGTTGCAGAAAAGGAATGGTTTCAGGATTCTGACTGTGACCAGGCTCTACAAGCTGTAGCAAAAGATACTTCATTCTTCATGAAACGGCAAGAAGATGACAACATTTCTGAAAAAGGGTGGACACATTTCAACCAAGTACATGATGATAGGTCGCCATAACTCACAAGCATTGGCTACATGCCAATTTTTCAAGCACCTGCTCATGAGCTGGACACCTTACATATGGTCGTTTTGAGATGCAGCTGCATAGCCAGAAAGCTTGGTCAACATCACGTCACGAAGTGGGCGAACCCAGAGTAACAAGATGTTCTGGTTGTCAGAATTGGTGGTCTGCACACTTCGCTCAAATTCATGCAGGTGATAGGAAATCATGTGCAGTCCTCTGGTCTTGAAGAGGCTTGGATTGACAGCAACTCTATTGGACCCAAAACGTCTGAGCAAGTGTTTTCAGGCAAGTCATATGCCAAAGGAATGATAATTCACAAACAGACCGTGCAAGCAATGTGGAGGATACTCGCTCCAAAACTACTCAGTTTCATCAGAGATAGATATCAAGATCTGGAAAAACAAATATGGGACAAGCTATCATCCAGTGACACAGATGACCTGTTTGCTTTACATGTACTTGCAAGCAAAGACTTCAGAGATGCAGTTGACGCCTTTGTGGCCAGCAATGACAACCCTAACTTCCAGTTCTGGTGGACCTACATCCAAATGCAGGAGATCCTCCTCTTCACCAGAGCACAGAGAGATGGCCTATGGCAGCTTCACCTACATGCCTTCAAGTTGATGCTTCCATTCTTTTTCAGGTATAATCATACCAACTATGCCAGATGGGGCACCATCTACATCAGTGAAATGAATCAACTCCCAGATCCATTGAAGGAAGAGCTTGAGAGTGGCAATTTCGTTGTGAAAAGTTCAGCTCAGAAGTTCAACCAGGTAAACCCGGACCAGAGCCAGGAGTGGTTAAATGGCATTGGCAAGAAAGGTGGTGGCATCGTTGGCATCACAAAGACGACGTCAGCCTTGAGCAGGTGGGCTCTCTCCTTCAACCTGAGATCTCAGCTGGTAAGTGAGACCAAGCTGGTCTACGGCATTGGACGAGACACGATGCATTCACTCACAACGAGTGCAATCCAGCCAGGAAAAAACTTCATCTGAAGGATGAAGACAATCTCCTGAACACGTTTCAGTCCTTCAAGTTGTTCTCATCTGACGCTAGTCCACAACTGCAGAACATTGCCACAAAGGACTTTGTCACAAAGAATATTGAAGATGACCTGCTGATGGCTCGCCAGAAAGGCCAAGATCAGCTGATACAGTTTTTAGAAGAAAGGCTTTTGGCTGGCATCGACAGGGTGGTCTCTTTCAGAGACACATTGCCAAAAATAAGCCTTTGACTGCAAAGAAAGTATTCCAAGCAGACAGGAAGTTCCTGCAGATTCTGGTCAATTCTGATGAAGCTGAAATAAAAAAAATTCTTTCAATTTTATTTGAAAGGCTGCAAATCAGTGTAATTATGACTGACGGCATAAGGTCGTTTTTCGTTTCCGAAATGTGTCTATTTTCATCATTGTTTCTTACCTATTATTGAAATAGTGTTATGTCACACACTAAATCATCCTTATTTTATTTAAAACAACTAGCAATGACTAAAATTCTTGGAATAAAAAGATTGTTTCACTGTATGCAACATGTGGTGTGGCGTGACAGGCTTGCGTGGACGCCATTTTGAATAATTAATCATATCTCATGAAAGACGCAAAACTGCTCATGTCAAATGGAAAAAAGTGGATTCAGCATACCTTAATCCTACAGAAAAAGCTATTTGACACTTCTGACTCAGATTTGCTTACTACTCGTTAACTAAGCTGATTTCTCTGAAATTGAACCAGTCTAAACAATGCATCTGTACATCTCATAATTATATAATAACATAGACCTAATTATAACATAATACATAATAAAAGTGATGGGATAAAATGAAAAAGAACATATCACATAAAACACACATTTCGATACAACCGAATAAGAGTTTAAAAGGTATAGATGATAGGCCTACACGCAGAGACAGAAGGAGAGGGAAGGGGAGGCATAGAAAGAGGGAAGAGGGGGAGGGAGAGTGGACTATACTAAGGCAAGGAAATATATACGATTTCTTACGATAAATGCATGTAAAAGGGGAATATTATTATGACATCATTAAGTTCTAAAACAAAAAATACAATAAAATAGCATATCATACACGTCATAAAATGTAAATCCAGTTATAACCAAATATATTTTAGAATAATTATTATTATCACATCATTAACTAATTAAGTACTAAACAAGAAATACTTTTTTTTTAAAGAAGAAGAAGTCATACACATCACATAAAATGAATCCAGTTATAATCGAATATCAACAACAGCACAACAAACAACGGAAAATGCGCGCACGCACCCTTTCCTCACCCACTCCATGCAGTATACACACACTCATCCAGAGAGAGAGGTGGGGAGGAGAGAGGGGGAAGAGAGAGAGGGGAAGGAATAGAGGGAGCGAGCGAGAGAGAGAGAGGGGGGGGGGGGGCGGGGCAACACTTCTCTCAATCACTGGGTGGGAAAAAAATCAACAGAATCGCTTAGCACGAAACCCATCTGCAATTCACACCGCATCAGAAACGACATTCATATTTGTTCGGCCAGGAGAGATGGAGACTGGGATAAAACTGATTCTAGTTCTGAGGGTACTGAATTTGGGGGTGCGGTAGCGCCTTCCAGAGAGTAGGAGCTCGAAATATTGACTGAGTCTATGACTGCTGTCAGTGGTTATCACTTGCACCTTTCCTTTCACTCGTCGCTCGCAAAACACATTCATACTTTCTTGTCTCACTCCCACAACCTTGCTGCAGACATTCACCGTTTTACTCAAAACTTTCTTACTTTTCACACTCAGGCTGCCCAAGCCAACATATGAAGGAAAACGTTAAAAACAGATTCAATAAAGCACCTGTAAAAGCCTTGAATAACAGTTCTATTCACACCAAGATTTCTAAGTTTTTGCAGACAATAAATTCTAGATTGGCATTTCTTGTGCATAAGATTGACATTGACAGTAAAATTTAGTTTGTCATCAATAACAGTCCCTAAATTATTTGTACAATGTACTCACTCACTCGCTCAACTTTCACACCACGAATAAAAAGGTCATAAGTTTCTTTATTGTCCATTTTGCATTATACAACGCACATGGAAACTTGTCTTCCACCATGTAAAATAAGATGAGATATATATCAAAATCAAAATATTTAAACAAAAATATGAAACATAAATTTACATTAAAACAAATATGTAACTCTCACACCACACCCAAAATCATTCATCTCCGCTATCTTGCTCACATCATCATGCAACCCACCACACGCCTTCATTTTTAACCCTTTCTTTTCTTTTTTCCTTCCTTTCCTCCTTTTTTCCTTGTTCCTTTTCTCTCTTTTTTTAAATTTATTTGCTTTCTTGTTTCCCCCTTCTTTGTTTTTTAAAGGTAGATTTCCCCCCCTCCGCTCTCTTTCATCCTATTGTATGTGTGGCTGACTAAGATGGACATTTCCAAGAGCCTCAAGTGTTGTTTTTGATACAAAAATGTCTGGGTTTCTGTGTGACCTAGTGTTTGGTGATCCTGAGAAAATTCATACTGTGTTGAAGATGGTGTGTGGAAGATATGTGTGAGATTAAGAGAGAGAGAGAGACGGAGAGAAAGAGAGAGAGAGAGAGATGGAGATGAAGGGATTGAGAGGAGAGAGAGAGAGAGAGGAGAGGGGGGGAGAGAGAGAGAGTGAGTGTGTGGTGTTTAGTGTGTGTGTAATGTGTATGCATGTGTGCGTGAGCATGTATAAATGTGTGTGTGCACGCGTGCGCATGCATATTGTGTGTGTATGTGTGTGTGCGAGTGGATAAACAACGTGTGCATTAAAAGAGTTAAGTGGACAATCACTACAACATCAACAACAGTGATAATGATGAAGATTATGATAAATAATGAATAAGTAAAATGGGAACCACCACCACTACCTATACTAATATTAGTAATAATAAGAAAAAACAAAAAGCAGATGAAGATGATGATGATGATGAAGATGATGATAAAGATGATGGATGATGATGATATAACAGCACATCAGTGGAACCATCAATGAGGACAATAGGCCTAATTCTGATAATAATGACATCAATAATAGCATCAGTCATGATAACAAAAATGATAATAATGACATACTGTTATTGAGTTGAACACGATAACACAGAAACACACCCACGTCCAAACACTCACACCCACATCCACACCCACACCCATACAGACACATACGCGCACACATGAAATAATGAATTCAAGAATGGCATCCCTGACTAACAGTTTGAAATGAAGTCTCACAGATAAATATTAACTGCCCCCCTCACCCTGATTAACCTCCCCCCCTGCCCACTCCTTACCCCTACCCCTCTCCCCCTCACCCCTTCCTGTCGCCTTCTCTTCTCGTCCATATACAATCCCTCCTCTCTTTTTCCCCCTTCAATTCATATCTGTCTCCCACACCACAACCCATTCCCATTCCATTCCATGTCTTCGAACCCCAATACATGTCAGTAATTACCTGTTACAACAGGAGGACATCACTGGCAGAAGAAATAGAATAAGAATAAGAAGTAAATGATGATGATGTTGATGATAATGAGGAGGAGAATGAGGAGGGGGATGCACACGATAGATTTCTTTCAAATCAATGAAGTAAACTCCAATCGCTGGAAATGTAGGTTCATGGGGAAAATCTACCATCAGAGTGAAACGTAGCACCCACCTGATGAAAGCTGAACAAGAATCGGAATCCTGGTTCAGATGGGCTATGTGCTGTCTGATACCTCACGGATATGGGGTATTTGCTGTGGGAGAAAATAAACGGAGTTGTAAAAGAGTAAGTGTACTTTTTGTTTTGATACATAATGTTCAAATAGTCATTCAACATTTTGTAGTGAATGAAACTGTTCATCATGACGTGACCATCAGGGATTGGTATATTGACCACACTGTCAATCCTCCCAGAAAACTGGGGGTAGGTCACACCAGCATCAGGGTTCAATCCTGGTGTCTGCAACAAACCTGAAAGAAGGAAGCGCGTGAATAATATTTGGTATTTGGTACTTTATAGTCACAGAGGCGTCTCTGTGAAATTCGGGTTGCTCCCACTTGGAGAGCGCGTCGACGCCAGAGGCTCGCCACCCATTTTTTAAAATTTTCATGCGATTGTTATGAAGAAAATAACTCCTAATGACATTGGATTCACTACGAGATTACAATCCAAAACATTCAAAAAAGATGTTACTGACAAACAAAATGCCATGTTCAAACTGTGAAAGGTAGAGAATGGTAAAAATGTATGTGAAAGATTAGAATACTTTTAGTAATGAGGATGACTTAATTAGATGCAAACTACAAAGGGAATGGGTGTCCATAAACCAGTTGATGAGAATCTGTACAACAGAGACTGTATCATATGTACCCATATATCCATATTTGTAATCAGTCAATATGTCTCCCAGTGCTGGATTGGTCATTTCGGCCAATGTGGTAAATTTTCAAATGGAATCCCAATCACCTGGTTATATGTGTGCACTGCTATGTTTGATTGTATCCGTAAAGACACTGCTGGTGTTGCTATTTTCTCAGATGTACAGCGTGTGCCATACCAAAAGTTTGGGGGGAAAAGCCGTATAATTGCTAAGTTTTCAAATCCTTATTCTCTACATAATGTGAGAGGTCACAAGCAATTACTTGCAGAGTATTGTTGATGAATATGAATTCCTGCTAAAAGTTACACTTGTAATGAATATAGCAAATTGCACTGTTCAATAAAAGGAGCTAAATGAGGACTTCAAACAAAATTGATGTGTTACAGAACGTTCCAGCAGAAATATCAAGTGTGTGTATATGCAAGCAAACCACAACTGTATACAGGAAAACAAATTGGACGTCCTTTACACGGCTACAAGCGCAAGAAAAGTTTCTTTGGATGTGGGAAACATGTTGATATTACACACAGAACCTAACTGTGTATTTGATTTTCATAATTAGAAGATTATTTTTTTCAGATAACGATGCAACTATAATAACGATTTTTGTGTCTTTTTAGATTCTTGTATATGGAATGTATTATAATTACTAAAGTAGGCAGTCTTTGCGTAAAAACATTTAAATCACATTATCATACCTTACCTGATGTTGGTGTGATAGCATACAGCTGTAGTTGTTTGTTTGTGTCGGAGTCCACAGTCTCCACCTTCACCTTGACAGTGTAAGGCAGATGAACATTGTGCACCTCAATAGCGAAGAGGACAAACTGTCGTCTGCTGACCCAGTCCACGAAGAGAGGGGACCTCACGTCTTCACATCCAGTCCTCCTGTCCTGGAACTCTGCTGTGTTGTTGACCTGAAGGCTCAGAGAGAGAAAGTTGACATGGGAACACGTCTGCTGGAGGAACTGAATCTTCATCGTCCTGTTCTTCTCAGAGGTAGAGACTTTGAACCAGCAGACGAAACTGGACAAAAGCGTAGTCAAGTTTGGTTCACTTTCTGTTTGATCTTGAGAATAGACTACAGTCAACTCCCTTGCTATATTTATTGACATCGTTTGTTTCTCTTTCGTGCACTCCGCTAAATGTTCTGGAGTCAAGGTGTCGTTATGTTTCAGAATGTTCCCCACATGCTGAGTAAAAGAGGCCCTTCGATTCAAAGAGCCTGGGGTGTGCACTTTGTTTGCATTCAAACGGTTGTGTTCCATGCATAAAACCAGTTGCAGAGTTAAGATGAAGAAACATAAATGCGTTGTGGTAACCTTTCTGTTTGCTTGACCAAAACTCCAAGGAATATTTTCAGTTTGCTAACAGGTTTCACATTGATTCCTTTTGTTTAACAGTCATGATTCAGCTCTCATTTATTCAACAGTTAATGAGAGGATGTATGGGGGAGAGCAAGGAATTAAGGAAGTTGCTCACCACCAAAAGAGAAGAAGAACAAGTGTGTTTCTACTAGCAATGGCACCAAGCATGACACAGGTACCCAGAATTTGATATACTCCCAATCTTTTCTAATGCGCTTAAAGACAACTGATTTTATCTGATGACTTCCAAACTTAAATCGAATCAGTTTATGATGCCATGCAATACTTTCTGCCCCCCCCCCCCCCCCCCACCCTCTTCACTTTTACTTACACTTTTACATGATCCTTTCAAATTCCAAAACTGGTCATTACCTTATTTTCCTTTTTATATTTATGTCCACTTGATTGTCTCTATAACTTAGATATGGCATACATTGTTTTCCCCAAACATTATGAGTGTTTGAAGGTCAATAGGTTTATTCATTTACTTTCTACCTTTTGTTGCTAACACTGCATTCAAATGTTCTCGACTGATTATGAATTTACCAAGCCGCTAGTTCTGCTGGGCTTTTTTTTCAGCATCCACACCGATTTCAAACATCAATGTGCTAAATGTGTCATTCATTTGTGTCATGAAATCGGCATGAACAAATGTGAGTTATTCGAAAACCATTACCCTGGTCCTCTAAGTGCATATATTATCTGGTGAATTTAATATCAAAGTGACCACTGGTCATTGTTACTGACCACTGGCTGGTACGTGGACACATCGACACTCTGGATACATCGACACGTGGACACATAGGCACGTGGACACGTGGACTCATAGACACTCGGACACGTAGACACATAGACACTTGGACACATAATTATAAGTAACACAAACTAACAGTCATACTTATCAACAAAACACACACACACACAAACACACACACACACACACACACACACATATATATTTACTATATCAAAGCAAAACTATATATATATAATATATATATATATATATATACACGCTCTCTGTCTCTTTTAATATATAATATTATAAGTACTTCAAACTTTCAAGACATTATATTGGCGAATTTCTGGGCGACAATATGCGCACCGAAATTAACGCATATTGTCGTCCGGCGACAGTAGGCATTGGCATGGAGGACAATATTGCGTACCTACTAGTCGGGCAACAATATGCGTTCTAACACAGCATGACGGAGTCTGACCCTCACAGTCTAGGTGGAAATGTTTTGCTGCCAGAGAGCGTGTGTGAAACAGTTTTGGCAGGCCTGAAAAAAAGCTACGAAAAACAGCCATTTGTATCAGTTGTCGCCCAATTTCTGTTACCTTCACGATGTCTGTCAGCACTACCAAGGTCATGGCAGGGAGTCCAAGCTCTGAAGGCAACACATTGCAATATTCCAGACATTAATGACACAATGAGTCTGTGTGCAACTGTTCTCCAGCATGCCAACACAGAAAGACAACTCTTTGCGTGTCAAATGACGTCATTATCTCACTTCGGCCATTAAACTTTGTCTCTTATACGACGTTTACGATGCGAATAAGAAATGTTGATTGTGTCAATTTTACGCACTTTTAATTTGTTCACTCCATTTCAGTCAAACCAAAGATATTCTAAAGGGGAAGATAAGCATCCGGTCTCTTTTCCCTATATGAGTAGTGAGGACAGAAACACTGGTTATGTCCCTTTTAAACAGGACACATTTTACACGTGGATAGGCCAGTTGAATTCTCCGTTCAAATTCCAGTCTGAGTTTTTGGATATCCTCCACTGTGCAAAAGTGTACTGTCCCCACTAACGATAACTCTATCAGCCCGGTTCGCCGAGCTCTTAAATAATCCATCTTACCCTTTTAGAATATCTTTAGTCAAACGTCACTTGTTCGAAATTCACGTGATGCACGTGAACGAAAAGTTGGATAAAACAAATT
>CM065702.1:19464076-19494076 GCA_017654935.2 Phymorhynchus buccinoides | reverse complement strand
ACCAGAAAGAGTTTCGAAGATGATCGTCGGCAGCGCCTGGCAACAGCACGAGAGCAACATCACAGAACTGCATTCGTCTCTGTCACAACATCCCGCGACCGCATTATAATAAAAATGTGCTTCTGAGTTTGATCCCCAAAGCCACATGTGTGTGTATCCATCAATGAAAACACAGCATGAAGTCATCCTCGGATCCGAGGGACAATCTATAATCATTTCGCCTCTTGCCATACATTGCATCCTATAACATAACATTAGGCCTTTGCTCGAATGACTTTTATCATTGGTTGACATTAGTCTGTAGTAGGGGCCAACAGTAACATGAGAGCTGCACAATAGATGATTTTCTACAGTAATTGAAAATCACGGTACAGTTAAGTCTCTTATTGAAGACTATGACTTTCAAACGAGGGGGCCTTGGCACCGGCTCTGGTGCTGCAGCCAAAGGGATGAGTTGGCCTTTGGGGACCTTCCCTAAAGCCCCTAAGTCTTCCAATCCCTTTGGCCAAGTGTGGGGATGTACTCTGGGCAAAGCATCTCCACTATAAACAAATTCTAGCCCAGCCCGCCAGAATAGCATCTGTCCCCTCTGCTATCTGGTAGTCATAGTCGGAAACGACTGACTAGTCTACATAAGATAGCATATAACAGGGGTATTTGCCAGATGATAGTATCATAAAAGAAATAAAGAAGGCTATAGTTCCTTCTGGCAAATTCCCCTCGATATCAGGTTAGGTTAGGCTAGGTTATGTACATTATATAGTCACAGAGGCGTCTCTGTGAAATTCGGGTTGCTCCCACCTGGACAGTGCGTCGCAGCCAGAGGCGTGCCACCCAATTATGTTTTTTGTTTTTTTGCATGGGATTTTTGTGTGACTGATGAGGAAGGAAGGGAGGGGGGGGGGTAAATTTTGACCAAATGACAACTCTTTCGTTGCCAGTGGGTTGAACATGAGCACACGGGACCTCGGTTTATCGTCTCATCCGAAAGACTCCACGTTCAGACCGCAAGGCCTAGTGCAAAGTGAGAGGAAAAATCCCCTGTACCCAGGTTCAAACTCGGGTTTACTTGACATGAAGCGAACGCGCTACCACTGTGCCACTCTACACACTCTAAACCCGTGTCATTTGACGTCATCATCTCAGTGTGCTGATGAAGATGTCAATGAATGAATCTTTTATTCAATGTGTGTTCACTTTACAGTGGTTTTACATGAAGATGTTGTTGTTGTTGTTGTTGTTGACAATCTTGTTGTTGTTTGCTTGGTTTTTGTTTTGACGGGGTTTTTTCACAAGTCGAATGTCAGGGAAACGGCAGCACCAGAGTTCCCTTAAAAGACCAGCCAATGGTGCCATCAACAGACTCTGGAAACTCCATCCAGACCTTCCGGCCAGCCGACAAGGGTGCGATCATACTTTCTGATCTGTAATCGCCGGGTCTGCATCTCACGCGGACGATTTCACCGTCATCTTTCTTGATGCAGAACTCGACCGCTTTCTCTTTGAAGACACCCCGCACGCTGAAACGGAAGAAATACACGCCTGGCTGAGGCGCTGTGAAACGGCCCGCGCCTCCGTCGAAGTGGCCGCCATGATTGTAGTCAACCTCCGGAAATGGCACAGGGTTGTCCCCCTTCTTCAGTACGTCAGCATTACGGCCAGCGACAAACAGCGGTCTGGCTTCTCCTGTAATGTGTTGTCAATGCAATGCGTTACTAACATCATTATTATCGTCATCATTGTAGTCGTCGTTGTTGTCGTCATCATCAACAATGGTTTCATCATCTTTATCATCATCATCTCATCATTGTCATCGCCACCACCACCATCACCATCTTCGTCTTCTTCATTACCATAATCATCATCATCAACAATGACATCATCATCATCAACAATGATGTCATCATCTTCATCATCATCATCTCATCATTGTTACCGCCACCACCAACACCATCATCATCATCTTCTTCCTTACCATCATCATCATCAACAATAACATCATCATCATTAACAATAACATCATCATCATCATCATAATTATCAAAAACAACAATAACAAACCAATCATTATCATCAATATCATCATTGTCGTCATCATCAACGACAACAATAATAACTGTGACGTAATTGACCCGCACGCCCCACTTTCTTTGTTTCTTATCTACACCCCCCCCCTCCCCTTTTCGTTCTCTCCGGCCGCCACTTTAATTGCCCGTCAGCTTCAAACAGACGCCGATTAAGGCATTTGTCTCTTTGAATCCCGATCTACCTCCCCATCACGAGATAGTGATATCAACAGTCGGCTCCCTTTGAAGACGATTTTCCTTTCCGGAATGTCGGCATGTGATAATGATGTAACCGGTGCGTGATTGTTTGGTACTAGTATGCATATTATTATAGCGTCATCTTGTGATGTGTCGACTGCTATAAACCAACCACAGGCTCACATTATTTGAAAATGGCAGGGAAAAATTTGAGTAGTGAGGAAAGTAGCCTACACCCACTCTCTCATAATACCTCCAAAACGTGACTGAAGCAACATTGCAGACTCAACCTCTCTCCCAGCCTGTCAGAATAGCCCAACTAGTGAGTATTATTGATGGCTGGTGATTGAGACTTGTTTGTTTGATCATATTTTTTATCTAGATCCTATGTTCAATGATGAATAAGGAGTAGATAGATATGTTATTGAAAAGAAGTGGTAAACATTCTGTTCTATTTATGTGCACTGATTATTTGTGTGTGTGTGTTTTTGACTTTAACTCTTTTGATACCAAAACCGGAGTTTATGCCTACTAACCCTTTTGTCTATTTTTAGTAGGAAACCTATGGGCCGCAATCTTGCACTTTATGATACCATTCCTTTCCAGGTGTTGGATGGAGAGTGATGTTGGCTTGATCACCTTTTATGTTTTACTGATCTCAGTTTGTTAACTGAAATTCAGATTATGTGTTCTTAGTGCTATTGTACAAGGGCAGCCTTCTAGCCGGTTGGGATCCACTAATTCCCTGCCGACTGAAGCCCCTTGTCTCTAAGCCATAGAGAACTACATCCACCTTCTCCTGTGATTATCAGCAGGGCATCGTGGGCAGGACGATAATCCCTGACTCACAAGGAAATAAGACGGGACCGCCGCCAAGACGCCCCGCACCCAGAATCCGCGAGGAGACCACGCCTAAACCGTGCCATCCCGCGAAGCCGTAACCAGAACGACTGGGAGCTACTCTCACCTGACAAGCAAGCCCAGCCCCCCCCCCAGCACTCGCCGATCACTACGGAGGAACTTGACAATAGCTAAGTTTACAGAACCGTACCAATCACTTGAACTTTCCGCCTGGCACTGAAGACTAAGTGACCCTTCCCGCTTGTGGCTAACCTTCTAGAAAGACAAAAGTCTTGTAAATCCTTTCGGATTTCATTGTTTTTTTATCCATATTTTGTTTTGGCGCCATTGAGCTGCTTTATTATTATTGTTGTATAATCTTATGCAGATTTTGTGAGTAAATAAAATACAAGTGTCAAATAATCCTGAACCCTTTGGTCAGACTGATGAGAGTGGGAGTCTTGTAATTTCATGTAAAACCCTACTTCTCTCTGTCTGCCATTAAGAGCAAATCAACCACTTGTATTTCTTACAATCATACGAGTCAGAACCCGGGCACAAATATAAATTTATTAGATGAAAAGGGGCCGGGAAAGTTGCTCACCTCCCATACCCTAGAGAAGTGGGCTAAAGGCAAATTTTCTACGTGAAAATTTAACACACTAAAAGTCTCCCCTAGAGGCTTAGCCTTTTAACCCATTACCTCGTCACAATAACAACATTATCATCATCTGCCATCAACATCATCATCAACAACATCATCATCATCATGTTTGTCGTCGTCATTAGCAGCAGCAGCAGCAGCAGCATCATCATACATATGATGAGTATTATCTTGATAACAATTTGCATCATTATTGTAGCCTAAACTTTGTCATCTAATGAGTATACATGTATCAACAAAATCATCACCAAGAACAAAAAGTGTGTGTGTGTGTGTGTGCGTGTGTGTGTGCGTGTGCGTGTGCGTGTGCGTGCGCGTTCGTGCGCACGCACGTGTTTGTCGTGTAAAGGGAGTATAGGAGATGTTTGAAGATAAATATCTTGATGCTTACATTGTTTCTCTAAAGCATGCTGATATGCTAATGTGTTGATGCTGGTATTTTGTATATTGACTTTCTGCACGGGTTTATGTTGGTGCTAATTAATTTATGCGTTAAACAATTTCATTCTTATTAAAAATAATAAAACTGACCACTTACTTAGCTTTTTTTTCAATGTTGCTACAGCTGAGCCACTCTTTTCAACATCATGTCTCAGACTTTGCATTTCAGCGTGCGTTTTGTCGTGTTCTGAGCCACTCTTTTCTACCTCATTTCTCAGGCTTTGCATTTCAGCGTGCATTTGATCGACACTATCTTGCAGTGCCGCCATTTCTTCCTGTCTGTTGCCATGGTTTTCCAAAGCAGCCACCTTGGAGTGAAGGCTTTCCAGTCCCGAATCCTTTTCTTCCGCGATCTGACGTAGCTGTGACGTCATGTTTTGCGTGACGTCATTGACTTTCCCTAAGTCCTCCTTCAGCCGTTGGTGGTCAGTCACAATGGACTGGTGTTCTTCGTGGAAGGTGTCCAAGTAGAGTTGTAGGGATTGGTGTTCGCCGTGCACGGTGTTCTGGTTTTGGTGAAGCTGGTCGTGTTTTTTGACCAGATTGTTTTGGTCTTTCCTGAGTTTCTGGTGCTCTATTTGCAGCAAATTATGTTCCGCTTGAAGCTTGTCGTATTTGTGCTGAACAATGGCTAAGTTTGTGCTGAACTCTGAAAATTGCCGAGTGGTGCTTTGTTTGAGTTCCCGGTTCTCTGTCTGCAGCAAGGTATGACCCGATTGAAGCTTCTCGTATTGACCTTGGAGCAAGGTCAGATCCTTTTGGACGCCAGAAAACTGCCGAGCGGTGCTTTCTTTCAGCTGGCGCAGTTGATCCATGACGTCCATCGACGATAAAGTAAGTTTTGGGGCAGGGGTGGGTCTGGAACGATCTGGAGGAGTCCGAGAGGAGTCCGCCATTTTTGTTTGTCCGATCCCGAAGTTCTGGATGGTTCGTTGACTCTGTGAACACATTTGGAGGTAGAATGTTACATGTTAATCATTGATAATGAATTCATGTATCATAATCGTCGTCCACATAATATCCTTCATTGTTGTCAAAGTAATCGTTGTCATCGTCTTCGCCGTTGTGATCAATATGGACATCAAATCATAATTGTCATCCTCCTCGAAATACTTTGTTGTTGTTGTTGGCTTACCCTGGCTAAAAGACTCCAGGGATCATCCCAACAGCGGAAGCACTTGAACACTATGGTACAAGTCCATCAGCTAGGGAGGAACAAATTATGCGTGTGACCGTTTTCTGTAACCCCGCCACACGTGCGCGCAGCCGCACTCCGTCTTCGGGGGGAGACTGATGATGTTATGCTAGGAGCTTGTCATGGTTAAAGACAACGAACTATGCAGATCATAGCAACATTTTGATGAAGCCTTGGTGTTCTTGCCTATGTCAATTGGTTTGACACATCCTTAAGCCAAGGCGGCCTCAAAATACATATTGTTCTCTGGTTTCTGAAAGGGAGCTAATTAGAACAAATCTCGGCAGTCATAATTCAAGAGAAGAGCACCAAGCAAGACTTTCGTCTCTTAAAACTAGTCACATGGATGAAACAATTAAATAAAGTACCTTTAGTCAACTTATGATGGTCTATAAAGCCGCACGTAAGGAATAATGTTTTTATGTTCCTCATGACAAGCCATCAAGTGCAGTTAGATAGATAGAGAGAGAGAGAGAGAGAGAGAGAGAGAGAGAGAGAGAGAGAGAGAGAGAGAGAGAGAGAGAGAGAGAGAGAGAGAGAGAGAGAGAGAGAGAGAGAGAGAGAGAGAGAGAGAGAGAGAGAGAGAGAGAGAGAGAGAGAGAGAGAGAGAGAGAGAGAGAGAGAGAGAGAGAGAGGCAGACAGACAGACAGAGACAACTGCGGAGACAGATACAGAGAGACACAGAGACAGAAAGACACAGAGACAGAGCAATCCTGCCAATGCAATATAACGAGTCATGAATAAAATTTTAAAAAAAACCCGTCCCCAATCGAAATGGAAATGAAAACATTAACTCCACAAGTAAAAAGGCGTTCTTTGTACAACCCCGCTCGTATTTTTGGATACCTGCTGTGAACAGACAGACAGACAGACAGGCAGGCAGACAGACAAACAGACACTAAGCAGACCTTGAAGCGTAAGTTTGTGAACAAGGAAGGTAAATGGCCCAGGAAGCAAGTCAAGCATTGGCTAGTACGGTTGTTACAGATTATTATATATTTTTTAATCTGAGAAACTTGTAACAACAAAAAAGGCATTAAAACATGAGAGTAGCCGTAATTCCTATAATTAAAAAACACCAGCTACACTTCTGAATATGATGAATCTTTGTTTCATGATTTGAAAAAAAAGATATTTCATAAATGTAGATGCAGTAAAGAAAATAAGTGTGAGCTACCATAATGCTTGTGCAATGAACTGTCCAAAAAAAATCCATTAGATGCCTTTTACACAGTTGTATAGTAATTGTCATTACTGGAAGAAGAAGAAGAAGATTGATTGATTGAACTTTTTAATGGGTTAACTTTTTAATGTTAGGCTCATAAAGAAGGAGAAAAAGAAGAAGAATAAGAAGAAGAACAACAACAACAACAGCAGCAGCAGCACCAGCAGCAACAAATAAGACTGACGAAAAAGTAAGGGAAGACGGGGTAAAAAGCCTATGGGCGGGTAAGAAACCCATGCCAATTATCTCATGAAATAAAAAGCAAATTTCAGTCACATTTTGCCCATGAGACGAGTGTTAATGTTGGGCAAAATGTGACTGAAATTTGCTTTATTTCATGAGATAATTGGCATGGGCTTCCTACCCGCCCATGGGCTTTTTAACCCGTCTTACCCTATGGCTTGTACCCACGTGTCGTCATATCCGGCCACAAGGAGCGCCATATTATGGGAGACCGCCATCTTAGTCAGTAACTTTGTTTGAAAAATGCCAGATCGATGCTGCGTATTTGGCTGTTCCAATTCGAAACTTATCTAAACTGTATTTATAACATCTGGATGTTTTCTTTACACATTTAGATAACATTTTCACTTTGTTTACACAGAAATAAGGACTAAGATGGCGACACTTCCGTTGGAAGGGTTGAGATGCGCACGCAGGTGGGGGGGGGGGGGGGGAGCCATTGGCAAAGATTTGGCATCCCTTTCCATTCGCCTCGTTTTTTGCCCTCTCCATTTCGAACTTTCAAGAGGCTGCAACATTTTGCTCTGTTCGGATTAGGAAATGGGTTAGGATTAAGTTAGGGCTATTGTTTGTTTGTTTGTTGATGTACCCTGGCTTAAAGACTCCAGGGATCATCCCAACAGTCGAAGCAATTGAACGCCAAGGTACAAACGCACCAGCTAGGGATAAGAACATTACATGTGTGACCGCTTGTGATTACCCAGCCACGCGTGCAGCCACACTCCGACTTCGGAGGAAGGTTAGGGCTATTTTCGTGACACACAGAACGAACGATACATTGAGGCTGAAAGCCGAGAATATGCATGAGGGAGAATCTAAACTACTTCTTCTTCTTCTTCTTCTTCGATCGCTCAGGTAGTATCCTGACATATGAGCGTAGATGCGTCATGCTGCTGTTATGCACCTAACAAATAAATAGTTAGGCCCAGCATGTCCGTCTTCGGCTGGAGAAAATCTTTGTTTGTTTTTAAAAAAAAAAAAGGCGGGAGAATGGACCAATAAGGCAGAAATGTATGACAGTAAGCAAAGGGAAAAAGGCAGATCGAGTGAAAAAGAGTGACGGATTAGAGAAAGTTACAGGCACAGAACTTCCAGAAAGTAAAAAATCTATTTGTACAAAAGACTCCACGGAGGGAACGGGGGTGGGGGGTGACGTAGATAAACTACCCCCAAAGCTTCCTTTCTCAGACACATACCAAGTAGGCGTATCTACACAGGCTTAGACAACCTTCCAACCAGTTGCCAAATGGTGTAAATCAAGCCTCATGGTAAACATAATGACAAATACGGTGCGAAAAACAACAATATAATAATAACAAACCTGATTTGAGCAAAACGTCAAGAAAACATAACGACAAACTTGACTTCAACCAACCGCTAAGCACAAATCATGACAAAACCTCCTTTTATTTCAAGCGGAGAGACTTGTATTGACAGGAATATGTCGTGACAACAACTATTGAAGAGATCGGTTGGCTAAAGTTTTGACTGAGACGAGGCCAGTGGGATGTGTAGTGGCGTGTGTGTGTGTGCGTGAGTGCGTGCGTGTGTGTGTGTGTAAGTGTGTGTGTTGCTTTTTTTTTCAAAAACGCTTCACTCGCTCTGAATACATCTAACACTAAAAAGACCCCTGCCAAAACCTTTAGAAAAACGAGTCTCTTTCAATGCAAAAATAAAGAGGTGTTGTTTTTTTATCATGTGGAAATAAAAGCCTTTCGCTGAATCACCTCCGCACACGCATTCAAAGGAACAGCATTTCGTAGGTGGAAATACAATCTCTTTGAGTTGCGTATTTCTATTAACACGAAGCAACCGTTTCAGCAGCAACTCTTCTTCTTCTTCCTCTTCTTTATGTATATGGTTTTGCGACTTTGGGATTCCATTGAATTTAAGGTGTTAACGGATGCTGTATTAGTAAAATTAAAAAAATGGCTTCTTTCTTAAATCGCCACACAACTTTCAGCTTCACAGTTCAGGACAGTTGGAAGAAAATCACAAAATGTATATGAATGAACAAACTTTTGTGAACAATTATCACCATTTTGTTTGGGGGGGTTTCTGTCCCATTTTCTGGGCCGTTTAGTGGAGGTTGCTCCCACGCCGCTCATTCATTCCAAGCCCCAACTCGCTGCCACAACCCGGTTTGTTAGATCGCAGAATCTGAAATCAGCAGTCCAAGAGGAGCGAATCTATGGTAAGCCGTCAGGTGGCAACCACCAGAGATGACACTGCACCTGCTGCTGAGTCACTTGGGAGGAGTTCAGTGGAGCCTGTTCCGAGCTAACATTCGCAGGACACCACCTACTAAGCCCCCTACCGATGTCAACAATGTCTTTATCACAAGTTGTTTCTTCTTCTTCTTCTTCGATCGCTGTTTCCTGTCAATTATGAGCGCAGATGCGTCATGCTGCCGCTATGCGCCTAACTAAGAAATAGTTAGGCCCAGCAAGTCCGAATTCGGCTGGAGGAAATGTTTTTGAAAGAGTTTCGTGAAAAAAGGCAGGAGAATGGACCGGTAAACATAAAGACAGTAGATGACAGTAAGCAAAGGGAAAAAGCAGAGTCAAAGGGAGTGACAGATTAGAGGAAGTTACAAGCACAGAACTTCCAGAAGGTGGGGGAACTATTTATACATAAGACCCCCCCCCCCCGGTATCCCCACGGAGGGGGGGGGGGGGGACCAGTTGTTTGATTAAAGAGGCGTACAGAAAGCCCAGCAATGGTTGTCTGAACCTCCCTTATAAGACCTCCCATTATAAGACTCCCTCCCACATAAGACCTACTTTCTGAGACATTGCCCTTGTAAGTATTAAAATTACCTCCCTTATAAGACCCCTCCCTTATAAGACCTCATTTTGGATGATTTTTGAAGGTCTTATAAGGGAGGTTCCACGGTAGTAAAAAAACCAAAATATAGGCAAAAGATCAAGTGACCCTAAACTTTTTGTGAGCAGTGTATTTCAGAAACCCAGGTCAGGAAGGTACGAGAGCAAGGAGATTACAAGATTTCAAAATGTCGTTGAAAACCTTTTCCAAGTCGTTGGTCCCAGGTTTGGAACATGAAACAAAAAAAGGACCTTTGAAGGACTTATAAGGACCTCAATGGATTGTAAAAGGACCTTCGCCAACCTGATCATGATAGAAAGAATGCCCGAATGCCAATTGTTGACCAAGAGCACAATTCCAATACGCATGGAATGAATCACTACGTCTTGGTGCGGAAAGACCCACACAGCTAGTAATGAATTGTCTGCTCCGATCTGTGACACCGACAACTTTGCATACTGCCAGTTTTTTGGTGATCATTTTTTTTAGATGTTAGTCAGTTTCTTTGTCACCTTTTTCTTGATAAAACAGGACCTTTCAAAAATGAAAAGGACCTCTTGATGAATTAAAAGGATCTACTTGCTGAGATAAAGCACTTAAAAGGCCTGTTGACCCACAACCAATTCACAAGGACTTAAAAGGCACCTGGGAACCCTGTAATAACTAATGGCATGGACTATGCCACTTGTTGTGGCAACTACTTTCACTTTGCAGGCGAATCGGTACCATATTAATAACTTTGGTTTTTTTAAAAAGGGAGTTAACTTACGAGAAGTTCCTTCCCCTTATTCATTTCACTTATGCTACTTGTGTTTTAAACATTGAAGAACAGCGTTTCGATGATGCACAGAAGATAGAAGGGCATTTCTTATGATTGTGTGAAGACAATAGTTATCTGCAATTGTCTAAACGCGAAACATCACAATCAGACACAACGAGCAGGCAAAGCAAAGCATCACAGGGATCTTGTCTGTTTCACTTTTAATTACGCATGCAATCACTTGTGTTCACATACTACAGACACAAAACTAGCTACAACAAAAAGACAACTTTGAACGATCAAAATCATCCGATATACATGGCATTACACACACGAACGTTCAATGAATCAAACTGTGTGCCCTTGCTCAATAATTGATATGTGGTATGAATCATAAAACAGTCGATGTCAGGCCCCTAACAATAACGTAAATCCTGATTTACATTCACTGCAATCAGTGGTATGTGTTGTTGTTGTTTTTACATTGAAATCATGGACAATCAATGAAAATCAAATGTGGTCATTCAATAATACTGGTAATAAAAGAATAACAACACACTAGAACCCCCAAAAAAGGATCATGTAGTTTGCATTAAAAATGAGTGCACGCTGGATTTCTATTACCACAGTTTCAAAAATGGAATTCTGATTGTTACATATCATCGGTGAAACTCAGAAACCTCGTAACTTGATTTGGGGGGGGGGGTAAGTTAGATACATACTAACATAGTCAGCTCTCTCATTTTTTACCGCCACATTCCACCAAAAGCTCGTATTTCTAACGACTTTCTATCTGGGGTATCTGAGATTGTGTAAATTGAAGAAAAACTCGTAAGTCCCAAATTCAGATCTACTTAAAGGGGCACCCTGACGGATGAGTTTCGCAAGAAACACGTCCAGACCAGCAGGAAAACACCCTTTACAGAGATCGCAACACTCACTTTGCTTTGGTTTCCCAGAAATCAAGCCGTCAAAAAGGCGACTCCTCCTAGGCGGAGGTGCTGGAAGTCAAATTCTTTCACCCAAAGAGAAGGCGTTTGCCGTCTCTTTTTGAATAGCCGCCTGTGTTTAGACCAAATCGTTTGCACGAACTTTTCGCAATACAAGCCTTTTTTCCCCTTTTTAAAAAAATGTATACAGTTTATCTAAAGGAGTTTCGCTCACAACACAGGATATAGCTCCTTTTTAATTTTTACTGCACTACAAAAAAAGAAAACGCTTCAACCACAATGAGTGACCTCCACCTACCCCATCCAAAATGGCTTCTCTCTCCGGCATCTCCGCCAAGGAAGAATCACCATTTTGACGGTTTAATTTCTAAGAAACCAGAGCAAAGTGAGTGTTCCTATCCTTGAAAAGGCTGTCTCTTTGGTGATCTCAACGTGTTTCTAGCAAAAACTCATCCGTCCGAGTCCACCTTTAAGGACAAAAACCTCATATCTTCCTTATTTTCAAGTATTAAAAAAAAGAAAAGTAATTTTAACAAAATGCAGGACTAAACTAGCAATGTCTTGAACAACATATTCATCATAGTTAAAAACTTGTGGTAAACGCGGTTGATTTTTAAAAGGTTTTTTTCATTTTTCCCAAAACTACCAAAATTGAGTTACGAGGTTTCTGACTTTCACCGACAATAATTATTCCACACAATTTAAAGTGTGACCACAAAACTTCAAAAGCTGTATTACTCAGTGTTCAAAATGAACAATTTATACAGCACAATGTCGATGACAATTAGAACAAAAATAAACACGAACAAGAGAAAACCAAACCCTAAAAGCTGCCTCACACTATCCAACCTTTTTAGTTTGGAAGAAAATTCAGTTGTAAACTCTCTGTGAACTCTCATCAACTACTGGTGGCCTTTTGCCGTCTTCACTATCAGCAAGCATTGGCTGTATTCCCACAACTGCCCGAGTGAGTTGGAAGTACATGGTTGCAGCTAGTCTCAATTGCTAGTGTCCGTGTGCCGTCTTCACTATCAGCAAGCATTGGCTGCATTCCCACAACTGCCTGGGTGAGTTGGAAGTACATGGTTGCAGCTAGTCTCAATTGCTAGTGGCCGTGTGCCGCCTTCACTATTAGCAAGCATTGGCTGCATTCCCACAACTGCCTGGGTGAGTTGGAAGTACATCATAGGTTGCAGCTAGTCTCAATTGCTAGTGTCTGTGTGCCGCCTTCACTATCAGCAAGCATTGGCTACATTCCCACAACTGCCTGGGTGAGTTGGAAGTACATGGTTGCAGCTAGTCTCAATTGCTAGTGGCCGTGTGCCGTCTTCACTATCAGCAAGGATTGGCTGCATTCCCACAACTGCCTGGGTGAGTTGGAGGTACATGGTTGCAGCTAGTCTCAATTGCTAGTGGCCGTGTGCCGTCTTCACTATCAGCAAGCATTGGCTGCATTCCCCACAACTGCCTGAGAAAGTTGGAAGTAAATGGTGCAGTCTCCAATTCCTTCCGACCGATTGGAAGGGTTTCATCCGACCAAAATGCGCATTTTGTGATTTCTACTCTCTGTCAAAAGAAAGGAAAACGGTGGAAAGGTCACTAACAAGCATTTTGATCCAACTTGGTTGGACAGAGTGAGGCGGCTTTAAACTTCACATTTTCAGTAGTTTCCAGGAAACATTAAGTCATCAATGATCTCTGCCTTGCTTAACAATACAGTGGAACCTCCCTTATAATGAGACCTTCAAAGATCATCCAGAACTTGAGGTCTTATAAGGGAGGGGTTTTATAAGGGAGGTAATTTTAATACTTACAAAGAAGGGCAATGTCTCAGAGAAGTAGGTCTTATATGGGAGGGAGTCTTATAAGGGAGGTTCCACTGTACCTTCAATAACCTTTCTCCCAAGGAACATAAAATGTCATTGTTTGTCACCTCATGCAATGTTCATTGTGAACTGCATCTCGTTATTAAGCACTAGTACTTTTATGCATCAGAATCATCAATTTCAATAAATAATCATTTAAAAAAAAAAAAAAAAAAATCATCAGTGTGCCCCATTCTTGTGGTTCATAACACACACACACACACACACACACATGCGCGCGCGCACAAACAGCTGTATGTTAAGCATTTGATTTGTGATTGTCATACACATTGGTGACCCGTTTGAAAAAGAGGACTAACAAACTGACATTTAGACTGACTTTCAACCGTCACTCTTTCTGTAATATGTTTCAGACATGTTGGCACGCATATTGTGAGTAACCAAAATGATCTTTCTCAACAACAACAACAAAAAGACAAGACAGCAGAGCCATATAAGCCGTACTCCCAGTTTCTGAAGAAAGTGCTATATGTGACCCAGCACCACCAAAGCGACATTAAGTCAAAGATTCTAAAAGGGTAAGGTGGACTACTTAAGAGTTACAGCGAACCGGGCTGATAGAGTTATCGTTAGTGGGGTAGTTATACACCATTCACAGCGGCGGCTATCCAAAAACTCAGACTGGAATTTGAACGGAGAA
The DNA here is from genome assembly GCA_017654935.2 of Phymorhynchus buccinoides. NCBI lineage: Eukaryota > Metazoa > Mollusca > Gastropoda > Neogastropoda > Raphitomidae > Phymorhynchus > Phymorhynchus buccinoides. The sequence goes on along the minus strand of CM065702.1, from coordinate 19,480,141 downwards.
TTCAACTGGCCTATCGACGTGTAAATGTGTCACGTTTAAAAGGGACATAACCAGTGTTTCTGTCCTCACTACTCATATAGGGAAAAGAGACCGGATGCTTGTCTTCCCCTATAAAGTCTTTGATTAAGTCACTGGTCACGAGTAGGTTATTCTTGCCTCATTTTTCAATTGATCATGTCTTGATTTAAAATGTATTTTAAACATGCGTTCTGCTTTTACTGGACTATTTGTTCATATTTGTCCGGTTTGTTAATTACAACATTGCAGTGTTATTAGTTATTAGTTCATATTCTTTGTTGTTGATAAATGTGTTTATTGTTGTTTTGCTTGTGTGCACCTGGCTGCAATTTCTCTGTTATGAGATAATAAAGATGATTTGGATTTGGATTGGATTGGATAGTTTCTCACAACAGGCTTGGAAAGTCAAAAATCTCATTCTTTGTCAATTTTGAGTTATGGGTATTTTCGTGTTCTCTAACATCTTATCTTTCATATTTAATTTATAAGAGATAATCTTTAGTATGGTCTCTAAATGGCCTTATAAGTGCTTTAAAACGAATAGGTCAATGAATTTTCTTCAGCTAGGCTAGAATTTAGACTGTTTTCTCAAAATGGCTGATGCTCACCCTACTAATTTCAAAAGCTCATAACTCAATGGTTCTTGTATCATTAGAAAGAGAATTGACTGAAGTTTTCAAATGTATGATTTTCTCAGAATGGTCAGCTTGACACTTAATGTCCCTTTCATAGCTTCCCTTGATGAAAAAAAGAGTTGTCCCTACGTTTGCCATTCGGATTAAAAGTCATGTTTCAGTGTTTATGAACAATACTTAAATGATAAAAATGAGAAGCCAGGGATAGACTAGTCCATACTTACAATCAAAGTATAAACATCCATAATAAAAATGTTTTTTAAATAAACAAGCGAATAACTGATTTAAAAAAAAAAATTAACAGTTAATTAAAAAAAAAAGTTTTAAAAGAATGTGGCAGACAAGTACAATTTAAAAGTTATAATTCTATTCAATACAACCATGTCCTTAACCCTTTCGCCGCCAGCCATTGTTTAGCCCAAAGTATCCAATAAACTTACATTGGGTAAAGAAAATATTTTGTCTGAAATATTGGGGATTCCTTTACTACATGTTTAAGAAAAGGCCTATCCTTAACTCCCCAAAATCAAGAACACAAATATTATTAGATAACAGACCCTGAATTCAAGGTTTTTAAGGACATGTGTGTTCAATCATTGTGGTGCAAAAATGCGACGTTGGCGGCGAAAGGGTAAAAAAAAAAAGGTCCACATAAACATAATACTTCACAAACATTCACTGCTATTGTAATCCAGAATATAAAACAAACTGGGACAAATAAACGCCATTGTTCTCTCTAAAACATGTTCGTGCAGATAGAACATTGCCTGTAGCACTAAGGTAACACACTGCGCGTTCGGAGGAGAAGTTTTGTTTTTGTTTGTTTCTCAGGAACTAATAAAGATATCTACATGAAATTTTGCACACTGATACAATGCATTACTCTGTCCATTTTAAGCCAACTTTGAAGACTCTATGTGATGGCATTATGAAAGTATGGAGTCCAACTAAAAAAAATTCATACGATGTTTTATCCCCTCAACAGCACTGGATTGAAGCACTGCATAGTGATGCTGATCATTTGTCCACTTTCCTTAGACATCAAAGAGTGCAACTGACACAAAATTCAGCATCTCCGAGTTCTTAACCCGCATTCTTTGTTTCATCAAACAATAGTGACAATTCACTTGATCTTACTTGAGACAAAGAATGCAAGTTAGCTACTCAGATGATACATTTTATGTTATGTGTCGCCTTAAAAAACAACAGAAAATCAATGATAAAGATATAAAGACGCATACAGTAGTGGAAAAGTCGGTAAAGGTCAAGATGTGCCACCCCCCATGCATTTCTCGGTTAATTGTATTTTTCCGTTTTTGCCTTTCTTACCATACATAAAGCTGTATTTTAGGAACATTTTTAGCTAATTACCTTTTTGGAATACTAACCCTAACCCTAACCCTAACCCTAACCCTACCCCCCCACTATGTAGTGCAGTACACCGCGATTTGTCACAGTTGTGGTTCGTTGCGTTTTTCTGTCTTATACGGTGGGGGGTAGGGTTAGGGTTAGGGCTAGGGTTAGGGTTAGGGTTAGTATTCCAAAAAGGTTATTAGGTAAAAATGTTCCTAAAATACAGCTTTATGTATGGTAAGAAAGGCAATAACGGAAAAATACAATTAACCGAGATAGGTAGGGGGGGTGGCACATCTTGACCTTTACCGAAAAGTCTTTTCCACTCACACTCAAATAATAATAATATTGAAAAAAATCAAATACAATATTTGAAAGCTGTTTTGACTAAAACTATGGCAACGCTGAGAAAAAAAAAGAATTATTTGAAAACACTCACACACGTTCTATTAAAATAATCATAATAATAATCCACCTGACAATCAATATAATTTTTTAAAAATCATGTTTGTGGTCATTATGATTCATGTATAATCATTATAACATTTTGAAAACTTCTTCGCAACAAATCTGCTCTGCGTAGGCACAAATACTGAAAAATGTGATCTTGTTCTGTTCAATGTGAGACTAGCATTAACATACACAACATCAGAACGGGAAAAAAATGCTGCAATACTAAATACTGTATGTTCATTTCACCTCCACATTTTCAAACAAGACTAGATACAACTCGCATCACTTCACTATAAATGACTAAAACAACCACACACAATTTGAGATTATTCATTTTTAAAAAAAGAAGTATTTTAAAGACCCACCACATCACGTGTCAAAATCATGATTTTCACGCGTTTTCCCTCTTATAGCTGGTAAGAACTCTTAAGAAATCTTCCAAGCATAAGAGGGAATGTGACACGTGACGTGGGGGGTCTTTAAAAGCAATGTATGTTTGCTGGGGGGAAAAACAGTAATCACCGGTAGGAGAAAAAAAAAAGTGCTGTCTAATATGTTTTCTTTCTTTGTAACGACTAGCATAGTTTCAATTTTTAAGATTGTGGTAAACCATTGTGGGTAGGACTGCATACAAAAACACGTCAATTCGTTTGAAAAGTTCTATGGCACATTATTATCAGAACCCGTCTTAATCCGTCTGCCAACTATTGACATTTAATTTTCTTCTGAAATGAATGTGGTTTTCAAGCCAGTTAACAACAAAATAAATATTAACCCTTTCACCGCCAAAGTCGCATTTTATCACCACAGTGATTTAACACCTATGTCACTAAAAGGCATCACTTTGGGGTCTATTATCCAAAGACCCTATTGTCTTAGTTTTGGGAAGTAAGGATAGACCCTATTTTATATGTGCCACAGAAGAATCCCCAATACTACAGATGGATTTTGTTCTCTTCCCAGGACATTTTAATGGAAATGTTTGGCTGAAATATGGCTGGCGGTGAAAGGGTTAAGCTCATAGAGAAATTTGAATGGCTACTAACAATAAGGAAAACTTTTGTTAACAATTTCAAACGAACAAAAACGATAAAACAACAACAGGTAATTTACGTAATTATCAATACAGTGGAACCTCCCTTATAAGACCTTCAAAAATCATCCAAAATGAGGTCTTATAAGGGAAGGGTCTTATAAGGGAAGGGTCTTATAAGGGAGGTAATTTTAATACTTACAAAGAAGGGCAGTCTCAGAGAAGTAGGACTTATGTGGGAGGGAGTCTTATAATGGGAGGTCTTATAAGGGGGGTTCCACTGTATAGTTCATTTACTTAATTACTTTGTGTTCATAAGTGAAGACAAAAAAAACAACAAATTAAAATGAAAAAAAAGAAACTTTGGCATTGCTGTAACTTTTGTTGCTGTAAAAAGCTGCCATCTTCATCAAGACCGAATTTTAAAACACACACCATGCGTGGAAACCATTCCGTTGTGAACTTGTCTTGAAGTTTGCAGGGATCGAAATCAAAATTAATCTTTAAAAAATAGGAAAAGGGTGAGTGGGGGAGGAGGAGAGGAAAAACATGGAAGGGGGGGGGGGGTAAATGGAAGAGGAAGCAGTCTTAACACTTTACATTGCTTTAGTCACAAGCACCATGTTTTAAGGATTATAAGTCTTCATTTTTGTCCCAGACTGAGACCAGACCCCTCCGCCTCAACATGACAATTTAGTAATAAAGCATAATATTAACCCTTTCACCGCCAGCCATTTTTGAGCCAAACATTTCCATTAATCTTTTCACCGCCAGCCATATTTCAGCCAAAAATGTCCATTAAATTTACCTGGGTAGAGAACAAAATCCATTTGCAGTATTGGGGATTCTTCTGTGACATACATAAAATAAGGTCTATCCTTACTTCCCAAAACTAAGACAATAGGGTCTTTGGACACAAACGCTCTCTCTTTGATGCCTTTTAGTGACATAGGTGTTAAATCACTGTGGTGCTAAAATGCGACTTCGGCGGTGAAAGGGTTAAAGCTACTTGGCTACAGAAAAGATTTTGTCTGCAATATTGTTGGATTTCTCTGTGACATATTTAGAATAAGTTCAATCCTTACTGCCCAAATTTAGGAACACAATATCATTGAATAACAGACCCTGATTTCACGAGTTGTCATGACATGGTTGTTAAATCATTGTGGTGCAAAAATGCGACATTGGCGGTGAAAGGGTTAACAAAACGTCGTGAGTTTTCCCTTTCACAGGTACCTTGTTTTCTCTACCCACCATTTTTACGTATGGCTCCCCCCCCCACCTGCGTGCGCATCTCGACCCTTCCAACGGAAGCGTCGCCATCTTAGTCCTTATTTGTGTGTAAACAAAGTGAAAATGTTATCTAAATGTGTAAAAAAAACATCCAGATGTTATAAATACAGTTTAGATAAGTTTCGAATTGGAACAGCCAAACACGCAGCATCGATCTGGCATTTTTCAAACAAAGTTACTGACTAAGATGGCGGTCTCCCATAATATGGCACGCTCCTTGTGGCCGGATATGACGACACGTGGGTACAAGCCATAATAAAAAAAAATCTGAGTTTTGTGTAAAATTTTGGGGGTCACATGCACCTTATAAGGTGTGCCTTATAGTCTGAAAAAAATGGTATACTTCTTCTTCTTCTGCGTTCCCAGGCCATATGGCCATAATGGGTAAGGTACACATGTGTCCGGTTTTCAGTTTTCACTGGTCTCCCCGCTGCGTACAGCCGACACATTCCGATTTCGGAGGAGCTCAAATGAGAAAAATTGTCTGGAAGATTTTTTTTTTTTTAAAAGGCAGGAGAATTGGCCAAATAAGTCAAAAAGATAGTAGATGACAGAAAGCAAAGGGAAAAGGCAGAGTTAAAGAGTGGCAGATTAGAGGAAGTTACAAGCACAGAAGTTCCAGAAGGTGGGGGAACTATTTTTACGAAAGACCCCCGGTATCCCCACGGGGAATATGGTATACTATTTTGTTTTGCCTTGGGGAGACTGGATCATGTAAATCGTCATTGAATATGAAAACTAGACCAAAAAACCCACAAAAAGCAGGCACAGATTTAAAACATTTCTTTGGTTTACATTCATAACAATTAACATCACAGGCGCGATGAAACGATTAAAAAATGAAGTTACACGTCCTCATTTGGATCCTTTATCCAAAGTCCCCAATTCCATCTCCAAATTAAGCAATTAATCTTAAAACTCCACTTTACGTGTACAGTTAGGATTTAGAACAAAAATATTTCCAAATTGAGTAAATTTGACATTGTGACAGCAGGTGTACAGTTAGGATTTAGAACAAAAATATTTCCAAATTGAGTTAATTTGACATTGTGACAGCAGGGAGGTTTTCTTCTTGTTCATTTGGTGTGTGGGTGTTTTTTTGGGGGGTTATATATACATTGTATACTTTTTAAAAACCTCCACACTTCTGTGCTATCTAATAACATTTCCCCAAACAAACCATAACAGGAAGAAATATACTTCTTCTTATTTTTGTAGCTACTATGATTGCAAATATCACGATAGCATGGATATCCATACAAAGAAAAACAAATCTTAAAAGGCTAAAAATTTGCCTTGGAAGGAAAAATGGTGTTTTACGTCCTCTTGGTCATAGACACATATTGGACATTTATACAAATACAAAGATGGTGGGAACAATACTGGCTGCAATGCCCGGAGGCAGTGCAACACCAGTAAAGTCCCGAGTTTTTAACAATATAGATATGTGTAGCAGTAACCACGCCTCGGATAAACCTCATCGGCTATGGTACCGCCACAATAGAAGATATGCCTAAAATTTGCCTTGAAAACAAGGCTTATATTTATACTAAAATTGCCATTTTAAATCGCACAACACACAAAGTATAACATTGCAAAATATGCCAGTTTCCCATGGTTTGCCATTGTTAACTGATAAAACTAAAGCACAATATTATTAACCCTTTCACTGCCATATAACATATTATTACGCATGTGCTTGATGACGTCACTGATGAGGTAATCAGAAGACAGAAAATAACTCTGATACACTGCTTTTGCTATAACACAGTGAAGAGGGTTATATCTCCAAACCATTTTGTCAGATTGGCTCTATCAGTTTTCTTTTTCATGTCACGATTTTTTAAATGAATTTTTCTCTATTTTTCTCTGGCAGTCAAGGGGTACTCACTCGGCACTGGCCAGTTGCTTCCCCTTACAATCGCTTAGGTTCTAAAACCCATCACCACAAAAAAGTTATGAAAAGCTATGGACCGATATTTTTAAGTAAGATTACTAACACCATGCACTAAGCGATCGTAAAATATCAGATTCCATACCTTCGTCTTTTGTCTCCTATTGACGAAAACAGCTAACACATAGAAAGAAGGAAAATGTCACATTCCGATCTTTGACCCCCCTCTACAACCAAACCTGAATGTAAAGTCTGCAATGACTGGTTGATTTCAAGAAAGGCAAGGTCAAAGCAAACTGAAAATAGGTTATGACGTCGCACCGGAAAGCTGTTTACACGCCAGAAATCAAAACCTCTTGAAAACTCAGCTGGATCCGGGCCATTCGTCCTAAACGGTTGTGTGATCCATGAGCCGGCTCATTCGTTCTGAGTGTGTTAAGATGGCTCTTAGAAAGAAAAGAAGTCAAATTGCTGAATACACACTGGGAAAACTTCACATGAATTATAATTATAGGAGGAAACGTGGCAGGACAGTTAAGGCGTTCGCCTGTCGATTCATTGCACGAGTGACAACGGTTCGAATCCAGATCCAGACCTCCCAGTATTATAAGACTCCCTCCAATATAAGACCTCCTTCTCTGAGACATTGCCCTTCTTTGTAAGTATTAAAATGGCCTCCCTTATAAGACCTCATTTTGGATGATTTTTGAAGGTCTTATAAGGGAGGTTCCACGGTACAATACTAATGATTTGACTAAGAATGTGACAAAAACAACAGCTGTCATTCTTTTCCTTACATATAAGTAACGACTAAGATTTTATAACAAAACAAAAAAAAGATTTCTGTAAAATACTTTTCAATACAGTGGAACCTCCCTTATAAGACCTTCAAAAATCCTCCAAAATGAGGTCTTATAAGAGAGGGGTCTTGTAAGGGAGGTAATTTTAATACTTACAAAGAAGGGTAATGTCTCAGAGAAGTAGGTCTTATGCGGGAGGGAGTCTTATAATGGGAGGTCTTATAAGGGAGGTTCCACTGTACAGCTCTTGTCATTATCAAGGCTGTCTTCTTTTTTAGTTCTCATTTTGCCAACACACAAACTCTTTCCTGGACGTAAATTGGTGAAATAAGAATTCTACATGCTTATAGGAAGGAAAAAAAAATCATTTGGACTAGAGCGCTGAGTGAGGTGATATCATGACTATTATCTAAGTTCACTCTCTGTGTGAAAAATGTTGATACTGGTCAGTGATTACAAATAAATCAATAAATAAAAACACTATGTAATATAATGTTTATGAGACAATTAAATTTTTTTGTTTTTGTTTTTTTTGTCTTGGGATATGGCGTTATCAAAGAAAGGGACATAATTTCCAGCATGCAACAGTCATCAAAATAGACAGGAAATCATGACAAAATCAACCTCATAAACAATAAACGCATAAATCGAAAACATATTTCTTTCACATCAAAACTTTATATACGTTTTACTTTTTACTTTTCTTGTCCCCCCGTGGGGATACCAGGGGGTCTTTCGTACAAATAGTTCCCCACCTTCTAGAAGTTCTGTGCTTGTAACTTCCTCTAATCTGTCACTCTCTTTGACTCTGCCTTTTCCCTTTGCTTACTGTCATCTGCTATCATTCTATCTTACTGGTCCATTCTCCTGCTTTTTTTCTATAAATTCTTACAAAGATTTCTTCAGCTGAAGTCGGACGTGCTGGGCCTAACTATTTCTTAGTGAGGCGCATAACGGCAGCATGACGCATCTACGCTCATGTGAGAGGAAACTGTCTGAGCGAACAAAGAAGAAGACTTTTCTTTTCAATCAAAGTGGATTTCAAGGGGCTTTTCAACACCCACCCACCCACAGATCACACACTGTCACACACCCCACAACCAACAAAAATACATAAACACATGCACAAAATTTCATTAAAATGGCATTCCACGCATGAATAAATGCATGAAATTTCAAGCAAACCATCCTATTTCTTTTCTGAATCTTTCGCCATCTCTTGTTGGCCCACAGTTAACTCCAATCTTCTAATGTACAGTCAGTCTGAAGAAGAAAAAAAGGTTAAAATTGCCATAGCGCAGACAGGGCAATAGACTAGTCCACTCTTTTTAAATGATAAAAAAGTTACATTTTTAAAATGCGGTAAAACAATTTTTAACCAACAAACTCCCCCAAATTGATAAACTACTTTGGGATGATAGTCAATCAATTATATTAAAGTGAAGAATAAAATTATGGCAAACTGTTGTGCGAAGAAAACGAGTGTGAAGCATAACTTTTTTTAAATTTAAAGTTCAACAATAATTTTCTTTGGTTAATCTACCCTCACATCCCTCCTCCACTCATACATTTTATTTCTTTACATTAAACTTCAAAACTACCCTGATTTTAAAATCTATCCGCATCACTTTAAAATGGCAATAACATATGGAATAAGATTTGTTGTTTTGAAATTCAATAAAGCACAAATAGATGTTTTCATACCAAACACACACACACAATAATTTGATGCGGAACAATTCATGCAAATGACACAAAGTAAAAACCCTCACACATAACAATACAACAACCATACAAATAACGCACAATATGTAAACCTAACACAACCAGCAATGACCACCGTAACACAACTTCTACTTCAGCCTACAACACGTCAACATTGTACGAATGTTTAAATTAGCGCTAACCAAATCCAGGGGTTTTTCCCTCTCTTTTCTTTTCAACTTGCCACAGCCTGTTTCTCATAGATGCGTGTACATTTCACACCCTTGGCACACAGCGTCTGAAACACACACAGCAAATGCATTAGGTATTAGGTACTTTATAGTGAAATGTGAAATTCGGGTTGCTCCCACCTGGAACGCGTCACAGCCAGAGGCGCGCTACCCAATTTTTAAACAAAATTGTTTTTGGCATGCGATTTTTGTGCGACTGATGAAGGAAAGGGGGGTAAATTTTGACCAAATGACAACTTTTTCGTTGCCACTGGGTTTAACGTATGCTAAGTGCATGGGCACACGGGACCTCGGTTTATCGTCTCATCCGAAAGACTCCACGTAAGGCCTAGTGCAAAGTGAGAGGAAAAATCCCCTGTACCCAGGTTCGAACTCGGGTTTACTCGACATGAAGCGAACGCGTTGCCACTGTGCCACTCTACACTTATGTAGTTATGTTTTTTGTGTAGATAATTCCTCTTAACCCCTTCCCTGCCCGACACCGTGTCTACTACATGATGTGTGATGTCATTGATCATGATGTCATAACTTTTGATGTCAGAGCCCTGGAATGATGGCTGTTGGCTTAGACAAGCCAGGAAAGATATATCTCTAGACCATTTTCTCAGATAATGATATTAATAATAATATATATTACAGTGGAACCTCCCTTATAAGACCTACAAAATCATCCAAAATGTGGTCTTATAGGAGAGGTAATTTTAATACACTAGTTTACAAAGGGCAATTTATCAGAGAAGTAGGTTTTATGTAGGAGGGAGTTTTGCAATGGGGGGTCTTATAAGGGAGGTCCCACTGTAATAATCAATCAATAAATCAATAATGTTTTGTCTTTAAACATGTGAATCAAATAGCTTTACTTCAGCTTTATTTTCTTTTAACTTTCTTATTATGAACTGTGCCAAATTAAAGGTACATTGTACAGGTTTTTTTCAACCTTTTTTCTCAGTTATCTTTAAAATACAGACAACAAAGTGCTTGAACTAAATCCGCACAGCTCGATAGGTCAGCTGATACCATGCCGTATCATCATCCTAAATCAACCATCATCACCGTAACGTCAAAATGTTAAATCTTAACCTTTATATGACCTAAAATACAACCTAGATTATTAAGTAGGTAAAAATGTACGAATGAAGCAGGTGCTTGTCAAGGCCTTAGCTTTTAGTTTTAGGGTTAACCCTTTCGCCGCCAGCCATTTTTTTTTAGCCAAAATGATCCAATAAACTTACATTGGGTTAAGAAAATATTTTGTCTGAGACATTGAGGATTCCTTTACCACATGCTTAAAAAAAGGCCTATCCTTAACTCCACAAATCAAGAACACAAATATTATTGGATAACAGACCCTGAATTCAAGGTTTTTACTGACATGGGTGTTCATTCATTGTGGTGCAAAAATGCGATGTTGGCTGCGAAAGGGTTAAAGTCTCAAAAATAATAATGGGTTCCAACGCGATTAAAAAATGCTATTCACAATTCAAAGTTCATCCTGCTGTGCATAGATTGTATGCAGTTCTACTCAAAGTCAAATGAGACAGCTAATATTTTGATAACTAGGGCTATCACCCTCATTCATTCTCCAAACATCATGATTAGTACGGTGATATCAATACATTTCCAATGGCAATAACACTAGCCAAAAAAGCATGGTAGGGAAAAAAGTTGACACACACACACACAGTCACACACGCACAGTGATGTCCCGAGGCCCCGGCCATAGGCCATTGACCTATCAAAATTTGAAAATGTTCTATTGTGTTCTCCCCTGTCATGACAAGTGGCGGATGACATCTGCTGTCATGACTCCAAGGAGTTAAGGCTCAATGTCAAGCCAATTGACATAGGCTAGAACACCAAGGCTACATCAGATTCAAAATGTTGTCATGCATAGTTATGTGGGGATTGTCTTTAGCCAAGACAAACTCCTAGTCCTAGCATAACATCATCAGTCTCCCAAATCCTCTGAAGACGGAGTGTGGCTGCCCATCTGGTGGGGTAATCAAAAACGGCCACACACGTAATGTTCTCATCCCTAGCTGATGCATTTGTACGGTCATAGTATTTCAAGTCCTTCAGTTGTTGGGATGATCCCTGGAGTCTTTTAGCCAGGGTAGGTCAACAACAACAACCACCTCAGTACCAGACCTGCTTACCCCCTACACAAGTCTTGAGTAGTCTGGATAGCTAAAATGAGTAGTTTTGGTGCAAAATGTGTAGTTTGATTCACTAAACCATCAAACAATGTTCACTGAAAATGAGTAATTAGAGCTTTTTTTTTCAATAGGAATTGTTTGGAAATAATTAAGGGGAGTAATTTCATGGTGTGTGGGAGTGATCTTGCCTAATTAAATCGGTCAAACAGGGGAAGTCACTCTACCTTCAGCTCTCGTAGCCTATCGACTCGTGTGTTTGAGCAGACATACAGCACTTAGAACACCGTGCGTCATTCTACAAATTTATGTCATTTATATTTTTACGTCACATTTTGCAAGTTTTATCAGTTTGAGGCTACTGGCCACCCCTCATTTTTCTAAAAAAATGTTTGCAAGTCGCTGACTCGCATCCTGCGGTTTCAAGCTTCGACGCCATTGTTGCATTGTTGCTATGGCATTTGACTGAGTAATGGAGGTAAACAACTTTAATTTTCACGAAGTGCTCTCCCCTATTTTTTTTTTCCCGAAAATCGTCTATTCTGAAGAGTAGTAGAGGTCCAAATTGAGTAGAATACTCAGGGCTCCCAATCCTAGCAAAACAAGGGGTCACAGGGACTCCTTCACTTACAGTATAGAGGGTCCTAGAGGCGGGATAGAAGGTCCCAGTGGCATTGTGAATGCTAAAAAGTATTTTTCTAGTGCATCCCTGGGACCCCCTGCACATTCTTTTAGAGGGTCCTTTAGAATTTTAGTGCTTCATAGACCCCCAAATGGGGGTCCCTGGGAGTCCTGATCCTACTCGAAAAGAGTAGATTAACCCTTTCGCCGCCAGCCATTTTTCAGCCAAAAAATACCATTAAATAGAACTGGGTGGAGAAAACAAAATCTGCAGTATTGCGAATTCCTCTGTGACATATATATATAACATTAGGCCTATACTTACCTCCCAAAATTAAGAAAATAGGGTCTTTGGATAACAGGCCCTGATTTGATGCCTTTTAGTGACATGGGTGTTAAACCATTGTGGTGCTAACATGCGACATTGGCAGTAAAAGGGTTAAACAGGTCTGCCTCACCATGGTCATTTTCTGGCCGTCAAACTCGCGGGTGATCAGTGAGTCGATGTCTCCTTTCTGGTCCTGAATCAGCTTCTGGCCTTCCAGTCGCACCGTGGTCTGAGAAAAAAAACGAAAAGAGTAAATATGTACATCATAAACAATTTTTTTTTTTTAAACTAATAGCACTGTTCAGTGTTGTCTAAAAATGTTTTAAACACAGTAGTTAGAACGCTCCCCCCAAAAACACACACCAAAATAAACCCAACTTAGAAGTTAGATGGTAACTGATTCGCCTGAACAAAGGGCCAGCATGATCGTCCGCACTCATTGCGATATTGTGCTCAACCAAAAATCCAGCAAAAAAAGTTTCTGCTCGAATCACTTCGTTCTCATCCTTCTTTTCCTCTGTTTCCTTTGGCTTGAAAAAGGCTTTTAACGTCGACGAACACGCCTGTGAACTTGAAGCGCTGACGAGCTTTGGAGATTCCACGTGCCGTTTGACATCTCCAATGCCTCCATGCGAAATGGTGAAGTCCGAAAAGCACACAGTACATCGTGCGTAATGTACTCCTTTGCTGGAACTCCGTATGGTCGGATATTTTTCAGTGTACATCTTTCGAAATTTCTGTTCAGTTCTTTTATGTTTTTCATCACCCAACTCATCGCTATCTGCTTTTCGCTTCGACATCTTGCTTGGCTTGTTCGCGCGCAGAGTAAGAACGGAAGTATGTTTGACCGGAAATGCATCGATGGTTGAAAACTCGATTATACGCACGGAGCTGTGCCGCTGTGTATCTTAGACGTTCACGCGCAGCGCTTTCGTTTTCTTTTGTTTTTGAAATTTTTGAATGCGGAATTTTATGGAAATAAGCGGAAGGGCGGAAGAATTCTCGTTTAAGCGGAAGAAATTCCGCATTTTGCGGAAGGGTTGGCAGGTCTGGGTAAGCCATATACATGAAGTCCTAGCGGGTATATAAGATGGGCGCTGCAGCAAAGAGAGGATGATGAAGGCCCTTCACAATTCTATGGTTTTGTTCCGAGTTGTCTACAACAGAACTAGTTGTCTACAACAGAACTATCAACTAGTTGTCTACAACAGAACTATCAACTAGTTGTCTACAACAGAACTATCAACTAGTTGTCTACAACAAAGTACAAGGCAAGGATAACTTACTAACTTTACACTCTGTTTTTCACATTGTTTCTTTATTTTATCGTCAATACTTGTTAAAAATACAGTCCCAACCAAGACAGAAACACAGGGCTTCCAGGGACCCTCATTTGGGGGTCTATGAAGCACTGGAAGCAAAAAGAACTATGTAAGTATAAGAGAATGTGTAGGGGGTCCCAGAAATGCACTATCAAAATGGGCAAAATAACAAACCAGTCTTGCCATTCAAGTTTGGCAATCCAGTCTATGTCCTTGGTGCGCTCGGGTCAAAGTCATATGGAACAGACCATCAGTATGTTCTGGGGAGCTGTCGTTGAACGGACATGGTGGCGTCCTCGGAGGAGGACCTCACTCCCGCTGGCTCAGTGACTAAGACGACTATTGCCGTCAGTAGGGGGCTTAGTAGGTGGTGAGCTACGAACAGCCTCCACTGAACTCCACAGAAATGACTCAGTAGCGGTGCAATGTCACCTCGGTTGGTTGCCTCCTGACAGCCTAACATAGATTCACTCCCCTCGTAGTCGGACTGCTGGTTTCGGATTCTGTGACCTGAACAAGCCGGGGTGTGGCTCACAGTAGCTTTTCTCAGCTCCTTTCAGTTCATGCCTTTTGTTAACCCTCGTCATCAGCATAAACCAATTTAAAGGGTTTTACCCATTAGGCTTACATTGTTTTATGGTGATATGCCACTTGTAATGTCTTTTCCTATCCCTAACCACAATCAATGATAAGCATATTTGCCGCTGTTAAAGGAAATAACTTGATTGAGTTGAAACAAATAGATCTCTGTGGAAAGATGAAAGGAGCTAGAATGAGGGGATTTTGTGTACTGTGGGCTGAGTGTTGGGACTCGGAATGAGCGGTGTAGGAGCAACACCAATGTACGGCCCAGAAGATGGAACAAACAAACAAAAAGAACAAAAAAAGAATTACCCCTGCCTCCAATTGTCTTACCTGGACCTGCCTGCCATCGATGGTGGTCTCCTGCAAGGGGACATTGAGGGTGAATTTGAGCTCCGAGGACTTGAAGGTGGAGATGGTCTTGATCACCCAGTCGTCCCCGTTCACCGAGATCTCTGTGGAGGGCTTCAGGGTGCCACCCAGCTTCCGCATCACCAGCCCCACACCTGTAGTTAGTCATAAAGGAAAAAAAATCACAGTGGCTATGGTTACAGGGTTGTTGCAACACTAGGAGTAGGACCATGTTCAGGGATAGGTATCATAGGTATAGTAACTCTTCCTAGTCAAATTTTTTGTCAGCAAATGCATTTTCTTATTTCATATATTTAACGCATCAACAAGGTTGCGTTATAATAAGGAATAGGGTTAGGGATAGGGTTAGGAATAGGAACACGCTTAGACTCAAAGTCAGTAGTTTTTCAAGACACTTGCGCAGTCTTTGCATCTCATGATTTAGCTCCGTAACCGTAGCCTGGAAAATGCAGGTTACAGACCCCTGTAACCCAAACCTTTGCCGTGAAAAAATATAGCAATTGCTTGCTTAAATTATTAATATTTACTAGCATCAATCATAAAACCAAAGAAGTGGCAAAGTCAGTGTATAGCACATGGTAGCAAGGACGAAATCGGGTCAAACCGACTCGATAGTTTCCCCTCAAAATGTCGAACCCGTGTTTTGGCTTCGTGCCAAGTGGTCACTGTCTTTGCTTTGTTTTCATTGGTAGTTATTATTGTTGCTGACCCATCTGGGCATTTTACTTGTGGAGTGAACACTTGTTCCGTTAGTCTTTACCTGTTTTAGTTTACAAGTGGACGCAAGTTCGCGAGTGTCAAGCGCTCCAATTTTTAGGTCTGATTCCTCCGTCGATTACAACTGAACGGTAAGGATGATTTTAATGAAATTAATAGCATAATAGATTCAACCAATTTGCTACTTGTGTGCAAAATTTGGTGCATGTAAGTTTATAATCAGTGACTTTGCGAGGTTAATCTAATCGGAGGTGTTAGCCTAGTACGACCATGTCCAACATTTTGTTTTTCTTCTTGCCGCGTCACACCGACGATCAAGAGAGAAAATAAGGTTTTACACCCTCTTCGGCCTTGTGGGGCATTTGTAAATACAAAGATGGTGGGAACAGTACTGGAGGCAATGCCCGGAGGCAGTGCTAAACCAGTAAAGTCCCGATTTTTTAATAATACAGATATGTGTAGAAGTAACCACGCCTCGGTTAAACCTCATCAGCTATGGTACCACCACAATAATAGTAATTGATTGACTGACGATC
>CM065702.1:19401576-19459076 GCA_017654935.2 Phymorhynchus buccinoides | reverse complement strand
ATATTTTAGTTATTTTCATTGCTTAGAGTTAGACTAGTTAGAGCTTCAAGTTCTTCACTTTTTGTAAAGCTTTTAAAAAAAATCACATTGACAGTGGAAGCCTCAGTCATAGTCAGTGTGGTGGTGGTGAGTGTGTGTGTACTTGACATGTAGATGTGTGTGTGGGGGCCTATGTGTGCTTGTGTGTGTGTGTGTGTGTGTGTGTGTACAGTCATGCTGTGTCGTTGTACATGTATCTCAAACTCCACTTTGTGGTGTCATTGCCAAATATTCTGGTCCTGGTAGATCAAGAGATACAAATAATAGAATTAGAAAGATACAGTGGAACCTCCCTTATAAGACTTCCCATTGAAGACTCCCTCCCACATAAGACCTACTTCTCTGCGACATCATTGCCCTTCTTTGTAAGTATTAAAAATCCCTCTCAAAGACCCTCCCTTTAAGACCTCATTGTGGATGATTTATGAAGGTACAGTGGAACCTCCCATATAAGACCTCCCATTATAAGACTCCCTCCCACATAAGACCTACTTCTCTGAGACATTGCCCTTCTTTGTAAGTATTAAAATTACCTCCCTTAGTAGACCCGTCCCTTAAAAGATGTCATTTTGGATGATTTATGAAGGTCTTATAAGGGAGGTTCCACTGTATGTCGGTTGAAGGAGCCTGCTGAGGCAATCGCCCACTGCAAAGAACACCTTTTGCAAGAGTGAATGCCCTTGGTGGGTGGGGGAAGATGGTTGAGTACTGACCAAACAAGGGAATAACTCTCACCAATAACCCTATTTGAGGCCACTTAATGGCTGCCTTTTGCAAGAGTGAATGCCCTTTTCGGCTTTTGGCTTTTGGATACTGATCAACAAGGGATTAACTCTTGCCGTCAAGGGCGTTACTAACCCTAGTTGCAGTGGCCAATAATAAACTCGATGGAAACTGGGTTAGCGCACTGAGAGTTGGGCTATATATTTATAATCATGTGTGAATATATAGGCTGCTTTACATTTTCACAGGCTGTGTGCATTCTGACGTGATGCAACACTGGACAGTGTGACGAAGAGTTGTCCCCCATGGCATCCGATGAACCAGAGAATGGTGACAACAAGGTACAGAAATTTGGTTTTTTTAAAATCCTTTCATCGCCACTGCCGCCTCTTGGCACCACAATGTCACTGAAAGGCATCAAACGAGGGTCTGGTATCCAGTAACCTTATGCCTTCATTTTGGGATGTAAGAATAGGCCCTATTTTATGGATGTCACAAAGGAATCCCAAATGTTGCAGATGAAATCTTTTCTGTACACAGGTAAGTTTAACCCCTTGACTGCCACCAACGTATCACGTACTGACCTGATGACATCAGTGATGACGTCATCAGATGAAGAGGAAGAACCCTGATATGTTGGCTTTTGTTCTAACACAGTCAAGAGAGTAATATCCCCAGACCATTTTGCCAGATTGGCTCTATCTGCTGTCTTTTTCATGGCATGATTTGCCCAATGATTTTTTCTTGCATTTTCTCTGGCAGTCAAGGGGTTAATGGAAAGTTTTGGCTAAAAAAAATGGCTGGGGTTGAAAGGGTTAAAGTTGCATAGTACTAGTAGGATTAAAAAATATATAAATTGTTTGAAAAAAAAGAAAAAGACAAGTAGGCTTTTTTTGTTAGCTTACAAGTGGTTTATTTTTATTTTTATGGGTGCAACTTTTCCTCATATACAAGGATTTCCTGTTTTTGACTTTTACCAGAAAACACCCCCAACTGAAACAGACTGCAACGTCACTGGAACATACAACAAACAAACACCTACACGACAAGTGCAAAGTGACGTTATTTTATTCACAAGAGACAAAACAAAACTACTGGATATTTCGGCGAATGCGCCTTTATCAACACAGGCAAACAATTAAACAGCAAAAGGAGCAAAAAGCAGGCAACAGATTGCGTACTCACTGTCCCCAACCTCTCTCACTTCAATTTCTCCCCCCCCCCCCCCCCCCCCCCCCCCCCCTGATTTGTGTTCACAGCCTTGCTCTTTGGTTTCAACTTTGTTGTATCATTTACGCGTTGGACTGTAGAGGGGAAGTATTGTTTTTATTTTGATCTTGATGTTTTTTTTGCTCCTTCTGTTGCCTGCTTTTTGCTCCTTTTGCTATATTTGATGTTTGCTGTTTAATTGTTTGTCTGTGTTGATAAAGGCGTATTCGCCGAAATATCCAGTAGTTTTGTTTTGTCTCTTGTGAATAAAATAACGTCACTTTGCACTTGTCGTGTAGTTGTTTGTTTGTTGTGTGTTTTACCAGAAAAGGAATTTCCTTTTTTTTTAAGTTGTCAAACAAGATCTTTATGTGTCTACTGTATTTTTCAAACATTTTAAAATAAGTGTATAAATTGTGGACAAAGCAAACTAAAATACCGTCATAAATCAATTTTTGCTTCAGCTGCAGGTGGACATTACCCCTAGACCCCGGCCTTTATTTATTTATTTATTTATTAAGACAACTTTTATAGCGCCTAATCCTTAAGCTCTAAGTGCTTTACAGAAATCACTAAAATAAACACAATGAACAAAAAGTATACATCAAACATTGACCAACACCCCTGATCCCTCAGTCAATTTCTCAATGACGCCCAAATAATGAATGACATAATCTACAGTACACTTTCGCAACCAACTTGAAACACTCACACTGATGGACGCTTAAAGAGGCCCAGGCCACACTATTAACAAATCACACTCACACCCACACTTATAACGATAGAGAGAGAAAGAGAACGAGAGAGAGAAAGAGACAGAGACAGAGACGGAGACACAGAGAGCCAGACAGAGGGACAGACAGAGAAAGAGAGAAGAGAGGGACACAAACAGAGACAGAGATATATATAGGATTGAAATACAGTTGCATGCATCATAAAATAACAACTTACTATAATTTGTACATACAATAGTCAAAGGCACATAATATTCAATATTAATAAACATTCACACACTCACACACACACACACACACACACACACACACACACACACACACACACACACACACAGGGTGTTTCAGGTTTTTTTCATTTTGTGTAGTTGCACCCATGTCATTTTCATAGAATTTCAAAGCATGTCTATGTTGGTATATATGTCTACAGACATGTGCTTTTAAAAAAAATACCAAAAAGATATCAAATAAAATTAAAACGAAAAAACAAAGGAAACGTTTTCACTTATATTCATGAATTAATTAGTCCATTAATAATATGAATCTGCATCCGCTCCTTACATCCATCAGCTCCTGTAGAAATCAAACTCACATTACTTTTATTGAAGTATTCACATTCACGTGAACAATTCACGTGAACAAATGCCAGCAATGGCCTGATTTTAATTTTAGTTTTATCCCTTGCTTGTCACTTGGATCTAAACTAACGTGATAGTGAATTAAGCGGTTTATGAAAATGAAACAAAATGACATCACATGAACAAATACCAGCAATGGCCTGATTTTAAATATTATCCCTTGCTTGTCACTTGGATCTAAACTAACGTGATAGTGAAATAAACGGTTTATGAGAACGAAAGAAAACGACGTCACATAGCACGCTCTGTGATAAAACATGAAATGTAAGTAACGGGTGGAATACAGTGGAACCTCCCTCATAAGACCTCCCATTAATAGACTCACTCCCATATTAGACCTACTTTTCTGAGACATTGCCCTTTGTAAGTATTGAAATTACCTCCCTTATAAGACCTCATTTTGGATGATTTTTGAAGGTCTTATAAGGGAGGTTCTATTGTACCAGCAATGGCCTGATTTAAATTTTAAATTGTATCCCTTGCTTGTCACTTGGATCTAAACTAACGTGATAATGAATTAAACGGTTTATGAAAACTAAAGAAAATGACGTCACATAGCACGCTGTGTGATAAAACATGAAATGTAAGCAGGGCTCCCAATCGTCACGCAAAACAAGGGGTCCCAGGGACTCCTTCACTTACAGCATAGAGGGTCCTAGAGGCAGGATAGAGGGTCCCAGTGGCATTGCGAATGCTAAAATGAAATTTTCTAGTGCATCCCTGAGACCCCTAGCACATTCTTTTAGAGGGGTCCTTTAGAATTTTTAGTGCTTCATAGACCCCCAAATGGGGGTCCCTGGGAGCCCTGTGTAAGTAACCAATGGAATTTAAAATTTTAAAAATTGGGTGGGTGGGGGGGTGTTGATCATTACAGGTTATCAGCGATGGCACTTTCTACTTGCTGTCAACCTCGAAGGAGGAGGACAGAAAAAGCGAGAGGAGGGACATGGGTTTTCTGTCACCGCCCTCGGAGCACAGACGAAGTGAGAGGAAGCGCAAGGACCGCTCACCCCTTTTCAGTCCAGACGACTTCGATGCAAAGAAGAAAAGCGGCACCCCGCCCAGTTCCTCCTCCACTGATCCCAAGAAGCGACGGGTCGCGCGTCCGAAGTACCCGCCTGCGTCGGCTGCCGACCGACCATTCGATGTTCTGCCCAATGGTGAGTGTTTTTTTTTTTTTTTTTTTTTTTTTTTTTTTGCTGTCCCATCTTCTGGGCTGTACAGTGGCGTTGCTCACACGCCGCTCATTCCGAATCCCAATTCGCAGCTACACCCGGGTTTGTTCAAGTCGCAGAAACCGAGACCAGCAGTCCAAGGGGAGAGAATCTATGTTAGGCCGTCAGGAGGCAACCAACCGAGGAGACACTGCACTTCTGCTGAGTCACTTCGGTGGAGTTCAGTGGAGCCTGTTCAGGACACCACCTACTAAGCCCCCTCCTGACGACACTATTCTCTTAGTGGCGGAGCTAGCGTGAGTGAGGTCCTCCTCCGAGGGCGCCACCACGACAGTCCACCGACAGCTCCCCAGAACACACTGATCCCCATGACTTTGACCCGAACGCACCAAGGCACAGACTGGATTGGAAACCGAAACTGAGGTCACCATGAGAGCAGGGCATGCAAAGCCACAGGATTTGAGACATTTTTTAATATTTTTTTTTAATGATTGATGGAAAATGAGGCCGATGATAACGATGATGATGATACTATGGAGTTCCGTATCGGTCTGAGACTGCATGGCAGGGCTGTATTCTACGCTTCCTTTCATAATGATAACCCGGCGTTAACCAGGCCCGAGAACTACAGACACCTGCAGTGTTGGTCTTGCAGTTAGAGCAACACTCTCAGAATCGCATCCGTTAAGCGGATGAAACTCGACTGTGTGGTTTCAGTCTTCCCATTGAGCCCATAGCCACTCACTCTGGGTAGGAGTCGGTCCAGGACCGAAAAAACCCTAATGGTGAGTGTTTTGCTTATTATGCTTTTGTGGATGGTGTTTAGTTGTGTGTTGTTTTTAAAGCCCCTTCACTGCCAGAGGCAAACAGAGAAATTATCGATTTTTGGCTCTATAGTATGTCTATAGTATGATAGTTGTTCAGTTGTGTGTATGTGTGTGTGTTGCGTCCGTGGTCTAATCTCCAAACTTTAATGTTGGCATTTTCTCGGGAAATAGAAGGCATACATTGTTCAAACTTTCCACACATATAGATGTCTGTGCAAGCTTTCAAACAATAATGATTCGAATAATTAAATACTTAAAACAACACTGTAAACAGATAACATTTTAGATTAGTGGGTTAGAGAGTATTCAACAGGTGTGCTGTATGTCTACTCAGACACACAAGTTGAGAGCTGGGGATCTACCTGATGGTAAAGTAACTTCCCCTGTTTGACCGATTGAATTAGGCAAGATCACTCCCACACACCATGGAATTACTCCCCTTAATTATTTCCGAACAATTCCTATTAAGACTCGCTCTAAAGATTCTACCAAAAACATTTTTCACACCAATTCCCCCCCCCCCCCCCCCCCCTTTCATATCCGGACTACTGAATGTCCGCCTCCCTATTAAGACCCCTCCCTATTAAGGTCTTTTTGGGGGGTGATTTGTTAAGGTTTTAAGGTCCCACTGTACGTACTTACTTAATAACTAAGTAATATCAAAAAGCCTAAATGTTACAAAGAGAGATAACTTCACAGCCCACAAACCTTGCAGAGAATGAAGCCAACTTTCTTACTTCCCACCTGGAAGGTGTTAAGTGTTAGTGTTGTTGTAGGCAGTGAGTGAGTGAGTTCACAATGATCCCCAGTGTAGTGTAGGTGACAGGGTGGGAGTAAAATAACCGGCTTCAGTCAGCTGCGAAGTGCAAGCTCTTTGTATATTCAGGCTTTTTGGGTAACACTTATCTGTCACTTATAGAGCTAAAATTTGAACAAATCCACATGAACTTTACCCTACAATGAATGACTTGTACCCTGCAGGTGAACCTTTCACCTGTGACCTTTGCCAGTCGCCCTACGTCTGCAATCCCCTGCTGTCCAAAAGGTCAAGGTCAAAGAGGGGAAAACGCGGTCTGCACACGCCCCTTCCTTGGCAAAAGATTGATCCCTCGACCGGCCAGCTTCTGACGCTTTGTAATGCTTGTTGTAAGTCATAGGCTGTGTTCTGACATGTAATGGTTCACATTCACCTCTTCTCCCCTGAAGACGGAGTGTGGCTGCCAGACCTGTTTACCCTCCCGGTTTTGCCAGAATTATCCCGTGAATTTGCAAAAATTCTGGGTAAAATAATAAATTCTGGGTCAACGCTGAAAATCCCGGGATTTTGAAAAAACGTCTATTATTTGTTTCCGTTTGTATGAAAAGAGCAAGGGTTGACCGAAACCTTGGAGTTCTGAGACGCGATTTTTCATTGGTCTGTGGACCCCCCTCAACCAATGATAGTATTTCTTGTTGGCAGAGATTGTAGTTTTGCGCCAAACATGTCGTCAGGCAAGTCATCCGCAGGCGGCAAGTGCCAAAAATCTTCGACAAACGACAGCAGTGAGAGGGTGAAATGGCCAAAAGTGAAGCAGAAGTTTTCTCAAAAGTATTTGAAAGTGCCAGGAATAACAAGTTCACGTTTGGGAGACGAGCATATACACTGCAAGTGCTGCAACATCGACTTAACAATTTCGCACACAGTGCGCTCACAATATACCTTTTAAATCAGTGTTTTATCGCGAGTCGTGTACCAATGTGAATTCTGTTTTTTTGGGTCAAATTCCAGGGGTTTTTTGTGGCAAATTCCAGGTTGTTCATTATAAGGGTAAACAGGTCTGAGCTGCCCACATGACGGGGTAATCAAAAACGGTCACACACATAATGTTCTCATCCCTAGCTGATGCATTTGTGGCATAGTGTTCAAGTGCTTCCGCTGTTGGGATGATCCCTGGAGTCTTTTAGCCAGGATAGGTCAACAACAACAATTAGCCTCTTCAGTGGCGACAACGTATATATATGCATCCTCTGTAATGCCACTGACTTATATATACACACATCGTCGGTAAGTGACAATTTTGTCACATTCAAAAATCGTGCGGCAAACCGGCGGCGCATGCGCAACTAATAGACGGCACTGAAGGGGTTAATGATTCCTGGGTGAAAGTAGTTCAGGCATGCTCCTGAAATCAGGATTGAAAAAGCTGATCAATAGAGAGTCTTCAGGATTGGCCATCTTGTCATCCGGAACCACAGTCTTATGAAATCAAACACTTGTGCCAAAATTGATGACAGATATGCAAACTCTAACCATATCCCCATCCATCCTGTATAATTCTTCTTCTAATGGGTAAGGTACGTATGTGTCCGTTTTTCAGTTTTGGCTGGTCTCCCCGCTGCATACAGCCAACACATTCCGATTTCGGAGGAGCTCAAAGATTGGAAGATGTTTTTGGAAAAAAGGCAGGAGAATGGAATGGGCCAATAAGTCAGAAAGATAGTAGATGAAAAAAAGCAAAGAGAAAAGGCAGAGTCAAAGAGAGTGAAAGACAATCTTGAGGAAGTTACAAGCACAGAACTTCCAAAAGGTGGGGGAACTATTTTTACAAAAGCCCCCCCCCCGTTTTTCCCACGAGGAGAGTCTTGTGGAGGGGGTGGGGTTGTCCAGCTCCCCGTATGGAGGCACGAGGCATCCACCCACTGTCCCATCCTGTATACACAAACACACACACACACGTTGGAAATTATTTTATTTTTAATGTGGTCACCATGTCAGGATTGGGTAGATTCAGAGAACATTGAAATGTGTCATTTCAGGATTGAGAAAATGTTTTACTTTCACCTTTGATAATTTATTGGCCTTTGGAGACCTCACCCCATCACCAGTAACTGTTGTCCTCAAATCTTTTTTTTGGCCGAGAAAGTGGGGATGTGCCCTTAGCAAGGAATCTCTAGTGTAAAAAAATGTCCAGTCCAGGGTTCGTACAGGGTCCTTGAAACCTTGAAAAGTACTGGAAAATTGACATGGCCTTTTCCAGGGCTTGAAAAGTGCTTGAATAACAGCAAAGGCCCCAAGACTCCTGGAAAAGTCCTGGAATTTTCTAAATCGTCTGACCACGTCCTTAATCTCAATCCATCAAAGTCAAAATCTCTCCTCCACAAAAAAAATAATTGAAGGTTAAAACTAAATTCAAATAAAAAACACAAAAAACTTTTAAGGTCATACCGATATCGCGATCATAGCAGACGAAATTTGCGCGAGTTGTCTACCGCTGAAGTTACTTCCCTTTACCATGCTTCCGTTATCCAACAAAATGTTTGGCTGCAAAAAAAAAGAATATCAGAGCTGGTTAGCTCCGTCAACAGATAGTTCAAAACAGAAAGCTAGCTGCACAGTGTGTAAAAAGAACTTTATATCACCAGCATGGACGAGAGTGCTGTAAAAAGCCATTGTCAAGGCCAGAAGCACAAGCAACTCAGGCGGGAACGAAACTAACATTGACCGGTATGCCAGATTGAGTCCTTGAAATTTAGTGAATTGGTCCTGGAAAAGTCCTGGAATAGTCCTTTAATTTTTTTGACACATCTGTACGAACCCTGCAAGTCCATTCTTCTAGAATAGCAGTTGCCCCCCACTGCTATCTGTCGGTCATGCTCATAGTCAGAAAGAACAGACTGGAGTGCACAATTATGATGGATCTGGAAAGGTGGTTCTTGAGAAATGCCTCCTTCCCCTGTGGGAATACTGGAGGGTCTTTCGGACAAATAGTTCCCCCACCTTCTGGAAGTTCTGTACTTGTAACTTCCTCTGATCTGTAACTCTCTTTGACTCTACGGTTTCCGCTTTGCTTACTGTCATGTACTACCTTTCTGCCTGACTGGTCCATTCTTTTTTCAAGACTCTCTTACAAATATTTTCTCCATGAGGCGAAGACGGAAGTGCTGGGCCTATTTCTTAGTTAGGCGCATAACTGCAGCGTGACGCATCTGTCCTCCTAATTGATAGGAAACTGAGTGACCGATGAAGAAGAAAGAAGGAGAAGAAATCCCCCCTCATCCTCCTTAATGAATTGTTCTTTTTAAGATTTTATTCTTTGTGTGTTAGGATGTTCATGGGTGCTACTCTTTCAGTTTTACACTGATTTCAGTATTTTTAATTTGACCAGAAACTGAACTTCAGGTGTTTTTTAAATCAACAAAAAAAAAAAAAAAGCCCACAAGCGATTTGGGGCATTTTGAACTTGGTTGTTCTATCTTGGAAGTTTTCAAAGGCAATGTAATAATTTTGCAAGGCTTATCAGACTCAAACTGTCTTATCATTTCAACTGTCTGTCTATCTCGTTATCTCTCTCTTAAGTTGCCCCCCTGAATCGTCCGACGGGGCTCTGCCCTTGTACCCAGCCAGGGCCATGGGTCTCTGGACCCCTGCCTTTCATTTTTTTTCATTTTGGGGAGTTGCACCCTTGGATGTTAGCGTGTACACGTGCATGTGTTCATGCATGCATGCGCGCATGTGTGTGTTTATGCGTGCGTGCGTGCATGTGTGTGTGTCTGTGTGTATGTCATGTATTTGTATATGTGCAGCATTATCAACCAATGATCATGTTTCAACCGTTGTCTTTAAAAAAAATTCTGTCTCTTTCACAATATCAGATCAAGTGCTGGAAGGTCCGCGGCAGCAGGCCAAACGTTCGGCACCGCCCGTGACCCGGGAGCAAAAAGAGGCTTATGTTAATGAGGCCAAGGCATTTGCATATGACCTGGCTCTGAGGCTGCAAGATCGGGACGGTGAGTCCTAGAGATGAAAGTGTGCCTTGCTCAAAGGTTAAGAACAAGGGTGCAGTTCTCTTTATATATCAGGGACCCCCATTTGGGGGTCTATGAAGCACTAGAATTCTAGAGGACCCTTTAAAAGAATGTGCAGGGGGTCCCAGGGATGCACTAGAAAAATTCTTTTTTAGCATTCACAATTCCACTGGGACCTTCTATCCCGCCTCTAGGACCCTCTATGCTGTAAGTGAAGGAGTCCCTGAGACCCCTTGTTTTGCGGGACGGTTGGGAGCCCTGGATATGTTGGTTTAAATAATGTGGCTTCCAGGTTATGAAGTGCATAGAAATGAGGTTTCCATGGTGTGTGTGTGTTTGTGTATGATGGTTGATGAATTATTTTTTTTTAAATTGGTCCCCCCACGGGGATACCAGTTGTTGTTTTTTTCTATACAAATAGTTCCCCCACCTTCTGGAAGTTATGTGCTTGTAACTTCCTCTAATCTGTCTCTCTGTCACTGCCTTTTTCTTTGCTTTGTGTCATTTACTATCTTTCTGACTTTTTTGGCCCATTCTCCTTTATTTTTTTCCCCTAAAAAAATCTTCTGTATAATTTTCTCCTTTGAGCTTCTCCGAAATCAGAATGTGACAGCTGAATGCAGCAGGGAGACCAGTAAAAACTGGAAGACGGACACATACGTACCTATTTTGGCCTGGGAATGTAGAAGAAGAAGATGAAAATGTTGTAAAAGCTTGTACATTTTTGTTTTTGTGTTGCTTGAATTGAAAAGGTGAGTGCACTGTTTTTGTTTGACGTCTGTTTGTATCCGTTTTCAGCGGATCGCTTGTACTGCCCCGGTTTCAGCAGCAAGACGCCTTGTCAGTGTCTGCAGAAATATATTGGGGCAAATGGTGAGTGTGTGTGTGTGTGTGTGTGTGTGTGTGTGTGTGTGCACGTGTGTGTGAGTGGATGCATATGTGTGTGTGTGTGTGTGTGTGTGTGCGTGCGTGTGTGTGTATGTATGTGTGTGCATGTGTGTATGCAGATGCATGCCCGCATGCGTGTATGTGTCTGTGTATGTGTCTGTGTATGTGTGTGTGTGTAAATGTGGAATATGTGAATGCATTCTTAAAAAACAAAACCTGTGAAAGGACATTAAGTCTTCTTTGTTTTGTATTTTGCATATTTGATTGCGGCCAGATGATAAAAATGTGAATAATGGCCTTGAATTGAACAAGAAAACCTGACGTAATATTTTCTTTTTTTGTGCATAAAAATAGGGTGTTGCTTTCATAAGATGGAGCTAAGTTTCCCAGTATATAGAGTAACACAGAAAACATAATTTGATTATATTTGCTTTTTTGTTCCTTTTTATTTTTTAATTTAGAGCCATTTAAAGGCACATCATTTTATTAAAATCTGACATAGAAGAAAAGAGTTTGGGGTTCTTTGCACTGGTTTGTTTTAATAAATGATTCAATAAAAAAAAAATAAATTAGTCAAATTTTGGTTTTATTTTTTCGATATTGGCAGATTTGCAGAAAAGTTGATGCCCTTAACATAAATATGTTCTTCTTGGACTGCTGGTCTTGGATTCTGTGACCTGAACATGCGGAGGTGTGGGCTGCGAGTTGGGACTCGGAACGAGCGGCGGTGGGAGCAATGCCACTGTACGGCCCAGAAGATCTGACAGCAATTTTTTTTTTTTAAATAGTGTTCTTTTTTACGGTTGTTTAGGGTTATCTTGCTTTTGCTTTAAAAAAAAAATTTTTAAGTGAAATGTGGCGAGCAACTTATGTCAGGTTTTCTCATGCACTGTCATGTTTCTGTTTTTGCTCTTTTTTTTCAGGCAGCGCAGAGCAGATGGTGGAGAGGGGCAGAGAACTGTTGGCGCTGCTCAAACACGCCAAGAAACTGGCTAGTGAGAAGGCTTACACTGCGGACAGTGCTGTACAGGAACCGTCCCCCTCCAGCCAACAGGCCTTTGGGTAAGGACATTACTGCAGTACTGGGGTACGTTACTGCAGTGTAAGGGTACATTACTGCAGTATTAAAGGTACATTACTGCAGTTTAAAGGTACATTGCTGCCAAGAAACTGGCTAGTGAGAAAGCCTACACTGCAAACAGTGCTGTAGATGAACCCTCCCCCTCCAACCAACAGGCCTTTGGGTAAGTACATTACTGCTGCCAAGAAACTGGCTAATGAAAAAGCCTACACTGCGGACAATGCTCTACATGAACCTTCCCCCTCGAACCAACAGTACTCTGGGTGAGGACATCACTGCAGTATTAGGGTGCATTACTGCAGTTTTAAGGTACGTTACTGCAGTTTAAGGGTACACATTACTGCCAAGAAACTGGCTGTGGAGAAAGTCTATGCTGCGGACAATGCTCTACATGAACCTTCACCCTCCAACCAACAGTACTCTGGGTGAGAACATCACTACATCATTAGGGTATGTTACTGCAGTATTAGGGTACATTGCTGCAGTATTAGGGTACGTTACTGCAGTTTAAGGGCTCATTGCTGGCAAGAAACTGGCTAATGAGAAAGCCTACACTGCGGACAATGCTCTACATGAACCTTCCCCCTCGAACCAACAGTACTCTGGGTGAGGACATCACTGCAGCAATGGCCCCTTTGCTCCAAAAAAGTTAGCAGACAAATTTAAGACAAACACAAGCAGACACACCCATTTGCTATCATTCCCTCGAACCAAATAATAATCTATTCAAATCTAGTCTCCTCTGTTCGGGTGGAGATTTATGGAACAAATCACCCTCCAATTTAAAAAACATAGCAAACAAGAGCTCTTTCAAGAAAAAAAAAAAAAAATATATCTCTTTAACAGAACATAATCTCTCTCTGTATTTTCTTATTATTTGAAATGAGGGTCAAAATAGAGAAAATGTGTTGATATGTGAATGTGATGTTATAATTAAGAATCGATGTATATATTGTATATGTTGTACATAATATGTTCCTCTCCCACTCCCCACCCTCTTCCCTGTTTTTGTAACTTGTTTGTTTCTTTGTTTATCTCCCCCTCTTTTCCCCTTTCTTTATTGTTTACCACTTTGGAATCTTTAGTTCCTTCGGGTTTTTGTGTGTGTGTTTTTTACGGATGGCTTGATGAAAAAAAGTATATTATTTGCTTATTCAATGTTCCATCTGGAAATAACATTTTGACTTGACTTGACTTGCTAAACAAGCAATGAAGTGGGGCCCTTAACCCTTTCACCGCCAAAGTCGCATTTTATCACCACAGTGATTTAACACCTATGTCACTAAAAAGGCATCAAATTGGGGTCTATTATCCAAAGACCCTTTGTATTAGTTTTGGGAAGTAAGGGTAGACCTTGTTTTATATATATGCACAGAAGAATCCCCAATACTGCTGATGGATTTTGTTCTCTACCCAGGTAAATTTAATGGACCTTAGGTTAATGTTGGCATTCTTATGAACTTTGTAACCTTGTAATGCGTAGCCTCCCATTTAAGAGCCACTTCTCTGACACATTGCCTTTCTTTGTAAGTATTAAAATTACCTCCCTTATAAAACCTCCCTCCCCATTTTAAGGTCTCCTTTTGGATGATTTTTGAAGGTCTTATAAGGGAGGTTCCACTGTTCATTATTTCCCTTTTTTCCCCCTCAGTGCTGGGCCCAGTGGTAGCGTTGGTCTGGGCAGCGGCCACAGGCGCTCCAAACGGTTCGAGTCTTCGTGCTGCTAGCAGCGCCCAGTGAAAACTGAAAACCAGACACATACATACCTTGGTGTAGAGTGGCACAGTGGTAGCGCGTTCGCTTCGTGTCAAGTAAACCCGCGTTCAAACCTGGGTACAGGGGATTTTTTTTCTCTCACTTTGCACTAGGCCTTGCGGTCTGAACGTGGAGTCTTTCGGATGAGATGATAAACCGAGGTCCTGTGTGCCCATGCACTTAGCACACGTTAAACCCAGTGGCAACGAAAAAGTTGTCATTTGGTAAAAATTTCCCCACAAAAATCGCATGCACAAAAAAAAATTTGCCTCTGGCTGTGACGCACTCTCCAGGTGGGAGCAACCCGAATTTCACAGAAAATTTCATGTGACTATAAAAAGTACCTAATACCTTACCCATTATGGCCATATGGCCTGGGAACGCAGAAGAAGAAGATTTTCCTTTTTCTTTTTTCCCCTCAGTGCTGGGCCCAGTGGTAGTGTTGGTCTGGGCAGCGGCCACAGGCGCTCCAAGCGGTTCGAGTCCTTCGTGCTGCAGCAGCGCCAACGCCTGAGGCGCGACCTGGGTCTCTGCGAGAAAGCCACGCAGCGCGTGCTGGGATACTCCAACAACTTCCTGCACAAAAAGCTGAAAACGGACCAGGTGGGTGCCACAGCATACAGAATGCGTATTTGTAAAGCGCTTAGAGCTTACAGATTAAGCACTATAGAAATTGTCTTAATATATAAATAAATAAATGGGCAATGAGCAGCTTAGGATGCACATTTCACCGCCAGGGGGCAGTCAAACCAGTAGGGGCTTAGCGCGTGATATTCTTTAGTTGGGGGTACTGAGAGAGAGAGAGACAGGGAGGGACTCATCTCCCTGTCTCTCTCTCTTAACCCTCTTGCATTTATTCTGGCCCAAACCGCCCATCCGGAAGTTGCCTCTGTGTATTCAAGCCGCCCAAAACCGCCTGTACCTTGCCCCCACTCTGAGACCCCCTGTGATGGCATTTTTATCACGCACTAAGTTCTGGCTTGTTCTACACACACTATGAAGAAGCTTCTCACTTGCAGTGATGCGATAGTAACTGTATGGCGCTCTGTGTGCTTCAAAAGACAGTTTTTCCCGAAAATGCGCGAAAGAATCTGAACACTAGAAGAAGTTTTGTATGTAACAAATGCGAATGCAAGAGGGTTAATTCCGGACATGTATGGCCGGAACGACTTGACTGAGTTAAAAGTAGGGGCTGGTGTAAAATTTGATCTCACTGTACAGCAAGTGCTTAGTCGTTTCGCTTGATGGGAAGTTTGTTTTGCATCAGTGGCGGCGTAAGCTGTAGAAATGATCAAAGCTAGTGTCCATATTGTTTGTACCATATGTTTTTGGACTATGTTGTTGTTGTTGTGCCCTGGCTTAAAGACTCCAGGGATCATCCCAACAGCCGAAGCACTTGAACACTATTGGTACAGACGCATCTGCTAGGGATGAGAACATTAAGGGTGTGACCGTTTTTGATTATTTCTTCTTCTTCTTCGCCTTAGGCAGCCAACTTCATCACGCTGAAGATTCTGCCTATTTCTTCACGTGTGCAGCCACACTCCCGACTTCGGAGGATTTTGGACTGATGATGATGTTATGCTAGGAGCTTGCCATTGCTAAAGACGATTCCCGCACAGCTATGCAGAGCATAGCAACATTTTGATGTAGCCTTGGTGTTCTAGTTTATGTCAATTGGTCTGACACACAGCCTTATACCAAGGCAGTTTTGGACTACAATGCGATACTGTTTTTCCAGATTGAGACCCCTGCGCCTTATAATATGATTAATAGTATAGTTACAAAAAAATATAATAATGTTATAGGGTGCAGTTTTGAACTTCTGAGACAAAAGTAGTGCCGTAGTTAAACCCCTGCATAATTCTTAGTCAGATGACCCTGCCGGTCATTACAGCATCGGCGCCCGCACACCCTAGCTACTAACTGATTGGCCAGTTTGATTCTTTTCTTTTGCGCGTGGCCAAACGGTCAGCTGACCCTTTGCTTTTAAATTTTCTTTCTTTCCTATCTAATGCGCCTGGAGAGAGGAGGAGGCGAGATGATTGAAGATCTGCATTTTGAATTGTTGGCCTTTCAAGACACAATGGGCTGTGTGCTGTTTGGCTGATATGAAATAAAAGATAGATCAAACACTGTATACCACCCCATGTGGTCTGCTGTTTCTGCGATTGTGGGAAAGAGCGAGCTTTCCTTTCCCCTAGCCCTGTCTATTCTGCTTATTCACCCTACTACAATAACAAAATCTGAGTTTAGTGTAAAGCTCGATTCTGATCGCTTCTCGGCCTTTTGGCTAAGACAGTGATTCGGGAACATAAATTTTTGTTTATAACCTGGTTGGTTTGTTCAGCCCGTCGTACATGGAGAAAGCCGATATGCGACGTTAAACTGAACTTCCAGTGTAAAGCTTATAATATGGTGTGCCTTATAGTCCGAAAAATATGATATATCAGTTTTATGCAGGCATCAGAATTGTCAGGATTTCAGAGGATTAAGAATTTCTGACGATTGGCTTCTCTTGTCAGAGGTTTTGCCTTTTTATTCAGTGTTATCTTTTGTGTTAAATAGCATTTTAAAGTGATTTCTTACTACAGTGGAACCTCCCTTATAAGACCTCCTATTATAAGACTCCCTCCCATATAAGACCTACTTCTCTGAGACATTGCCCTTCTTTGTAAGTATTAAAATTACCTCCCTTATAAGACCCCTCCCTTGTAAGACCTCATTTGGGATGATTTTTGAAGGTTTTATAAGGGAGGTTCCACTGTATATTAAGCCTTCTTCAGGTCATGTTGGGGACTCATTTCAGTGTTGTTCCTCTATAGTCTATGGCCTTGATGGCCCTTTTACCGCGGTTTTCAGAGGATTGGACTTCAGACTATTCTGATGCCAGTTTATGATTATAAACTATAATTCATAATTATAAAAAAAGATGATTTATTCTTTCTTTTTCTTTCTTTCTTTCTTTCTTTCTATCAGCGTGGCAGACGTGCAGAGAGACAGAGGGGAAAAGCAGCGCTCGGTTTATTGGACCCTCTAGACTCACTGGGCAGAAAGCGCTGCTGTGTGGACCGATGCGCCAAGGTGAGTTGCGGCCTTTTGCTAGGCATGGTATTTGAGCCGTTGCCTCCCCCGTGGGGATACTGGGGGGGGCGGGTTCTTTCGTAAAAATAGTTCCCCCACCTTCTGGAAGTTGTGTGCTTGTAACTTCCTCTCATCTGCCACTCTCTTTGACTCTGCCTTGTTCCTTTGCTTTCTGTCATCTTCTATCTTTCTGACTTATTGGCCCATTCTCCTGCCTTTTTTTTTTCTCCAAAAAAAATCTTCCAAATAATAACTTTTCTCCTTTGAGCTCCTCCGAAATCGGAATGTGTCGGCTGTACGCAGCGGGGAGACCTGTGAAAACTGAAAACGGACGCATACATAGTTTACCCATTGTGGGCTTTTGGCCTGGGAACGCAGAAGAAGAAGAAGAAGACTTGTTACCCTATTTGCTTTCTTCTTCTTTAAGTCGATGGGCTAGTTTCTCACAACATGCTTGCAAAGTCAAAACTCTAAACAAACATTTAAATCATTTTTGAGTTATGGGTATTTTCGTGCTCTCTGACATCTCATCTTTCATATTTATAAAGGACAATCATTGTTATGGTCTCTAAATACTCCAAAAAGTGATATAACATGAGTAGGTCAATGCATTTTCTTCAGCTTGGCTAAACTTTATACTGTGATTTCTCAAAACGGCTGACAGTCACCCTACCAACTTTAAATGCTCATAACTGTAAAACGGAAACAGTTACAATAATGGTTCTTGTATCATTTGAAAGAGAATTGTCTGAAGTTTCTAACTGTACCATTTTCTTGCTAGGTCACATATTTTACAGACTGTGAGGCGATAGTTTTCCCCAGACTGAAACCTCTGCGTCTTTAATGTGACTGATAATATAGTAAGAAAATAGAGCAACAATATCTGAATGTGGTGCTAAATTTAGGGGGTGCACTTATAATCGAATGCGCTTTATAGTCCGTCAAAAATGCTGACTAACATAGATTCACTCCCCTTGGACTGCTGGTCTGGGATTCTGCGACTTGAACAAGCTGTGGTGTAGCTGTGAATTGGGATTCGGAATGAGCGGCGTGGGAGCAACGCCACTGTACGACCCAGAAAATGGGACAGCTAAAAAAAGAAAAAGAAAAAAAGATGACTCCTTCAGGTGAGTCAGCCAATGAGAGAGAGCCTCCGGTTGGCTAGTCATTGACAGGGTTCGCACGGTCTTTGAAGGTCTTTGAAGGTCTTTGAAAGTCTTTGAGAAATGGAGTGCCCTTTTCAAGTCTTTGAAAGTCTTTGAAAATTGGCTTAGGTCTGTGAAAATCGTGAAATGGTTTGTGAAAAAGTCTTTGACGCCATAAATTTGTTTGCTTGTTTGCTTCCAGAATTGATTAAAAGAAAACATTTCACTGATTTTCCATATAGCAGAAGTCCTCGATTTGTCGAGTTACTTCCCTTCACTACATCCAGTTCTTTTGGCTACACCGGTGCAACTTGAATGATTATGATCGAAGCAGTCGTCATTGCATGTCGTGAGATGTCTTTGAAAATACGATAAAGGGTCTTTGAAAAGGTCTTTGAAAGTTTGTGAATTTTGATATGAAAAATCTGTATGAACCCTGATTGAATCTGAGCAGTGTTCATTCTATCTTTGGCATTTGCTATTTATTTGAATGTTATATCAAATGTTTGACAAGTTGTTGTTTTGTTGCTGTGGTGTTTGGCTATTTGAGGCATTGTCCCTTTTCGCGTTACACATCTGTGCTGTTACATATTCAGGACTTTCCTGGTGTTGCGCTGCCTCTGGGCATTGCCTCCAAGGGCGTTCCCACCGTCTTTATATCTACTGGTCTCCCGTATGTGTATGTGTCTGTTCCAGATGTTCTGGGACATGTGACGCTAATAATGACGATCATAAGAATGACCAGAGATAAGTAAAATAAGAACGAAACAACAATCATAATGTTATTATCATAAGTTAGTTGCCCTTGTTTTTTTATTAATGTTTTTTTTTAATTATTATTGGGCAATCTTGTACTTCAGTCACTCCCCCCCACCCCCCCCCCCCACCCAC
Organism: Phymorhynchus buccinoides; assembly: GCA_017654935.2. Classification (NCBI taxonomy): domain Eukaryota; kingdom Metazoa; phylum Mollusca; class Gastropoda; order Neogastropoda; family Raphitomidae; genus Phymorhynchus; species Phymorhynchus buccinoides. The sequence goes on along the minus strand of CM065702.1, from coordinate 19,440,102 downwards.
CCTCATGTTTGCGACCCTCATTTTCAAAGTCTGCTTTCAGTTTTAATAAAAATAATCCTATGCTGATCCTAATCCTATCCTTTTCCCCCAAAAAAAATGACAGAATGTTGCTTCTCAGTGAAGAAATTGAACAAAGGGTGAATAGTCTCTTTCTAATTAACTCCCCTCCACCAAAGTTGATTACGATACCAGTCACCTAACAGTGCGTGGGTCAGAGCCAAAGTGAGACAAACAAAGCATCATTCTAAAAAAAAGAATGTGCCAAGTTTGCCTTTATGACCCTCCACCCCACACAGTACACATCAACAACGGTGGAGAGGACGACATACAAACAAATCAACATCTATCCAAGAGTGGCATAGTCTTCTAACCTTGAATATGTTGCACATAAACAACACACAACACAGAACAAACTGGTAAGCCTTGGTGAAGGTTTTCAATGCAAACATTTGAGGCGGGGGAGGGGGTAGAGCACAGACCTGCCTACCCATACGATTTTTCCGTATTTTGTACACGATTTTGAGCCCCAGTACGGCAGTACAGTAAATGGAAAATTAATACGGCCAAAATTTGAACTTAAGGTCTTTTAAGATCGGTCAAAATCAAGTGTTTTTCGTCGTTTCGCATGGCGGTTCCTTGCAAAATACAGAATTTTGAGAAAAAGTACGGAATTTTATTTCGTGGAGTACCTAAAAAAGAAATTGGGGGTAGGCAGGTCTGAGAGTACAAGATTGCCAATTCAATGCGAAAAATTTGAGGGCGGGTGTGGACTAAAGTGTGGGATAGCCCATTATTGTCGTAACTGACCGTTATTGCAGATGGTGTTCACCCACAAAACCTTGGTGTCGCACTGGAGGAAAAGGGCCACGGCCAGTCAGCGAGAGGCTCGCCGTGTATTGGCTGAAATGCTCACACCTTCAGGTCAGTCAGCCAATGAGAGAGAGCCTCCGGTAGGGCCAGTCACTGACAGGCATCAGAATAGGGCATTTGCCACGAGTGTTTGTTCTCTATACTAGACTACTAATTTGCCCGTGCTCGTTCTGCCCGAGTTACGCTGAACTATTCAACTCTCTAAATTCAACTCAATGAAATTCAAGGTCGCCGGCACACGGCAAATGCCCTATTGTCAGAGGATCAGAGGATTAAGAATTTCTGACAGAGGATTGGCTTCTCTTGTCAGAGGTTTTGCTTTTTTATTGAGTGTTGTCCTTCGTGTTATATAGCATTTCAAAGTGATTTCTCACTATATTAAACTTTTTGGTGGTGTTCAGAACTGATTTCAGTGTTGTCCCTCTTCAGTCTGGGGCCTTGATGGCCCTTTTACCGCAGTTTTCAGAGGATTGGACTTCAGACTATTCTGATGCCTGCACTGAATCTGAGCAGTGCTAATTCTTATCTTCGAAACTAGAGCGTGAAGCCACGTGAAGCCGCGGTTCCAGTGTAGACCTTGCAGGAGCAGACAAGACAAACACCTCTGAATCTAAAGTCCGGTCAAACAGCCTACGCCTTCAGTTTACAGTACCCCTGCGCCAGCGAGGATCTCAACTGTCGCTTGCGCACTATTGACAGCTCGAGGGGTGCGTTGTAGCTGTTACAGGGGTGCGTTGTAACTGTTACAGGGGTGTGTTGTAGCTGTTACAGGGGTGCGTTGTAACTGTTACAGGGGTGCGTTGTAGCTGTTGCAGGGGTGCATTGTAGCTGTTACAGGGGTGTGTTGTAACTGTTACAGGGGTGCGTTGTAGCTGTTACAGGGGTGTGTTGTAGCTGTTACAGGGGTGCGTTGTAACTGTTACAGGGGTGTGCTAACTGTTACAGGGGTACATGGTAGCTGTTACAGGGGTGCAGTGTAACTGTTACAGGGGTGTGATGTAACTGTTACAGGGGTGTGCGTTGTAACTGTTACAGGGGTGCGTTGTAGCTGTTGCAGAGGTGCGTCGTAGCTGTTACAGGGGTGCGTTGTAACTGTTACAGGGGTTTCATTGTAACTGTTACAGGGGTGCGTTGTAACTTACAGGGGTGCCGTGTAGTTGTCACAGTGGTGCGTTGTAACTGTTACAGGGGTGTGTTCTAACTATTACAGGGGTGTGTTCTAATTGTTACAGGGGTGTGTTCTAACTGTTACAGGGGTGTGTTCTAACTGTTACAGGGGTGTGTTCTAACTATTACAGGGGTGCGTCATAGCTGTTACAGGGGTGCAATGTAACTGTTACAGGGGTGCGATGTAGCTGTTACAGGGGTGCGATGTAACTGTTACAGGGGTGCAGTGTAACTGTTACAGGGGTGCAGTGTATTTGTTACATGGGTGCGATGTAACTGACAGGGGTGCGATGTAACTGTTACAGGGTGCAGTGTAACTGTTACAGGGGTGCAGTGTAACTGTTACAGGGGTGCAGTGTAACTGTTACAGGGATGCAGTGTAACTGTTACAGGGGTGCGATGTAGCTGTTACAGGGGTGCGATGTAACTGTTACAGGGGTGTGGTGTAACTAAAAGGGGTGCATCATAACTGTTACAGGGGTGCGTTGTAACTTACAGGGGTGCCGTGTAGCTGTCACAGGGGTGCGTTGTAACTGTTACAGGGGTGTGTTCTAACTATTACAGGGGTGTGTTCTAATTGTTACAGGGGTGTGTTCTAACTGTTACAGGGGTGTGTTCTAACTGTTACAGGGGTGTGTTCTAACTATTACAGGGGTGCATCATAGCTGTTACAGGGGTGCAATGTAACTGTTACAGGGGTGCGATGTAACTGTTACAGGGGTGCGATGTAACTGTTACAGGGGTGCAGTGTAACTGTTACAGGGGTGCAGTGTAACTGTTACATGGGTGCGATGTATCTGTGACAGGGGTGCGATGTAACTGTTACAGGGTGCAGTGTAACTGTTACAGGGGTGCAGTGTAACTGTTACTTGGATGCAGTGTAACTGTTACAGGGGTGCGATGTAGCTGTTACAGGGGTGCGATGTAACTGTTACAGGGGTGTGGTGTAACTAAAAGGGGTGCATCATAACTGTTACAGGGGTGCGGCGTAGCTTTCACAGGGGTTTTGTTGTAACAGTTACAGGGGTGCGTTGTAACTGTTTCATGGGTGCAGTGTAACTGTTACAGGGGTGTGGTGTAACTGTTACAGGGGTGCGGTGTGACTGTTACAGGGGTTTCAATGTAACTGTTACAGGGGTGCGGTGTAACTGTTTCATGGGTGCGGTGTAACTGTTACAGGTGTGTGGTGTAACTGTTACAGGGGTGCGGTGTGACTGTTACAGGGGTGCGGTGTAACTGTTACAGGGGTGCAATGTAACTGTTACAGGGGTGCAGTGTAACTGTTTCAGGGGTGTGGTGTAACTGTTACAGGGGTGTGGTGTAACTGTTACAGGGGTGTGGTGTAACTGTTACAGGGGTGCAATGTAACTGTTACAGGGGTGCGGTGTAACTGTTACAGGGGTGCAGTGTAACTGTTACAGGGGTGCGTTGTAACTGTTACAGGGGTGCGTTGTAGCTGTTACAGGGGTGCGATGTAACTGTTACAGGGGTGAGTTGTAGCTGTTACAGGGGTGCCTTGTAGCTGTTACAGGGGTGCATTGTAGCTGTTACAGGGGTGCATTGTAGCTCTTACAGGGGTGCGTTGTAGCTGTTACAGGGGTGCGGTGTAACTGTTACAGGGGTGTGTTGTAGCTGTTACAGGGGTGCATTGTAGCTGTTACAGGGGTGCATTGTAGCTCTTGCAGGGGTGCGTTGTAGCTGTTACAGGGGTGCGGTGTAACTGTTACAGGGGTGCGTTGTAGCTGTTACAGGGGTGCGTTGTAGCTGTTACAGGGGTACGTTGTAACTGTTACATGGGTGTGCTAACTGTTACAGGGGTACATGGTAGCTGTTACAGGGGTGCGGTGTAACTGTTACAGGGGTGTGATGTAACTGTTACAGGGGTGTGCGTTGTAACTGTTACAGGGGTGCGTTGTAGCTGTTGCAGGGGTGCGTCGTAGCTGTTACAGGGGTGCGGTGTAGCTGTTACAGGGGTGCGGAGTAACTAAAAGGGGTGCGTCATAGCTGTTACAGGGGTGCGTTGTAACTGTTACAGGGGTTTCATTGTAACTGTTACAGGGGTGCGTTGTAACTTACAGGGGTGCCGTGTAGCTGTCACAGGGGTGCGTTGTAACTGTTACAGGGGTGTGTTCTAACTATTACAGGGGTGTGTTCTGTTACAGGGGTGTGTTCTGTTACAGGGGTGTGTTCTAACTGTTACAGGGGTGTGTTCTAACTATTACAGGGGTGCGTCATAGCTGTTACAGGGGTGCAGTGTAACTGTTACAGGGGTGCGATGTAACTGTTACAGGGGTGCGATGTAACTGTTACAGGGGTGCAGTGTAACTGTTACAGGGGTGCAGTGTAACTGTTACATGGGTGCGATGTAACTGTTACAGGGGTGCGGTGTAACTGTTACAGGGTGCAGTGTAACTGTTACAGGGGTGCAGTGTAACTGTTACAGGGGTGCAGTGTAACTGTTACAGGGGTGCGATGTAACTGTTACAGGGGTGCAGTGTAACTGTTACAGGGGTGCAGTGTAACTGTTACAGGGGTGCAGTGTAACTGTTACAGGGGTGCAATGTAGCTGTTACAGGGGTGCGATGTAGCTGTTACAGGGGTGCAGTGTAACTAAAAGGGGTGCATCATAACTGTTACAGGGGTGCGGTGTAACTGTTACAGGGGTGCGGCGTAGCTTTCACAGGGGTTTTGTTGTAACAGTTACAGGGGTGCGTTGTAACTGTTTCCTGGGTGCAGTGTAGCTTTTACAGGGGTGTGGTGTAACTGTTACAGGGGTGCGGTGTGACTGTTACAGGGGTGCGGTGTAACTGTTACAGGGGTGCAATGTAACTGTTACAGGGGTGCAGTGTAACTGTTACAGGGGTGCGGTGTAACTGTTACATGGGTGCGGTGTAACTGTTACAGGGGTGTGGTGTAACTGTTACAGGGGTGCGGTGTGACTGTTACAGGGGTGCGGTGTGACTGTTACAGGGGTTTCAATGTAACTGTTACAGGGGTGCAGTGTAACTGTTTCATGGGTGTGGTGTAACTGTTACAGGGGTGTGTTGTAACTGTTACAGGGGTGTGTTCTAACTATTACAGGGGTGCGTCATAGCTGTTACAGGGGTGCGGTGTAACTGTTACAGGGGTGTGGTGTAACTGTTACAGGGGTGCGGTGTAACTGTTACAGGGGTGTGGTGTAACTGTTACAGGGGTGTGGTGTAACTGTTACAGGGGTGTGGTGTAACTGTTACAGGGGTTTCAATGTAACTGTTACAGGGGTGCAGTGTAACTGTTACAGGGGTGCGGTGTAGCTGTTACAGGGGTGCGGTGTAACTGTTTCATGGGTGTGGTGTAACTGTTACAGGGGTGTGGTGTAACTGTTACAGGGGTGCAGTGTAACTGTTATATGGGTGTGGTGTTACTGTTACAGGGGTGTGGTGTAACTGTTACAGGGGTGTGGTGTGACTGTTACAGGGGTTTCAATGTAACTGTTACAGGGGTGCGGTGTAACTGTTTCATGGGTGTGGTGTAGCTGTTACAGGGGTGTGGTGTAACTGTTACAGGGGTGTGGTGTAACTGTTACAGGGGTGTGGTGTACCTGTTACAGGGGTGTGGTGTAACTGTTACAGGGGTGTGGTGTAACTGTTACAGGGGTGTGGTGTGACTGTTACAGGGGTGTGGTGTAACTGTTTCATGGTGTGGTGTAACTGTTACAGGGGTGTGGTGTAGCTTACAGGGGTGCGGTGTAACTGTTACAGGGGTGCAGTGTAACTTTCACAGGGGTTTCTTTGTAACTGTTACAGGGGTGCGGTGTAACTGCGCCACGTTCATCGGCTGGGTGACCGGCTGCAGCCGCAGCACCATCAGCAAGGTCAGGGGTCAGATGCAAAGGACTCTGGGAGACAGGGAGCCGCCGCCTCACGGCCTGCTGGCCTTCTGGCAGCGTCGATCGCAACGCCAGGGTGAGCCCTCCTCCTCCGCCACCATCACTGCTGGTGAGAAGAACGGTGCTTGCTTGCTTGCACATAGACACTCACACATGCATACATGAATGCACACGCACATTACACACACACACAAGTTGCACGCATGCAACGTGAGGGTGAACTCTCCTCCTCAGCCACCATCACTGCTGGTGAGAAGAACGGTGCTTGCTTGCTTGCACATATTAGACACGCATGCATGCATGCATGCATACGCAGCATGCATACTTGAATGCACACGCACATTGCATACACACACACACACTGCACGCATGCAAGGACGCACATTTAACACTCGCAGCATGTACGCACGCACTTACACGCATGCACGCATACACACACACACACTGCTCACACACACACACACACACTCATGCACACACACACACACGCACACACACTGCTCACGCGCACACACACTCCCACACACTCATGCACACACACTGCTCACACACACACGCACTCCCACAGACACTCATGCACACACAGTGCTCACACACACGCACACAAACACACACTCACAGAGAAGATTCTGCTGCCCCCTCCACCCCACAGAAGTTTTGATCTTGTAGAACTTTCCGTTTAGGCGGTTGTATGAAATTCAGTCTCAGGTTTTTGGGGGTTTTCATGATTTTCCGTTCAGGTTTGGGGGTTTTCAGCAATTCCAGTTTCAGGTTTTGGGGTTTTCAAGAATTCCAGTTTCAGGTGGGTTTTTTTTCCAGGAATTCCAGTTTCAGTGTAGTTGTTTGTTCAGGAATTCCAGTTTCAGGTTTTGGTTGTTTTTCCCCCAGGAATTCCAGTTTCAGGTTTTGGTGTGTTTTTTCTCAGGAATTCCAGTTTCAGTTGGGGTTTTTTTTCAATAATTCAAGTTTCAGGTGCGTTTTCCGCCCAGGAATTCCAGTTTGAGGTTGTTTTTTCCCAGGAATTCTAATTTCAGTTGGGGGGTTTTCTCCAGAAATTCCAGTTTCAGGTTTTGGGTTTTCCCCAGGAATTCCAGTTTCAGGTTTTGGGGTTTTCCCCAGAAATTCCAGTTTCAGGTTGTTGTTTTTCTTCAGGAATTCCAGTTTCAGGTTTGGTTTTTTTTCAGGAATTCCAGTTTCAGGTTTCAGGACCTCCTCCCACTTGCACCCCTGTAGACAAAACTGAATCCCTGTTCTCATTGTGTTTTGCTGGGGCAGAGTGTGGATGCCTCATGCCTCCATATGGGGAGCTGGACAACCCCTCCCCCTCCACGAGTCCCTCCCCGTGGGGATATCGGGGGGGTCATTGGTAAAAATAGTTCCCCCACCTTCTGGACGTTCTGTGCTTGTAACTTCCTCTTGTCTTTCACTCTCTTTGACTCTGCCTTTTCCCTTTGTTTTCTATCATCTACTATCTTTCTGACTTATTGGCCCATTCTCCTGCCTTTTTTTCTCTCTCCAAAAAAAGATCTTCCAATCTTTGAGCTCCTCCCAAATCGGAATGTGTCAGCTGTATGCAGCGGGGAGACCAGTGAAAACTGAAAAAAACGGACACGTACATACCTTACCCATTATGGCCGTATGGCCTGGGAACGCAGAAGAAGAATAAGAAGAATTGTCTTTTGCTTGATTTGATTGTGGCTTTTTAGATACCTGCAGCACCAGCAAGACCAAATCTTCAGACGTGATTCCCAACAACGTCTCTTCCTTTGTGACTGGTGGCGCCCTCTCACCGTCGGCCATGCTGGATGGACAGGTAAAAGAACGTTTCAAATTAGGAATGTTGCATCGCAAAGTCATACAAAACGTTTTGGCCTTATTGACCAAATTTTATTAGGTACTATCTGTTTGACGTTATTGACCAAGCTTTATAGCGTAATATCTATTTGATATTATTGAGCAAATTTCATTGCGCAATAATATCCATTCACAACATGGCATACCAGTTTACTCGCACATGTATGTTTGCATGCTTGCTTAGAGTCTAGGTTGAAAAAGACCAGCAGTAGCTTGTCGAAAAATCGCCTGAGGTATTTTATTTTATTTTATTTTATTTATTTATTTTTCATTCTTGATTTTAAATGGCCGTGAGCAAGAACAATGCGAAATGTAGACGTTTTCTGTGTTCAGTGTTCCATTATTTTATTTTTTTTATAGTTCTCATGTACTTCCTCTTCTTCTTCTTCTTCTTCTTCTTCTTTTTATTATTATTATTATTGTTATTAACCCTTTCATCGCCATTGTCGCCTCTTCGCACCACAATGATTTTTAACACCCATGTTACTAAAAGGCATCAAATGAGGGTCTGGTATACAATGACCTTAATATGTTCTTAATTTGGGGAGGTAAGGACAGGCCCTATTTTATGCATGTCACAGAGGAATCCCCAATATTGTAGACGAAATCTATTCTCTACCTGGGTAAGTTTAATGGTAAATTTTGGCTGACGAATGGCTAGCGTTGAAAGGGTTAATATTGTTGTATAGGGGAGTATCTTGTTCTGTGATTATTTTAAGGTATAGTTTTTGTGTCTTGTTTTTAACACTACCTTGCATATATATGGGAAATTTGTTTGTGTGTGTATGTGTGTGTACGTGTGTGCTCACATGTGTGGACATGAGTGTATGTCTCTCTCTCTCTCTCTCTCTCTAGCCACATTTTACAGTATCCTTTTTTCAAAATCCCCATCCCCCATCTCCCCTTGCTGGTTATGTATATAATATGTAAATAATGTCTTGTGATTTGCTTTGATTTTTTTGATTTTTTTTAAATATTTTTTTTTATGATTGTTGCTTTTCTTGGTAGGCCCCTATGCCCTCCCCCCCCCCCCCCCCCCCCCCCCTTCTTGTTCTTAAATTTATTTATTGTTGCTTTCTTGTTCTTTGCCTCAGGGCTGAGTGAAAAAAAGCTGTAATTAATTAGCTTATCTCATTACCCTGAATAAATAACATTTCGTTCGTTCGTTCGTTCTCTCTCTCTCTCTCTCTCTCTCTCTCTCTCTCTCTCTCTCTCTCTCTCTCTCTCTCTCTCTCTCTCTCTCTCTCTCTCTCTCTCTGTCTGTCTCTCCCTCTCTCTCCATATGTGTGCGTGTGTGTGTTCAAAGGGGCATTCATGCTCAAACCCTTTTACTGTCTTTTTCTTATCATTTGATGGTAAAGGTAAAGATGTGCCACCCCCCATGCATTTCTCGGTTAATTGTATTTTTCCGTTTTTGCCTTTCTTACCATACATAAAGCTGTATTTTAGGAACATTTTCAGCTAATTACCTTTTTGGAATACTAACCCAAACCCTAACCCTACCCCTGAACCTAACCCTACCCCCCACTATGTACTGCAGTACACCGCGATTTGTCACAGTTGTGGTTCGTTGCGTTTTTCCGTCTTATAGGGTGGGGGGTAGGGTTAGGGTTAGGGCTAGGGTTAGGGTTAGGGTTAGTATTCCAAAAAGGTTATTAGCTAAAAATGTTCCTAAAATACAGCTTTATGTATGGTAAGAAAGGCAATAACGGAAAAATACAATTAACCGAGATAGGTAGGGGGGGTGGCACATCTTGACCTTTACCCATTTGATTATTATTGTTAATTGATAATGATGTTGATCATTATTATTGTAATTTCATTATTATCGTTATCTTAAATCTTGTTCATGAATGGCTGCATGTCGGGTGCGTGAGCGTGTTTTGCATGAATGCTGCGTTATTAGACCTGTGATATGTTGGGTTTTGTTTGATGTTTTACTTTTACGTGCCACCACAAGCTGCATATCCTTTTAAGGACAATAAAGTGTTGTGACTTGTGATTGTAGTATCAATCGCTGTATTTCTGTCTGTCTCGCAGTCAATGGCCGCGCTGCAGCAGCAGATGCTGCAACAGATGAGTCATCTGCAGTCCATGCAGCAACAGCTGGCCAACTCCATCAACAGCCTGCAGCAACAGCTGCAATTCCTGCAGCCTGCAGCGGCTACACAGCATACCGCTGCAGCGCCACAACTCACTAGCGCGCAGCAGATCGCCACGGAAACTCAGCTCTCTGCTACGCAGCCGATGACGATTGCAGAACAGCCCACTGCCGAGCAGCACGTCTCGACGACGGCAACTCAGCTCACCGCGGGGCGAATTAATACATCAACTCCGGTCCCCGTCGCACAGACCTCTACAGCGACGCAAGGCTCTTCTGTGCCTGTATCTATGGCAACACAGCTCCTTGCTGCGCAGATCTCTACAGCAGCACAGCTCACTGGTGCGCAGGCCACCAGGAAAACACAACTAGCTGCTAGACAGAGCGCTACGGAAGAACAGCTCACCTGTGTGCAGCTTTCTCCAGCAACACAACTCACTACTGCGCAGGCCACTAGGAAAACACAACTAGCTGCTAGACAGAGGGCTATGGAAGAACAGCTCACCTGTGTGCAGATTTCCCAGGCAACACAACTCACTGGTGCGCAGGCCACCAGGAAAACACAACTAGCTGCTAGACAGAGCGCTACGGAAGAACAGCTCACCTGTTTGCAAATTTCTCCGGCAGCACAGCTCACTGGTGCGCAGGTACCTGCAGCGCAAATTATGAGCGCAGCACAGCGATCTGCTGCTGTAGCCCGAGTGTCTGCTGCACGGGCTGCGGACATAGCTGCTGCCACATTGTTGCCTGCTGGTGCAAGTGTCGGTGTCCAGATGCCGTCAGCGCGAGTCAGCGTTCATGCTGCGGACAGCCAGAGGTCCATCACTCTCGTGCCGACGTCCACAGCGCAGGAACTGACATCGCACGTTCCTGCAACGCAGACGGGTTCAACGCGAACAATGCCTGGCCAACAGACGCCGTCAGCTCCGATGTCTGCTTTAGCTATCCCTGCAGTTCCTCCCCAAAACTCTCAGGTTTCTGCTGCCCTCCAGAACCCGCACGACAATCGGTTTGTGGCTGTCGGCATAAACAGTCTGATATCTGCAGGCGTTCTGCCCTCCGTGTTGAGTTTGTCGAACGCTGCGTACCCTGTCCAGTTGTTGTCTGGAAATCCGGACCGAGTTTGTAATGCCGGCGATGATGCTGTGGTCGCAGCGCCAGTTGTTACCCCTGTGAGCGTTAAAGTCCCTGGTGATTGTAACGTCGGCACGGCGCAACCCGTGAACCCTGTGACTTTCCATCTATCTGGCAACGGCGTAGAAACATTCCTGAACCCTGTGAGTGTTCAGCAGCCCTCACAGCAGCGGCTCACCAACGCAGACCCATCCTGGATCTCAGCTCAGCCCACTAGTGTCAGTGCCACAGATACTCGCCTGTACAGCCAGGAATTTGTCAACCCACCCAACGCTCGGGCGCCTGCGGAGTCTGCGAACGCACCCAACATTCAGCTGCCTGTGAAATTCACGAGTCCACCAAGCGCCCGTGCGCCTGTAGAAGTTATGAAACTCACAAACACTCAGGCGCTTATGGAGTACGTTAACCCTCCCAACACCGAGGTTCTCATGGACTGTAAGAGAGGAGGAGTTCCAGCTCGGCTCTTGCCTCAGTCCAGCAGTTCTCCTGGCAAGACGAGAAAAAAGCAGAAAACTTCACGGCGCAGTATGTCCCTTCCGCAGACAGTTACAAGCGTGTCCCTTCCACGAACAGTGACAAGTATGTCCCTTCCACGCACAGTGACAAGCGTGTCCCTTCCGCAAGCAGTGACAAATCTGTCCCTTCCGCAAACAGTTACAAGCATGTCCCTTCCTCAAGCGGTGACAAATGTGTCCCTTCCACAAACAGTGACAAGCGTGTCCCTTCCGCAAACAGTGACAAGCGTGTCCCTTCCGCGAACAATGACAAGCGTATCCCTTCCGCGAACTGTGACAAGCATGTCCCTTCCACAAACAGTGACAAATATGTCCCTTCCACGAACAGTGACAAGCATGTTCCTTCCACAAACAGTGTCAAGTGGGTCCCTTCCGCAAACAGTGGCAAGTATTTCCACACTGCAGCCATCCAGTGTTGCCCAAAGCAGTCTTTCCTCAAGCCTCATATTTAACACTGTGAAGGAAACACTGCCACCTTCCCTCATGCGTATTACCCCCTCCTCTGCCGCTGAAAAACCACCGACTGCTGCTGTTGTATCAAGGGCTAGGACTAAGCATAAAGGGAAAACTGTGCACAGACGTTCAAGAAAACAAACCTCAAAGGGAAAGAAGAAATCCTGCGCTGTTGAGAAATTGACAGTCCTTGATGCGGCAAGAAAGGAAGGCTTTGTTAATGGCGACGTTGATGGTGCTGAAGCAAGCGGTATTCAATACCCGGATGCAGGGGGTTTGTCGGAATCAGAAACAGCCGACGTGTCGTCTTGTAGCACATTCCGCTCAGCTGTCACCAGCACAGCTGGCGGTAGTTCTATCAGACTGACTACAGCAGCAACGTCCAGGACGAGGATGGCTTCAGCTCTGGAGGGAGCCGCTTCTCAACATTCTCCCCCGCATAGCGATGAGTCTTTCCCTGCCGTGCGCTTGGCTGGACTTTCCTCCGTGTCGACCCAGGCGGCTGCTTCATCCCCAGGTCTTGCTCTAAGGAGCGTTCCCACTGTCATTGTGTCAGTGTCGCGTCACTCCACTTCACACAACAACCCCCCAAGCTCTCTGGTAAAGCACGCGCCTTCAGGCTCTGGACAGGACCTAAGGAATGCACCGACCATACTGATTCCAACCGCTGGCTTGTCATACGCTTGTAGCAACAGTGGTTTCGCTACTTCACAGACCTCGGACACTAATGCAGAAAGAAGGGTTAAACAAGCTGGAAAGATTTCCAAAGATAAAGTCGCCTCTCTCAGCCGTCAGCTGCCACCACCACCAGCAAAACGTTTGAGAAAGAAAGGAAAAGCGAAAGAACAAACAAATGGTTTGTGTGAAACCCCCCTTTCTGGCGACAGTGTTGAAACCACTGTCGGGAATGATGGCGACGCACCGGCATGTTTGTCTGGAAACGCTGTGACTGAGGTCAGCCTCGTCCCACCCACCATAAGTAAGAGTTCAGGGGATGGTCCCCAGCAGATGAACCCCCTTGTTCAAGAAACTTTCACTGGCGAGACTCTTGCAACCTCCGCTGTCTTCTTACAGGGCTCGGCTTCGTGTTCTACGGTAAAAAAGCGTTCATCGGCCAAACGTCCACCGAAAAAGGCTCCACCAGTTGTCGGCCCACCATCTGCGCATTCACCAAATGCAGAGGCAGCATCATCTTTGACGTCATTTGTGTCATCGTCCGGTTGTCTTGCAACCGATTCCCTGTGTACCGAGGCGGCATCCAACAGTGTTCTGTCATCTGCCGCACCACAGAATCAACCCACTAGGATGCTGAGTCACCAAGCGCAACCTTCTTCAAGCACTACAGTGCTGTTTCAGCATGCTGTGTCCAGTCGCCCGGAGCTGGCCGTAGCATCGGTTCACACCCGTTCTCCTTCCGTGCAAAGCTTGCCCGTTTCCCTGAACAGTGTTGGTATCACTCTGCCCCTGCAGACAGTTCGTTCTCACAACCCTTCCGATTGGCCGGTCGTTTCCTTGGTTACCTGCCCCTTGCAGACTACACATCTACCTCTGCAAACCGCATCTGTGTACCAAGACACGCATCTTCCTCAGCAGCCCGTTTCCGTGTACCAAACTACACAGCTTCCTCTGCAAACCGTATCTGCGTACCAAGATGCGCATCTTCCTCAGTCGCAAGTGTCCGTGTACCGAGCTACACATCTTCCTCGGCAAATTGTGTATGCGTACCAAGCAGTTCCAACCTATCCCCCCACCCCAGTCAGTGGTGGGTCTTTGGATGTGACAGTTTGCTCTGTAGCACCAGCTTCTTTGCAGACAACATCACAGCTGGCCAGGTGCTTGGATGGACAGAACATTCCTGTCAAATCCACAACAGTTCACCATACACTTGTGAACTCCCACACAATTCAGCAAACATCTGTCAAATCTCATGAAATTCACCAAGCACCTGTTGAATCCCTGACAAGTAGGCAAACACCTGTCAAATCCCAGACAAGTAGGCAAGCACCTGTCAAATCCCAGACAATTAGGCAAGCACCTGTCAAATCCCAGACAAGTAGGCAAACACCTGTCAAATCTCAGACAAGTAGGCAAACACCTGTCAAATCCCAGACAAGTAGGCAAACACCTGTCAAATCCCAGACAAGTAAGCAAACACCTGTCAAATCCCAGACAAGTAGGCAAACACCTGTCAAATCTCATAAATTCCATCAAACACCTGTCAAATCCCAGACAAGTCAGCAAACACCTGTGGAATCCCAGGCAAGTCGTCAGACACCTCAAGCCTCTGGCACGACTTGCCAGGCTGCACCAGTGACACTTCAGTTGGCCCCATCAATGCTCCAGGCCACGCCGACATCTCTACCGTCTCACACTACTAAGTTCACGGCACCTCCGGCCAGGCTTTTAGCATCTCAGGGCACTTCTGTTGGATCCCAGGACATCCCTTCCTGTCTTCATGCCTTACACACTGGATTCCAGATCATGCCTATATCATACCAGGCAACACCCACAACATCTCAAGCCACACCCACAAGATTCCAAGCCACGCCTACAACTTACCAAGCCACGCCCACTATGTCTCAAGCAACATCCACAAGATTCCAAACCACGCCTATGACTTACCAGGCCACGCCCACTACGTCTCAAGCCGCATCCACAGGATTCCAGACAACGCCTACATCATACCAGGCCCCACCCATAGCTTCTCAAGCCACACCCACAGGATTCCAGAGCCCGCTTACATCATACCAGGCCACACCCACATCTCAAGCCACACCCACAGGATGTCAGACCACACCCACATCATACCAAGCCACACCCATGACATCTCAAGCCACACTCACAGGGTTCCAGACCACACCTACATCATCCCAGGCCACAACCACAGGATTCCAGACCACGCCTACATCATCCCAGGCCACACCCACATCTCAAGCCACACCCACAGGATGTCAGACCACACCCACATCATACCAAGCCACACCCATGACATCTCAAGCCACGCTCACAGGATTCCAGACCACGCCTTCAACATCGGAGGCCACACTCAAAAGCTCACAAGCCACAGCCATAATGCTACAGACCACACCTATAGCAGCTGCAGTGCACACCATACCCACAGCTCAACCCATGGCAGGTGGTTTCCCTGTGACATCCCAGTCCATTTCAGATGGTTTCCCCGAAACATCCCAGTCCGTTTCAGGTGGTCTCCCTGTGACATCCCAGTCCATTTCAGGTGGTTTTCCCATGACATCCCTGTCCTTGTCAGGCAGTTTTCCAGCCAGTGTCACCCCGGTGGGGTCCGGCAACAGACAGATGATGATGATCACCAGCCCCATGAACTTGCAGCAGCTGCAGGTGCTGCTGTCTCAGCTCCGGCTGCCTGCAGGCTGCGTGGTCAGACCGCTGTGTTCTGTCAAAGGTAAGGGCTCCACGACTGGCGGAGGTCTCACAGAGATCAACGCTTCACAGTTCTCTTCCCCTGTGAGAAATAAAGGCTCCACGACTGGCGTGGGTCTCACGGAGACCAATGCTCCACAGCTCTCTTCCCCAGTCAAAGGCAAAGGCTC
Organism: Phymorhynchus buccinoides; assembly: GCA_017654935.2. NCBI lineage: Eukaryota > Metazoa > Mollusca > Gastropoda > Neogastropoda > Raphitomidae > Phymorhynchus > Phymorhynchus buccinoides. The sequence continues at coordinate 19,424,571 of CM065702.1, read as the reverse complement.
CTTGACCAGTGTGGGTCTTACGGAAACCAATGCTCCACAGCTCTCTTCCCCAGTCAAAGGCAAAGGCTCCTTGACCAGTGTGGGTCTCACGGAAACCAATGCTCCACAGCTCTCTTCCCCAGTCAAAGGCAAAGGCTCCTTGACCAGTGTGGGTCTCACGGAGACCAATGCTCCACAGCTCTCTTCCCCAGTCAAAGGCAAAGGCTCCTTGACCAGTGTGGGTCTCACGGAGACCAATGCTCCACAGCTCTCTTCCCCAGTCAAAGGCAAAGGCTCCACACTTAGCGTGGGTCTCAATGCTCCACAGCTCTCTTCCCCTGTGAGAAATAAAGGCTCCACGACTGACCTGGGTCTCACGGAGATCAATGCTCCACAGCTCTCTTCCCCAGTCAAAGGCTCCTTGACCAGTGTGGGTCTCACGGAGATTAAAGCTCCACAGTTCTCTTCCCCAGTCAAAGGCAAAGGGTCCACAACCGGCGTGGGTCTCACAGAGATCAATGCTTCACAGTTCTCTTCCCCTGTGAGAAGCAAAGGCTCCTTGACCAGTGTGGGTCTCTTAGAGACCAATGCTCCACAGCTCTCTTCCCCAGTCAAAGGCAAAGGCTCCACGACTGGCGTGGGTCTCACGGAGATCAATGCTTCACAGTTCTCTTCCCCTGTGAGAAGCAAAGGCTCCTTGACCTGTGTGGGTCTCACGGAGAGAAGTAAAGGCTTCACGACCGGCATGGGTCTCACAGAGATCAATGCTTCACAGTTCTCTTCCCCTGTCAAAGGCAACAGCTCCATGACCAGTGTGGGTCTCACAGAGACCAATGCTCCACAGCTCTCTTCCCCTGTGAGAGGCAAAGGCTCCTTGACCAGAGTGGGTCTCACAGAGACCAATGCTCCACAGCTCTCTTCCTCTGTGAGAGGCAAAGGCTCCAAGACAACCGTAAACCCAGCGGGCATCACTGCCCCTGCTCTGTCCTCTCTTTCTGCAAGTTCAGTTCACCAAAGTTCAGCTGATCAAGACAGATCGTTTAATTCTTATGTGAAGCAGCTACCATCACACAGTTTGCAAGGAGGTGGTCGAACAGTTTTCACTGATGGCTCTAATTCTGATACAGAAAAACCTGGTGGCTTCAGTCATCCAAGGAAAAATAATAACGTCAGAGGCAAAGGTTCCAAGACAACCGTGAACCAGGCTTACATCACTGCCCTTGCTCCGTCCTCTCTTTCTGCAAGTTCAGCTCATCAAAGTTCGGTTGATCAAGCCAAGCCTTCGCACACTGATGTGAAGCAGCTACCGTCAGACAGTGTGCAAGGAGACGGCCTGGCTGTTACTGGTAGCTCAAATTCTTGTACAGAAAACGCTGGAGGGTTTAGCTGTCAAAGGAAGAGTGATAAAATGTTCGGTGTCAGTGGCTCTCTGTCAGGTGCTCATGCGACGTCAACCACATTACTTAAGTCATTGTTAACCAGCCCTGGGACAGTTTCCAAAAGCACAGTATCGGAAATCGCACCATCTGCGAGGAGCGCATCACTCAAGCCATCTGTAATGCATAACTTCCCAGTGACAGTATCGACAACCACACCATCTGAAGTCACGCCGTGTGTGAGCGCAGTTGCCAAGCCCACTGCCGTTTTGTCTAGGGGCAGGAGAAAGAGGACCAAGGCGTCTGACAAAACCGACTGTAACATTTTTAGCAGCTTCAACATTGGACAGAATGGAGACAAACCACCTTCAGAACCAGTGTGTGTTGGGAATACAGAGTCTGACAACGGTAACAGAGAATATTTGCAGATTTCAGTGTTGCGTAGTGTCTCAGAGTGCTCGACGTTTCAACATTTTTCTTCTTCTCCTTCTTCGACTACATCTCTGCCAGCTGGTCTTGCTGACCATGAGACACGTCCACCCATCACTGTTCCAGACAGAATGAACAGAAGGCAAGCTGACTCCTCAGCAAGGAACACACCCTTCAAGCCCGCTTTGCCTTCTCCTAGAGAATCCTGTCAATCGCAGATGACGAAGAATGTACCAATCTCTCATGCTCCGTTTCCTGACGCTCGGTCTTCTTCAACGACATCAACCTCCTCCTCTTCATCCAACCCTGTCGGCAGAGGCAGAAGAAAGCAAAGGCGTCCTGCATCGGAGGGGTCGGAAGAATCTCAGAAGTATCCGCCAAGTGTCGGTCCTGCTTATGTCAGCAGCCAGACTGTTGTGGTCGGCGGAACAGACGTCGCCACCGGCTCAAGTTTGTCTGGCTTTCTGGACCATACGGAGACCCTTGTGGATGGTTTGGGTAGAGATGGTGCAAGCCAACCCTCCTTCAGTGATGACTTTAAATCATCGCAGCATGGGCGTCGGTCACCATCCTCTAAGCGCAAGTCTTCAAAGGGTAAAGCGAAGCAGTCATCAAAACCGACTGTTCAAACTGCATTAGCTTATGACAGTGCACACAGAAGTGCTGCTCATCCACTCAGTGCACACTGTTGTACGCCTCACCTTGATGTGCACAGTTGTACAGCTTCAAGCTACAGTGAGCACAGTAGTACAGCTCATCATCACAATGTACACAGCAGTACATCTCGGCATCCCAATGTACACAGCAGTACAGTTCAGCATCCCAATGTACACAGCAGTACAGTTCAGCATCCCAATGTACATGGCAATAGAGTTCAGCATCCCAATGTACACAGCAGTATGTCTCATCCCAATGTACACAGCAGTACAGTTCAGCATCCTAATGTACACAGCAGTACAGTTCAGCATCCCAATGTACACAGCAGTACAGTTCAGCATCCCAATGTACACAGCAATACATTTCAGCATCCCAAAGTACACAGCAGTACAGTTCAGCATCCCAATGTACACAGCAGTATGTCTCATCCCAATGTACACAGCAGTACAGTTCAGCATCCCAATGTACACAGCAATACAGTTCAGCATCCCAAAGTACACAGCAGTACAGTTCAGCATCCCAATGTACACTGCAATACAGTTCAGCATCCCAAAGTACACAGCAGTACAGTTCAGCATCCCAACGTACACAGCAGTACAGTTCAGCATCCCAATGTACACAACAGTGTGTCTCATCCCAATGTACACAGCAGTACAGTTCAGCATCCCAATGTACACAACAGTATGTCTCATCCAAATGTACACAGCAGTACAGTTCAGCATCCCAATGTACACAGCAGTACAGTTCAGCATCCCAATGTACACAGCAATATGTCTCATCCCAATGTACACAGCAGTACAGTTCAGCATCCCAATGTACACAGCAGTACAGTTCAGCATCCCAATATACACAGCAGTACAGTTCAGCATCCCAATGTACACAGCAGTACAGTTCAGCATCCCAATGTACACAGCAGTACAGTTCAGCATCCCAATGTACACAGCAGTACAGTTCAGCATCCCAATGTACACAGCAGTACAGTTCAGCATCCCAATGTACACAGCAGTACAGTTCAGCATCCCAATGTACACAGCAGTACAGTTCAGCATCCCAATGTACACAGCAGTACAGTTCAGCATCCCAATGTACACAGCAGTACAGTTCAGCATCCCAATGTACACGGCAGCACGGCTCATCCCAATGTACACAGCAGTACAGTTCAGCATCCCAATGTACACAGCAATATGTCTCATCCCAATGTACACAGCAGTACAGTTCAGCATCCCAATGTACACAGCAGTACAGTTCAGCATCCCAATGTACACAGCAGTACAGTTCAGCATCCCAATGTACACAGCAGTATGTCTCATCCCAATGTACACAGCAGTACAGTTCAGCATCCCAATGTACACAACAGTATGTCTCATCCCAATGTACACAGCAGTACAGTTCAGCATCCCAATGTACACGGCAGCACGGCTCATCCTAATGTACACAGCAGTACATCCCATTCTCCCAGTGTACACAGCAGTATGTCTCAGCATGTACACAGCAGTGCAGTACAGCATCCCACCGCGCACAGCAGTACATCTCATCACACTGCACACAGCGGTACAGCTCATCATCCCAATGCACACAGCAGCACAGCCTACCCTAGTACACACAATAGTACAGCTCACCCTAGTACGCACACTGCTACAGCTCACCACAGCATTGCTAATATTAGCTCCCCAGTCCCACCGACCTTTGCGCAGCCTTACTCGGAAGCGGACGACACTACTAGTCGAGACGTGGAACTCCTGTCGGCTCATGGGTTGTTCCCCTTCCTCTCGTCGTCGTCGCGCAGTCGTAACAGTTCGGGAGCGTCCAGCATTGAGCCGTCAATCAGCATCGACCCCGCCCTCCTGCCCTACGACCTTATGCAAATCATGACGCAGCAAGGTCTGACCTTGGCCGTGACGGAGGTGGCGACCTCCTCTTCCGGTGGTGGGGGTGATGATTCGGTTTGAAGCTGCTTGCTGGGTTTGGTGTTCAGGGTTGGGAATTTTGTACCACAGTGTTCAAGTGCTTTGGCTGTCGGGATGATCCCTGGAGTGTTTTAGCCAGGGTACAACAACAACAACAACAACAACAACAACAACAACATCAGGGTTGGGAACAGATTTTTGGTTTCGTGTAAATAACAAGTGTGTGTGTGTGTGTGTGTGCATGTACGTGTGTGTGTAAGAAATAGAGAGAGAGGTGGGGGGAATATTATTATTCATTTATTGTAGTTTATTTTTATGCGTTTCTGTGTCTGTGACCTTTTTGAGAGAGTGAGAGGGAAAGAAAGATTGATCAAGTTGCGAAAGCATTTTCTTCACTCATTTTGTTTTAGATTGTCGTTTTACAATCCATTCTTTGTAAGTTTAATGTAATAAGTGGTCAAACTTTACGCGGTGACAGTCGGAGTCCTGAGATGACCATAGCTGTTGACGAGACTATAATGAGGAGAAAAAACCCATTGTAAGTTTAAGATGTTGAAATGTTGGGTGTGAATCACAATAAGTTGATTAGTTGCCTTTTTGTGGGGGTTGCAATCATTTGACTTTGAAAATTGTTGCAAAATAACACAGGCAGTCATATTTAGCAGTGCTAAGAAAATTAATATTTAACCTTTACCAGACTTCCTGGGTCGCCCACGACCCATAGACACACAAATGACTTAATACAGTGGAATCCGTTTAATTGGCCATCGGATAATCGGCCAAAGCTGCTTAATCGGCCAATTTCCTCTGGAACGGAATTTTTTCTTCTTAAGCATGTGTTATTTTGTTTGTTTTTACGGCCAAAGCTGAAATCTTCAATTTCGCTTTATTGGCCACTTTTTCTCTCTGTTTTTTTCTCTGTACCCCTTTTTGAGAGGGAGAACAACAGAGGCAGACAAACTGACAACACGCTTTTGACGTTTACATGGTTGAGTGTGAAGTTGGAAGGTGAGCTGTTGTCAATTGAAAGACCCTGCATGGCGTTAAAATCACTCAAGAAAACAAAATCATTGTCTTTTACTGGTGCTTCTGTCAAGTTGTAGGATTAATAAACACACACACACACACACACACACATCACAAAAAGGGAAAGAATTTGAATTTGAACTGCAAGATTTAATTTTGACGTCATTGCTTTTGACTTGCATAATTGCGTCATACAGTATCTCGATGTTCGTTTTATCGGCCGATTCGCTTTATCGGCCATATTTTTCCTGGTCCCAAAAGTGGCCGATTAAGCAGATTCCACTGTATCTCAGGGACTATGATAATAAAATTTTAGGTATTTTTTGGAAGCATAGTCAGCAAATTGTGGTGCCAATACAGTAAAAACTAAAGTAATAATTAGATACATCATTTTAACAGACTTCTCCTATGTAACGCGGGTCTCGGAGGACCCATTCTTTAAAGAGCAGAAATATGTCACTGCAGTGCATTGAGTATGGGTCGTGGGAGACCCGCGCCATCTGGAGAAGTATAAACACATGGTGACTCTTTGACGAGTATGGGTCCCGGAGAACCCGCATCATCTGGAGAGGGATAAATACTGTTAAAATGCATGTAAAAACCTGTGGGTACGAGGAGACCCGCATCATCTGGAGAAGTATAATCACAAGCAACATCTGGTAAAGGTTAATGATATCTTTGGATGTGTAATAGGTCTGAAAAAAAAAGAAGAAAACGGAAAAGAAGGCGCTTAAAAATCATGTAGCGAATCAAGCAGAGATAAACGCAAACCTGAGCTATAGTATTTATTTGTCCATTATTTATTAATTACGTTCTGATAAAAGCAAGAAGATCAGTCGCTCAGTGTTTTTGTTCTCGTAAGAAAGTAAATTTTAAAAAAAATGAAAACAAAAATAGACAAAATCTATAAGATCCTTACTGTTTGCTTTTTATCGGTTGAGAAATGTAAAGTTGGGTCTACCTTACATGTTTTAAGCTTGTTTACCGTAGTTTTTGGACTACATATACGGTGTAGTGAGTCACTGATTGCATTGTTTTGGTCACCCCTGATTTAAGACCCCCCTCTTTTACGACCGATTTTTCAAGAAGGTCATAAAAGAGGGGGTCGACTGTATAAGGCGCACCTTTATATAAGGCACCCCCCCCCAAATTTTACCCAAATTTCAGATTTTGCTATTATGTTTTCTTACTATTTTATTAGTCATATTTAGTGGCCTCAAATAGCGTTATTGATGAGAGTTTTGCCCTTGCTTGGTCAGTACTCAAACATCTACCAAGGCGCAGGGGTCGGAGTATTGGAGGGGAAAAAAAGTGTCGCCTTATACTAGTCCGAAAATTACGGTACTTTGATGTAACTTTGATAGAAAAGGTTTCAAATCTTCTTCATTATACTTTTATCTATTACCCGCCAGAACTGTCCATAATGAGAGACTTAGTGGGATTTTTTTCACGCCAGAGGGCATGACGCTCGTGTGGGGCTAATCCTCTCTATATTCTTAGTTGGGGATAAACAAAATGAGAGAGAGAGAGTGAGTAGTCCCACCATCTCTCTCTTACTACGCCCAACTAAGAAAATCGCGTGATAAGCCCCTAGTGCATTGACTGCCCTCTGGCGTGAAAAATATCGCCATAAGTCGACCATTGCGAGGTGGTCTCTATTGGCCACTGCAACAACTACCTTTTGCTAGAGTGAATGACCTTGGTGGATGTTTGAGTACTGACCAAGCAAGGGCATAACTCTCGTCAATAACGCTATTTGAGGCCACTAAATGGCTGCCTTTTGCACGAGTGACTTCCCTTTTGGATACTGATCAACAAGAGCTTCACTCTTGCTGTCAAGGGCATTAATAACCCTAGTTGCAGTGGCCAATTCTGGGGACTCTTTTAGTAATCTTCTTCTTCGATTGCTCAGACAGTTTCCTGTCAATTATGAGCGCAGATGCGTCATGCTGCCGTTATGCGCCCAACTGAGAAATAGGCCCAGCAAGTCCGACTTCGGCTGGAGGAAATCTTTTTGAAAGTGTTTCGTGAAAAAAGGCAGGAGAATGGACCAGTAAGGCAGTAAGGCAGAAAGATAGTAGATGACAGTAAGCAAAGGGAAAAGGCAGAGTCAAAGAGAGTGACAGATTAGAGGAAGTTACAAGCACAGAACTTCCAGAAGGTGGGGGAACTATTTATACAAAAGACCCCCGGTATCCCCACGGGGGGGTCTTTTAGTCATGAATAAGAAGGAAAGAGGCTAAGTAAAACTGTCCGAATTACTGAGGTGTCCGCCATACGGTACCGGACACTATCCCCCTGGATTTTTTCCCCCGGAATTCTTCCCCCTGAATTTTTTCCCCCTAGGACTCTTTCCCCCAGGTGCTATTTCCCCTCGGACAATTTCCTCTTTCCCCCCAGGACACTTTCCCCCCGGTACTAATGAAGAGTATATCTGTGACTGAACAATATGAAAGCGAACATTGATTTTTAATCTCTCTGTCTCTCTCTCTTTCTCTCTCTCTTTCTCTCTCTCTCTCTCTCTCTTTCTCTCTTCTCTCTTTTCTCTCTCTCTCTGTCTCTCTCTCTCTCTCTCTCTCTCTCTCTCTCTCTCTCTCTCTCTCTCTCTCTCTCTCTCTCTCTCTCTCTCTCTCTCTCTCAGTCTCTCTCACTCATCTGTTGTGTGTATGTGTGTGCAGGCATGCACTATAGCTCTCGTGATACACCAATCAATGATACTATGGGGGGAAAGTGTCCCAGGGGAAAAAGTCCTAGGGAGGAAAATGTCCAGGGGGAAAGAGTACCGGGGAGAAAGTGTCCCAGGGGGAAAGAGATACGGGGGGGGAAAGTCCGGGAGGAAGAATTCCGGGGGATAAAGTCCAAGGGGAAAAAGTCCAAGGGGAAAGTGTCCTAGAATCCCGCCATACTGAGGTGCCCGTCAAGCGGGGTTCCACTGTACTATAGACGTGGGTTATGTGTGCTGTGGTTTGGAACTATGGATTGTAAGAAGGGCTTAACCCTTTCACTGCCAGCCATATTTCAGCCAAAATATACCTCTAAACTTAACTGGGTAGAGAAAAAAATGTTTTGGCAATATTGAGAATTCCTCTGTGACATGTATAGCATTAGGCCTAACCTTACCTCCCAAAATTAGGAAAATAGGGTCTTTGGGTAACAGGACCTGATTCCATGCCTTTTGACATAATTATACAGTCTAGCCTCGGTGGAAACCAGATTGTAAGAATGGCTATTGTTATTTGCAAAGTTTCTGTGTTCATTCTCTGTGTGTTGGCCGCTGCAACAACCATGTTTTGCTAGAGCGAATGCCCTTGGTAGATACTTGAGTACTGACCAAACAAGGGAATAACTCTGGCCAGTAACCCTATTTGAGGCCACTAAATGGTTGCCTTTCAGGTCAGAGAATGAGGACAACTAGGCCTCGCGGCCTCTTAATGTGTCCTTTCTGATTATTTCTATTCTTTTTCATGATTGGCATGACTAGGACGCTTTTAGATGTGTTAATCATATACACATTTCAATTGTTGATTCTTGGGGTCTTTATCGAGGAGGTTTTTGAACTGATTACGGTTAGGTGCCAATTTAATATGTGCTGGAAGAGAATTCCAGTATTTAGTGACTCTGTTACTAAAGAAATTCCTTCTAATGTTAGTTCTGCTGTATTGGGTTAGTAGTTTCAAATCATTATTCCTAGTTTTTGAGTAGTTAGAAAGTTGTAGCAAATGTTTGTTAGTAATATCAGAACTGTGAATTTTTTTATAAACATTTATTAAATCACCACGTAGTCGCCGATATTTTAGGGATGGTAAATTCAGTTTATCTAACCTGTCACCATAATCTAAATTTCGTAATGCTTTTACTAGTTTGGTTGCTCTCCTTTGAACACGTTCGATAGCCTGAGACTGTCTTTTTAGGAAAGGATTCCAAATTAAGTTGCCATATTCCAAAGAAGAGTGAATGCCACTTTCGCAAGAAGAGTGAATGCCCTTTTCAGTACTGACCAGCAAGGGCTTCACTGTCACTGTAGTCAAGGGCATTAATAACCCTATAGTTGCAGTGGCCAATTGTGAGAATGGCCTGCTACGTGTTTATACAATCTCTATGGACATTGTCCGTTGGAAGAATGGCTTAGGTCTATAATTACGTATTGTGTGGGAATCGTCTGTGGATTGTAAAATAAAAAATGGTTTAAGTATAACGTGTGTGAGAATTCTCTGGATGAAATACAGCTACTCGCTGTACAAGCTGTGTGGAAATTGTTCCCCGAGTTGTGAAAACGGCTTCCTACGCTAGGTTGACTACACAAGGGCGTGTAATCATGAGCGCGTCTTAGACAGGCAACACGGGTAGTAGTATGTAAATCAGGCTGAACAGCCAATCGTTTTGGGAGTTTAGTCTACTTTATATACTACTACCCGTGTTGACATTGTAAGACACACTCATGATTACACGCCCTTATGACACCCCAGAATCCTTATCTTGCTACAAATAAAACTGTTTGTCACAACGCTTTTTGATGTATTTGCACGCATGGCATAGATCACCGTATTTTACGGACTATAAGGCGCACATGATTATAAGGCGCACCCCTCACATTTCACACAACATTCAGATTTTGTTACTCCATTTTCTTACTGTATTATTAGTCATATTAATACAAGGCGCGGGGGTCTCAGTCTGGGGGAATAGTATCGCCTTATAGTCCAACAAATACGGTATATGTGGCCCAGCACCACGAAAGGGACATTAAGTCGCTGGGCTAGTTTTTCACAACAGGCTTGCAAAGTTAAAAATCTATAAAAATTAAAAAATCAGTTTTGAGTTATGGGTATTTTCGTGCTCTCTGACATCTTATCTTTCATATTTATAAAGCACAATCCTTCTTATGGTCTCTAAATACTCCAAAAAGTGCTTTGAAATGAGTAGGTCAATGCATACATTTTCTTCAGCTTGGCTAATATAAATTTTAGACTGTGATGTCTCAAAACGGCTGACAGTCACCCCTACCAACTTCAAATGCTCATAACTCTTAAACGGAAAAAGACTTACAATAATGGTTCTTATATCTTTTGAAAGAGAATTGTCTGAAGTTTCTAACTGTACCATTTTCTCAGAATGGTCATTTTGACACTTAATGTCCCTTTCGTGGTGCTTGGTCACATATAACGTTTACAATCGCAGCTCAAGGCATCTCCTGTGGTTACAAAATTCCAGCCCAACCGTGCCGGGATAGCAGCTGCCTCCTCTGCTATCTGGAAGTCATAGTCAGATACGTAGCACTGGCCTACACATTACAATGGTCGACTTAGTTCGCTCCTTTCATCGTGCGGCGGTCGAGTGGGTCCGAACCTAGTGGTTATAGTCTTTGTTGGGGAGAGAACACTTGAACTCTTGAAATGTATTGTCATTGCCGAAGTGGCCTTATGAAAGGAGGTGGGGTGACAATAGGTAAACCGAAGTGACGTTTTTTTTCAATATTAATGTACTACAATGAACGAAATAATGTAATAACATCGAGGTAAACAAAAATGACAGATCAACTCTTTTGTGCACACACCACACACACACTCTCTCTCTCTCTCTCTCTCTCTCTCTCTCTCTCTCTCTCTCTCTCTCTCTCTCTCTCTCTCTCTCTCTCTCTCTCTCTCTCTCTCTCTCTCTCTCTCTCTCTCTCTCTCTCTCTCTCTCTCTCTCACACACACACACACACACACACACACACACACACACACACACACACACACACACACACACACCTTCTATTACATGATCCAGCACATATGTGCATAAACACACAGTGCACACATACATGAGCACATACATGATGTACCCCTTCCTATGACAGTAAACAAGCGAATAAAACTCAACCATCCAAGCATCTAAATCTTTAAGGAGAATTGCTTTATCAGTTTCTTATGTATACATAATTATATTGTGACAAATTCTACTTCTAGTACACACCCTGAAACAAAACCTAAACTCAATCTGTGTTTGGGAGAGAGAGAGAGAGAGAGAGACTGAACTCTCTTCCCTATTTTGGACCCACTCAACCGCAGCGCCGCCATGCGGTGAAAAGAACAAGCTAAGTTGCTCATTGCAGCCACAAAACATGGGAAGCTGTTACGGTAAACGGACAGAGAAGACAAAGCGTCAGATGAGAGAGGGAAGTACTTGACACTTTAACACAGAGTTCTTATGACATGGGGGGGGGGGGGGGGGGGGGGGGGGGGGGGGGGGGGGGGGGGGGGGGGGGGGGAGGGGATCATCATTTTCATAGCAAAGAACAAAATTGAACAAAACATGATCAATAAGGATAACTAAAAAGTGAAAAAATAACATTTATAGCCATGCATTACATTACAATACGTAAACAAAATCTCTTAATATTGTAAACATTTTTCCATTTTTAATAACCAAATTCTCACTCACTCTTTCTCTTCTTACAAATTCTTACATATTCGCACGCACGGGCACGCACACACACACGCGCACGCACGCGCACGCACACACACACGCACACGCACACACACACACACACACACACACACAGCCGAGAGGGAGAGAGGAAATGGTAAATTTAATTAAGTACGGGCCAACAGCCCATGTGAACATTAACACTTATGCAGTGGAAAAAAGCAAGACAAAAACATACACTTGTAAAACAATTCAGCAGAGACTGAGAGGTGGGGGGTGTTTTATCAAATGTTAGTGTGCGTGCTAGTGTCAGTGTGTGTGTGTGTGTGTGTGTGTGTGTGTGCTTGCATGCGTGCGTCATTGCATGCGCTCGCTTATGTGCATGCATTATTGCTGGCAGTTGTAATGGTTTGAATGCATGTTAGAACTCATACTTCTTTTTATTCATATACATAACTGTTACATATATATGCGTGTACGTACGCATGGTGCGTGTGCGTGTGGTTGTTGTTTATGTGTGTATGTTGTTGTCAATATATATATGCTGTTATTTCATGCTTGGGAATTGTGTGACAATCCATACGTGTATTAGGCCTATTATAAGTAGTAGTAGTTTGTATTTTTACCGGCCAAACGAAGTCTGACCGGTATTGTTTTGTCTGCTCATGTTATTGGATTTTGGTTTCATGTTTTTATTCCATTTCAATTGTGTGTAAAGCGCCCTGTAGCCTACATAACATAGTAGGATGGGCGCTATATAAATTTTCCTCATTATTGTTACACAACCGCAATCCGAACTCTCATGTTCTTTGCAACAATGTGACTGGGGCTTTTACTGATTATAATGAGCTGGTTTCAGGACACCCAACCTGAGACCACTCTCCCGGCTTATATTACTTTCATTTATCAAATAAGAGGGGAAAATATCTTGGGGTTTTTTCTGTTGCGCAAGAGCTAGAGAGAGCAACACAAAGAGAAAGAGAGAATGGGTTTGGTGTTGCTTAGAAACCTAGACAGCCTCTAAATGAAACGCCGCCTGGTGTCAAGAGCTAAGGATGACAACTCCACTCCCCCGGCCCTGTGGGGATACTGGGGGGTCTTTTGTACAAATAGTTCCCCCACCTTCTGGAAGTTCTGTGCCTTGTAGCTTCCTCTAATCTGTCACTCCCCTCTTTAATTCTGCCTTTTCCCCTTTGCTTACTGTCATCTACTATCTATCTGCCTCACTGGTCGATTCTCCTGTTCTTTTTTTGTTCTTTTTTTTGGGGGGACAAATATTTTCTGCAGCCGAAGACGGACATGCTGAGCCTAACTATATTTCTTAGTCAGGCGCATAACGGCAGCATGACGCATCTGCGCTCATAGTTGACAGGAAACTATCATAGTGATCGATGACGAAGAAGAAGAAGATAAGTCCACCTAAACAGCAGCCTCCATTAGCCCAGCATCTGTCACCAAAAGAGATTTACCCGGAGAAGGAGTGAGGGTCCCTAGCTTTTATTTAAGGGACGCCTTCGCTATATTAGGGACCCACCCACTTGTCCAACTGCAGTCGCGCAGCTGTCCAACTGTGACATTTGTGAGGCATGATTCTCGTGAAATCTGACTAAATGAATCTTATGTCCCCTGTGGGGATGTTGGGGGGTGGGAGTGGATGCGTCTTCCGTACAAATAGTTCCCCCACCTCCTGGAAGTTCTGTGCCTGTAACTTCCTCTAATCTGTCTCTCTCTTTGACTCTGCCTTTTTCCTTGCTTTGTGTCATCTACGATCTTTCTGACATTTTGGTCCATTCTCTTGCCTTTAAATTTTTTTAAAATCTTCCATTATACATGTAGTTTTCTCCTTTGAGCTCCTCCGAAATCGGAATGTGTCGGTTGAACGCAGCGAGGAGACCAGTGAAAACTGGGAAACGGACACATAGGCCAACGCAGAAGAAGAAGAAGAAGAAGAAGAAGAATCTTATGTCAATATCTTGTAAGTGACATTCTTTTAAATGGTGGACGTGACCTGCCTATTGATATCAACACAGCAATATTTAAATCTGTGCACCTCTTCATAGCCAGTTCAAATCGATTTTAAATTTTGTGCAATGTTTATTATAACAAAATATAAAAAAAATTGTATTGTATAAAAATGCGCAGACTCACTTAAAAATGTTCCTATTTTATTGCTAGACATATAGTACTTATCAATGTGTGGTAGGCAAGCCTGTAAAAACTTGGCAAATGATAATTCGATTTATTATAAATTGTTGATCCTCTCGTCATTATTATTATTGTTATTATTATTATTATTATTATTATTATTATTCTTATTATTCATGTAATAATGTTGTTCATCCCTTTTTTTTCTTCTTTTTGAAACTCCTAACTTGCTCAACTCATATATTGGTGTATCTAAATGCTGATTGGAAATGTTTGGAAAATGTTTATGTGCTGTTTATGTTCGGTCTCATCAATTTTAAATTGTGTAATGTGTACGGGCACGATATAAGCCGAAGGCTTGTTGCTGCCCTTTATTCTCATATTGATTATTTTGTTACGTTATAAGGAAGAAATAAAGAAGTTTAAACCAAGATTCTTATGAAACCCTACTAGTTTCATTTACTATATTAATAGTCCCCCATACACGAATATCTTCTTCTTCTGCTTCTTCTTCTTCTTCTGCGTTCCCAGGCCATATGGCCATATTGGGTAAGGTACGTATTTCAGTGTCCGGCTTTGGGTCTCCCCGCTGCACTTGAATAAACAAAATCATTTTTATCAAAGCTAAATCTTCTTTTCTTCTTCTTCTTCTGCATTCCCAAGCCATAAGGCCACAATGGGTACGTATGTGTCCGTTTGCCAGTTTTCACTGGTCTCCTCGCTGCAGTTCAGTCGACACATTCCGATTTCGGAGGAGCTCAAAAGAGAAAACTATATGGAAAAAAGGCAGGAGAATGGGCCAAAAAAGTCAGAAAGATAGTAGATGACACAAAGCAAGGAAAAAGGCAGAGTCAAAGAGAGAGACAAGTTAGAGAAAGCTACAAGCACAGAACTTCCAGAAGGTGGGGGAACTGTTTGTACGGAAGGCCCCCGGTATCCCCACTGGGGGAAAGCTAAATCAATGTATGCCTTTCTGTCTTTGTACAATGCAGAGAGAGAGACAGAGAGAGAGAGAGAGAGGAACTATCCCCTACTACGATCAGATAGCACAAGATAAAAAACAAGATTAATTTATTTTGCTGTGCGCTTTCTTACAAAAATAATAGGACACGAGTCCGCCTCCATGGTGATACAATGGGACAGTTGTCCTGTCAGAGGTCAAGACAATAGGACATTTAAAATTTTAATAGGTCAATGTCCGGAAAATTACAGAAAATGTGCATCACTGATTTTCATCATGATTGATTCAGTAATGTGGAGTGTGGCGATTATGTCGTTCAAGGCTACAGAAATACTTTGCGTTTCTTTCTCCTCCCTCTATCCATTTAATCCCAGATCTTACCTGCGCTCCCTTGGACATTTCTAATTCTGAAAGCTCTATTTTTATTTGTTTTATGTTAAAGTATTCTTTTTGCACCTCCTGGTTCAAGGGACTTTTTATCATCCTTTTCTCGTGTTCTACAAGTTGTTCTTTTATTTTAAATGAAGTTCTTTGTTACCCGGCCAGAGGCCGAGGTATTGCGATCGCTTTGTGTGTGTGTGTGTGTGTGTGTGTGTGTGTATCGATTATCTTAAAAACTACTGTTTGGATTTTGATTAAAATTGGCAGAGGGGTAGACAGCTTGAAAAGGAAGCTTCCTTTCGTTAATCAACACCGTGCTGACCTTGACCTTGAAGTTTGACCTTGAAAACCGAAATTTCCTTCTTTGGGCTATGTAATTTCCCCCCCAGCTTTATTTCGTGAACTAGTGAACAGAATCGCTTCAAATTTTGTGTGGTGGTGTACCATGGTGCAAGAAAGTTTGTATAAAAGTTCAGCTGTATCTCGTGAACTACTGAACAGAATCGCTTCAAATTTTGGGCTATGTATTTTATGCGTTCTGTAAGGGTGGAAAGTGGTGTGTGTTTATTGGGGTGTGGGGGGGGGGGGGGGGGGGGGGGGGGGTGGGGGGGGGGGGGGGGGGGGGGGGGGGGGGGGGGGGGGGGGGGGGGGGGGGGGGGGGGGGGGGGGGGGGGGGGGGGGGGTGGGGGGGGGGGGGGGGGGGGGGGGGGGGGGGGGGAGAGGACATCACTCGGTGCAAGGAAGTTTGTATAAAAGTTCAGCTGTATCTCGTGAACTACTGAACAGAATGGCTTCAAATTTTGGGCTATGTATTTCATGCGTTCTGTAAGGGTGGAAAGTGGTGTGTTTATTGGGGGGTGGAGGCGGGCAGGACATAACTCTGGCCGGGTTTGCATTGTCACAATACGTTGCTGCCACTCGGCGATGCCCTTGTTTTTCTTTTTGCATGCTACTTACTAACTTACCATATTCAGAACCAAAGCTACGAATTTCGATTTTACAATACTCCCATCTATCAATGAATGAGGTCTCGGTATCGACGTTTAATTGTCTTTCTAACAGATCATTCATTCGCTGAACGAAAACATTATCTTTCAAAAAACTATTGTTAAACTTCCAGTACCCTGGAGCTCTGACAAAATCACTAGTGCTTAGTTCTATGATAACTGCTCTATGATCTAACCCTACATGTAGAGTGGCACAGTGGTATCGCGTTCGCTTCGTGTCAAGTAAACCCGAGTTCGAACCTGGGTACAGGGGATTTTTTCCTCTCATTCTGCGCTAGGCCTTAACGGTCTGAACGTGGAGTCTTTCGGATGAGACGATAAACCGAGGTCCCGTATGCCCATGCACTTATCATACGTTAAACCCAGTGGCAACGAAAAAGTTGTAATTTGGTAAAAATTCCCCCCCCCCCCCCCCCCCCCCCCCCCCCCCCCCCCCCCCCCCCTCATCAGTGACAAAAATCGCATGCAAATGTGGTTTTTTTTAAATTGGGTGGCGCGCCTCTGGCTGCGACGTTCTCTCCAGGTGGGAGCAACCCGAATTCCACAGAGACGCCTCTGTGACTATAAAGTACCTAATACCTAATACCTAATAATACATGTGTGAGCTCGCATGACACCACATATGATATTATTTCGACCGTTCCAAAACAATAATCTAGTCTGCGTGCGATAGAAGGGCTATTTCTACACCAAGAAAAATCCTTTTCTGCCTCATGCAAGGCTCTCCAAATATTAATAATAACTAAATTAAGAATATTTGCTGTATCATTTAGTGTTCTAATCTCTCGTTTATGATGAAAATTGCCTGAGATAATAATTATTCAGGTCATTATTCATGACACAGTTAAAGACCCCGTGACGCGCCACGGTTACGACCCTTGGTTTTTTTCTGGGTTGCTGTGACCCACATTCGAATTCCCCTATATTCAGGCTGCTCTTTAAACTGATGTGCCGCTTTCAATTTGGGGTAATTTATATGGGAGTCAGACTTGGTCAAAACAAGATTTATTTCCAGTTATAAGAGGGAAAACACGTGAATCCCGTGATTTTGACACGTGATCGGGTGGATCTTTAAAATCCCCGCACAATACGAAGTTTTCTTCAATAAAGTCACTAAATATTTTGTGCAGTTGTACAAAAAACCGCTATTTTATTGAATCGATCGTTGGGGGTAGGGCCTAAATACCATATGGACAGAGAGAGGCAATATTATGCAAAATATGTACAGATAAAAAATAGGGGGAAATGATTTTTTTAATGAAAAGATCAAACACTAAGGGTACGTACACATACATGCGGAGAGTCCGAGCGGAAACCCGTGCGCAATCCGTAATTAAGTAAAAGAAAGAAGGGAACAGATTTGCCCTTCTTTCTTTTACTTAATTACGGATTGCGCATGGGATTTCCGCATGAAGTGTGTACGAGGCCTATTTCAGCACAAAAATGTAACAAAAGCAAAATACGGGACAAATGAGAGGCATAAACTAAGAAGTTGTGATGATAAGCAGCATAGAGGGTAATTTCGACCCTTGCGGCCTAATATAATTATTATCTAGACATTATTGAGAGATAGACAAAGACAAAGATAGGGAAGACGGGGTAAAAAGCGCATGGGCGGGTAAGAAGCCCACCCCAATTATCTCATGAAATAAAGAAAATTTCAGTCAAATTTGCCCATGAGACGAATGCTAGACATTAACGCTCGTCTCATGGGCAAAATGAGACTGAAATTTGCTTCATTTCATGAGATAATTGGGGTGGGCTTCTTACCCGCCCATGCGCTTTTTACCCCGTCTTCCCCTAACTCTGTAACTATGCCTTTGTACAGCGCTTTGAGCTCCCTGAAAAGGGAGTAAAGCGCTATATAAAAATAATAGACTATCCAGCATTGTTCACACACACACACACACACACACACACACACACACACACACACACACACATAGGGGAAGACGGGTAAAAAAGCGCATGGGCGGGTAAGAAGCCCACCCCAATTATCTCATGAAATGAAGCAAATTTCAGTGTCATTTTGCCCATGAGACGAGCGTTAATGTCTAGCATTCGTCTCATGGGCAAATTTGACTGAACTTTTCTTTATTTCATGAGATAATTGGGGTGGGCTTCTTACCCGCCCATGCGCTTTTTACCCCGTCTTCCCCTACATACGCACACACATGCACACACACACGCACACGCACACACACACACGCACACACACACACACACACACACACTCACACCTACGTGCAATAACAAGTCTATGCACTTAACATTAAAATGCCTTTGTGCAGTTTTAATTATTTAGTCCTTGATCTCAGCGTCCTGCCCTGCTGCAGGTCTACTGTGTTGTGTTGCTTGTAAAGCTGCATGAATTCAGTCCGTTCTGTTATATTCGGAGCTAATCCGTATATATTGAAACATAAATATGTTGAACATTTGAATGGGTTCTTTCGTTCGACTGATTCTATTAATCGTACCCCCCCCCCCCCCACACACACACACACACACACACACACACGCGCGCGTGCGCGCGCGCGCACACACACACACACACACGCGCGGTCGCACGCGCACACACACTGCCTGAAAAAATAGGGCGGCGCTGCACTAGCGATGACTGACACGCTCTCCGTGTCATAGCAACACGGGTTAAATTGATTGGTAAAGGTCAAGATGTGCCACCCCCCCTACCTATCTCGGTTAATTGTATTTTTCCGTTATTGCCTTTCTTACCATACATAAAGCTGTATTTTAGGAACATTTTTAGCTAATAACCTTTTTGGAATACTAACCCTAACCCTAACCCTAGCCCTAGCCCTAACCCTACCCCCCACCGTAGAAGACGGAAAAACGCAACGAACCACAACTGTGACAAATCGCGGTGTACTGCAGTACATAGTGGGGGGTAGGGTTAGGTTTAGGGCTATACTAGGGTTAGGGTTAGGGTTAGTATTCCAAAAAGGTAATTAGCTAAAAATGTTCCTAAAATACAGCTTTATGTATGGTAAGAAAGGCAAAAACGGAAAAATACAATTAACCGAGAAATGCATGGGGGGTGGCACATCTTTACCTTTAAAAAAAAAAATTTTTAGCACATTTTTATTCCTTTCTCTTTCATTCTTCCTCTCCACAGTTCCTTAATTCACACACACACACACGCTTTCATCCATCATTTTTTTTATATGCAAAGGAACAAAATTAATGCTAACATATCAAAGTATTCACCTCTATTGAAGTGGATCATTTCAATTAGCAATGATGTCTTTCACACGAGAGAAGTGTTTACATTTTGTTTTTAGCAAACAAAATAACAATACGGAAAACAAAGAAACAAAAAACAGACAAACCTATTAACAGAACACCTGTGGACAAACCCGCATTGGGCGTAAATACCGACAATGATACCGGTGCCCTAGGTATTAGGTACTTTATAGTCACAGAGGCGTCTCTGTGAAATTCGGGTTGCTCCCACCTGGAGAGCGCGTCGCAGCCAGAGGCGCGCCACCCAATTTTTTATATTTTTTTGGCATGCGATTTTTGTCATTGATGAGGGAGGGGGGGGGGGGGGGGGGGTAAATTTTGACCAAATGACAACTTTTTCGTTGCCACATATGCTAAGTGCATGGGCACACGGGACCTCGGTTTATCGTCTCATCCGAAAGACTCCACGTTCAGACCGTTAAGGCCTAGTGTAGAATGAGAGGAAAAAATCCCCTGTACCCAGGTTCGAACTCGGGTTTACTTGACACGAAGCGAACGCGATACCACTGTGCCACTCTACACCAGAGACCTAGAGTCAACACGGGAGTCTTCTTCTCTTCTTCTTCTTCTTCTTCTTCTTCTTCTTTGTTCCCAGGTCATATGACCATAATAGGTGAGATAGGCCTACGTTTGTGGTTTTCAATTTTGACTGGTCTCCCCGGAGGATTTAACAGACACATTCCGATTTCGGAGGAGCGCAAGTGGGAAACTTATTTGGAAGATTATGTTGGGGGGGGGGGGGGGGGGGGGGGGTCATGAAGAGGAAAAGAGGTAGGAGAATGGGCCACCCCCCCCCACCCCACCCTATAAGACAGGAAAACGCAATGAACCACGACTGTGACAAATGGCGCCGTGTACTGCAATACATAGGGGGGGGGGGGGGGGGGGGCAATCCTATTAGATAATGGCCTAGGGTTAGGGATAGGATTAGTATTCCAAAAAGGTTATTAGCTAAAAAGGTTCATAAGCTTTGAGGCGAGCCTCTCTGACTACCAAAGTAGGCCTGTACGTCCTATGTTCTGTCCGACTACGAGTGCCAGAAAGCAGAGGGGGAACTGCTAGTCATCGGCGGACTGGGCAAACATTGATTTATAGCGGAGATGCCTGGCACAGGGTATATCCCCACTCTCTCGGCCTAAGGGACTTGATGACAGCTGGCGTTGAGGAAGGTCCCTGTTACGCAGTGTTTTGGGCGTTTTGGGTGATGCCATATTTCTGGTTTGGGACCTCAGCGCAGTATGCGTATCACGTGACGCGCAGATGTGTATTGACCGATTTCGTTCAGTTCGAGTTCAGTTGCCATGTTTGTCTTGAACTGGACACTTCGTTTTTTTTGGTCCTGAGCTGTTAGCTTTGAGATGTGGACCTGGGCAACTCAATGATGATTTTTGTAAGCTGCTGTTGATGCAGCTTCTGTGGCTGGCTAGGAGAGTGGTGAGGCGTGGGCCCCATCTCCTTTAACGTGCTGACTATCCATTCCGTGCGGCGGTCTGGAGCAAAGTGACAGAGTCGGCAACACCAGGATGCACACGGGCAGACGTGTCTTCATTCTGCACCGGCGGGCCTGGTTGAAGAGAAAACGGCAGGAGTGCACTGGGAGCACCTGCGCTATTTACTGCCAGCTTGGTTTGTGGAATTGAGTAGTAGATAAAATGAGTTAGTTTTGGAAAACTACGCCCCCTCACCGCACCCCGCCCCCTGCGGTCAGGCCACAGTCAGGAAGGCAACGTCATCGCCATCAACTGTCGCAAGGAAGATCAATCCATGAAGATCGGCGTTTTCAACGCGCAGTCTGTGGGCACCAAGGCCAAGCGGACTCAGATCGTGGAGTTCATCAGTGACGAGGGCATCGACGTCCTCTTCCTGACGGAGACGTGGCTGCGGACTAGTGGCGACGAGAGCAAATGCGCGGACCTGGTCCCCCCGGGCTACAAGCTGCGGTCCTTCCCTCGGGAAACGCGGGGTGGGGGTCTGGCAGTCATCTACCGTGACCACTTCGCAGCAACCGTCAACTCCTCCTTCCCCTTTCCCCACTCCTCCTTCGAACTGTTGGAGTTCACGCTCTCTGTCCCCCAACACATCCACTTCTTCTGCCTGTATAGACCCCCGCCCAGCAAGAGGAACAAGCTGCAGGACTCCACCTTTGCGGCGGAGCTGCCGGGCCTGCTGGACCACTGCAACGTGCTCCGGGGCAAGTCGATGGTGGTCGGCGATTTCAACGTGCACTATGACGTGCCCACCGACCCGCTGACCTCCAAGGTGCTGGACACTCTGTCCAGGTTTGACCTGGTGCAGGGTGTGCAGGAGCCCACCTACTACAGGAGCGGCCACACCATCGACTGGGTGCTGTACCGTGAGGCTGACCACATCGTCCGGTTCTGCTCCATCAGCCACATGGTGTCCTCGGACCACGCTGCTGTCCTCTGCAGTCTGCGGGTGTCCCGCCCCAAGAGGCAGCCTGTGCTCCGCACCGTCCGGGACATCAAGGCCATCGACAGGGTCGCCTTCATGGCCGACATCCAGTCCATGCTGGAAGACGGCGGACCCGACATCAGCGCCCAGCAGCTGGACGACGGCCTGAGGGGACTGCTGGACAAGCACGCCCCTGCCACGGAGCGACGTGTGCCCTCTGGCCGCACATCGCCCTGGTATTCGGCCGTCAGTGACACTTTGCGTGAAGCAAAACGAGTGCGTCGCCATGCTGAGAGGAAGTGGCTAAAAACTGGCCTGACAGTGCACCATCAGATCTTCCTGATGGCAATGGACGCAGTGACCGAGATTGTCCAGCACGCCAAGGAAGAGTACTGGAGCTCTTTGATCGAGGGCAGCACGACCTCGAGGTCTCTGTTCCTGAACAGTGATCGTTTGCTTGGCAGGAGCAGAGACTTCACCCTTCCAACAGACATTTCTTCCAGTGACCTTCCTGATGCCTTCGCCGAGTATTTCACCAACAAAATTAAGTTAATTAGAGAAGAACTCGATGAGTCAAGCCTGTCCACCACCAGTCCTCTCTATGCTGATGAACCTTTCATCTCGTCCTCTTTTTGTGACTTTCGGACTTTCGGATCTCAGAGGACGAGGTGAGAGCGATCATCAAAAAGGCCAAGCCCAAAACGTATGCTCTGGACCCCATCCCCACACCCCTTTTGGTTGAATGTGTCGATGTGCTCCTTCCTGCTCTGACCTCCATCATCAACAGATCCTTGCAGTCTGGCACTCTCCCAGATCTCTACAAACAAGCAATAGTAACACCACTCCTCAAAAAAACAACTCTAGAAACAACCTAAAAAAAATACCTCCCTGTCAGCAACCTCTCTTTCATGTCAAAAATCACAGAAAAGATCGTTCTCCTGCAGCTCTCTGAATACCTGCACAGCAACAACCTCTTCCCTGTCTCTCAGTCTGCCTATCGCCCTTCCCACAGCACTGAAACAGCTCTGCTCAAAGTAATGAAC
>CM065702.1:19335164-19401076 GCA_017654935.2 Phymorhynchus buccinoides | reverse complement strand
AAGAGGGCGAAGTCCCACAAGTTTGGAAGGAGGCCGAAGTAGTGGGGATCCTTAAGCCTGGAAAACCGGCTAGGGACCCCGCAAGCTACCGCCCCATTTCCCTCACCCCCCATCTTGTAAAATTTACGAACGTATCGTAAAACGCAGACTGGAATATTTTATAGAAAAAAATAACGTACTCCCAAAGTTCCAGGCAGGTTTTCGGAAACATAGATGCTGCATGGAACAGGTAATAAGACTAACCTCCTATGTCAAAAAAGCTTTTGCAAGACGCAGGAAAGTCCTCGCCACCTTCTTTGATATCAAAGGGGCGTACGACCCGTCTGGCATGGGAGGTTGTTAGATAAGATCAGCAGGCTCGGTATTCAGGGCAACATGTTTAATTTCATACAAAGTTTCATTACAAACCGCACACTGAAAGTCAAAGTGGGATCATCCATGTCCAAAAAACACCAGGTGGACATGGGGGTCCCACAAGGCAGCATCATCGCCCTGACTCTCTTTAACGTCATGATTCATGACATTGCTAAATTAAAATTAAAAAACTGTCAAATTTCCATGTATGCTGACGACATAGCCAGTTGGTCGTCAGCATTTACAAAGGGAGCTAAAGCACTTGCAGTATATTTAGAGTCCCATCAGGCTAACACAAATCTGATAGTAGACTATTTGCAGAATAACGGATTCGCCTTGTCCCCGGACAAGTGCGAGTTCATGTGTTTTCGCTATTATTTAAAGCAAAAAGACACCTTTATTAATATTTTAGGCCAAAAAAGATTCATGGCAAATAAAGTGAAATTTTTAGGGGTTCTGCTTACCTCTCGTTTAAATTGGTCCCCACATATTGAGCATCTTTGTAAAAAGGCAACAAAAGCAGTAAATTTTATTAAAATTATTTCCTCCCCGGCATGGGCACAAAATACCAAGTTTCTTGCCTACTTAACACAAGCATTAGTCCGCAGTCGCCTAACTTATGGCATGGAAGTGTTCCATAGTACCCCAAAAAATACACTACAAAAACTACAAACTACAGAACTTAAAGCCCTTAAATCAGCCCTTAGATTACCACGATTTGCAAACTCCAAACTTGTTTATGGTTCAGTGGGGTGGCTCCCCCTCGACCACCTAATGACATTAAACACAACAGCATTTCTCACTAGACTTTACACAACAAATCAGTTCACGCTTGAAAGCTTTTCAGCAGAATTCGAAGACCCCTTTTACAATCATCCAACTTATCATCAACAAAAGCCAATAAAATCACAACAAGTCTGCCAGCCACTAGACTATTCCCGGGAAATGCTTTCTATGGCAGGCCTGGGAATGGATGACATAGAAACCTACCCTAAATATCCCATTCCACATTGGGAATGGGAATCCGCAGATTTCGATACCTCACTACACCAGTCCTACTCAAAAACAGATCAACCAAATTTACTTTCAGTTGCGTCCAAAGAATTTTTTTTATAATATTCAACATCAACTCCTAATTTATACAGATGGATCAAAGATTTCTGAATTGCAGATAGGCTGTGCCTTTACTATTCCAGCCCTCAATATAACTAAATCTTTTTGTCTAAATTCAAAAATTTCCATGCTTACCCCGAACTTCGGGCCATTCTCGAAGCCTGCTCTTTCCTGAATGACTTTCCAAATCCTCCCTTTAAAGCCACAATCCTTACAGACTCCTTGTCTTCCATACAAGCCCTGCAAGGAAATTCCAACAATAGAACTAAGATTATTCAGGAAATAAAAAACCTAATTAATCAAATAATAATAAAAGGCACTGACGTAACCATAACATGGATCCCTTCCCATCTTGGATTAAAAGGAAACGACCTTGCAGACAAAGCAGCCAAAATGGCAGCAGAACAAAATATAGGTCAAACTGTTAATTTAAAACTATCTCTTTCTGAAATCAAAAAACATTTGAAACGAAGTTCATTCCAGAGATGGGCTGAGGAGTTGGACGCCTACTCCGCGGCCCACTCCTGGCATATGAAATTCATCAAAGAAGGACTTTTCCTACCTGTCCCATATAAAATTCAAAACAGAATTTTCAGATTTTATACAGATTCAATCTACTGCAAATTTAAGAACACTCCCTGCTGTTGTGGGGAAATTTTCAATCTTAAACATATTTTTAATCCCTGTGATCAAATAAAAACAGAACTACAACCTACCCTTCAAAAATTTAAACAAAACAATTTGTTATATAATGAAAAGAACATTTTAACAAAACACCACAACTTAGGTTGGTCTCCTATTACTTGGCTTGCCGAGACAGTTGGCCAGGCGTCATTTAAACATTTAATATAACTAATGATCTAAAACTACAATTAAGTTTAATGGGGACTCTGTGCTTGGGTCGGATCGGCATCGCCCCCGCCCCCCCCCCCCAACCCCCCCCCCCCCCCCCACCCACCCCCCCCCCCCCCCCCCCCCCCCCCCCCCCCCCCCCCCCCCCCCCCCCCCCCCCCCCCCCCCAGCTCCGTCCCATCTTGCCCGTTTTTAACAAAGCAAACAGATCACATTTTCCCTCAAACACAGACTCACACCTCCCCATGACATTTTTTCTTTTAGTCCCTCCCCCGGAGGTGGATGTCGGGTGCGACCCAGGTGCAGAAACCCTGGTAGTTGTGGAGCATCGTCTTTCTTTCTTTTTCTTTTTGGAAGAGGAGGAGAGACTTTGGCTGGGTCTCTCAGGATGGTGACAGATGGGTATCTCTTGCCAGCCTGAGACACCTCCGGGTGGTCGCTCCTATTGGCGACGCACCCAAGGCAACGCCCCTAACCGAAGGGAATCCTTAACCATAACCTTGAAACAAATAACCAGCAAGAAATAAAACAAAAATACACAAGTAATATTTAACATAATTAGTGGCCTCTGGTGGAGTGTCCCCTCACTCAACTTAGTAAATACTTTTAGTTAGAATTAGATATAACTATATACATAAAGGTGAAACCGATACTGCCTTTTATAAGTCTATTTTTGTGATGCTACTCTGTACACCTATTGGGTGTATGTGAGTGGCACACGGAAGTACTACTCGATTTAATGATACACATTGGAGGAGCTAGAGCCCCTACTGATGAATAAAGGAAAGAGGAAAAAGGCCTCACTACTAAATAATAAAACATAACAAACTAAATTTTAATTGTAACTCTTAAAACCATTTTTAATCTTAATAAATATAAAACTACTTATAATGCACCAGATAAAATCCTTTTAACATACGTTTTAACAACTAAAGCAGAAGACTTTGGTTTAAATATATTTTAGCGATGTCCATAAAATTTAAAACAAAAGTTTAATAAGCTAAATATATCCTATTATACTTGGGATCTTAAATCTAACCAAAAGAAACCATTTTTACTTGTCACTAAAAATAAAACCCTAATTGAACCTGAAAGTCACGAACATATGTACAAAACTCTGATGTATATATTTTTGCACATACAAACTTTTTAATAGTTCTTTTACACTAGGGCACTCCGTGATCATTTGATAATGTAATGCTTAGAGTAACCCTATAGCAGTCTAGTGCTGCTCTGTATTAAGCTAAAGGTTTTTAACAATAAAAAAACCACTTCTTAAACATTAGGTCCCGTGACCTTCTGGTCACTTAACTTGTATAGCGGACCTTAACCATTAACTTAAATGTATATATTGTATAAAAAGTTACTAAGGCCTTTGCCTCCTTTTTTAAAGGTTTTATAAACAAAGCTCCTTGGGCACAATATAAATTTTTTTAAACTGTGGCCCTGGGGGGTTTTAATCATAGATTTCCTCTCCCTGCCAGACATGTAAATAGCAAACTGCTAAATATCTTTTAAATAAACACTTTTATCACTATAAATTTAGATTTTACACAAAAACTCAACTTGTTTCTATTAAAGTTTCTCAAAAAACTCTATAAAAATAAAAACAATTTCTACTTAGAATTTTTCTCTACCACAAATCTTTACAATTTAAAAAAACCAAAACTAAAACTATCTGTATTCTTGATTAAAATCTTTTTTCCAGGATCTTTATAATTTCAAGTGCCCCAAATGGCCCTTTGGCCCAGAAGGCGTTAAATCTCTATTTTTCTCTCTCTTTGTGTGAGTATTTAGATCTTGGATATTGTTTATTTGGTTATCCATTGACCTATATATGATGTGCTAATAATTTTGTTTTTGCTTTTTGTTTATGAGTCTAGCAGTAGTTTTGTAGGTACCCGTCTCCAGAGTAACGGGGTGCTGTCTTGTAAATATTTTGTTTTTCTGAGAGTGCGAGGGACTAGCTACCCTGGTCTTTCTTTGGGGGGTTATTTTGTTCACTGCCTTGTTTTTCATTTCTCTGCTCTGCGTTCCTATTTTTAATTTTGCTGTCTGTGGCACTATCTTAGGGTTGCTTTCCTCCAGTGAGTAAGGTGTATGAGAGTTTAGGATTCAATCCTGTTTTTTTTTCTAGTTATTCATACATAGTGATTTGTTGTGCGAGTGCATGCATAGTGTGTTTGAATTGTGGTGATTGTTAATTTGTGAATCTTATTACTTTTTATTAACTTTTGTGTTTGCTTCTTTCTTTTCAGTTCTTGGGGGGTTGTGGTTAGTATTGAACATTTTGTATTTTGATTCTTTGTGCAATTTATTTTTTATATTGCCAATTTTACTTTCAATTTTGTGAAGAAAAAAAGTGGTAATGTTTGACTAGCCCTCTTTGGTGTAAAAAACCCAAGTCTTATAATGTTTAACTAGTCCTCTTTGAAGTGATATTTTCATATTTGTTTAGAGGATTTTGTATGTTTTGATAACTTTGCTTAGTTTGTTGTTTATACATACTGGTTGTTGTTTTTCTGATTGATATTGCATCATGGAAGGGAACAGTGAAGAAAGCAAAAGTAACCTTGGGGAAGATGCTGATTTCGAAGTTTATCTTAAACGGGGTAAGGCTTTTGGGTTAGAGGAAGAAAGGTTATTGGGTTAGAGGAAGAAAAGTTATTAGAGTATGTTGAACATTGCTTTGAAAGAAGAGATAAGCAATTAGGAAAGGAACGAATAGAAAAACTCAAAGAGGAAGAGGAAACTAAAAGACTAAATGCTAAATTAGAAGCTGATAGTAGAAAAGAGGAGGAAGAAACAAAAAGGCTTGAATTAGAAGCAGAAACAAAACGTCAAGAAGCTCAATTACGTTTCCAATTAGAAATGGAAAATGCACGAGCTAGTAATGTTCAGTCCAAGGCTGAAAAAACTGACAGTACAAATGTAAATCGACCAAATCTACCCAGACTTCCCCATTTCAAGGACAAAACTGATGACATTGACAGTTATTTGTTTCGTTTTGAGACACATGCTAAAGCGTTTGGTTGGAGCAAAGATTTGTGGGTAATGTACTTATCTGCTTTGTTGGAAGGTTCTGCATTGACGTTGTACCACAGTCTCTGTGAGGGTGATAGCTCGGTCGGCTACGATGTTCTCGTAGAGGCGCTGCTCCGTAAGTTCCAGTGTACACCGGAAGGGTTTAGGAAACGTTTCCGTGAGTCCCGTCTTCAGTCAGGTGAGAACTTTGATACTTTCTCGATTGAGTTACAACGGCTGTTTGACAGGTGGATTGGTCTCTCCCAGTCTACTACATTTGATCAATTGAGGAATCTTGTGTTGGCTGAACAGTTCTTAACAAGTGTTTCTTCTGATGTAGCAACCTTCATTTCTGAAAAGGGTCTTTCAGATTTTGGAGAGATGGTCAAAGCTGCTGAAGCTTACAGGCATGCGCATCCTAGCAAAAACCTAGCTGCTAAATGTCAGTCTAGTATCTTTGTTGGTGTAGGCTATGCGTCTCAGTCAGGTCGTGATGGTAGTTCACCTGGAGAGTATGGCCAGTCAAACAGGTTTAATCATAACCAGTCTTCTGTTTTGAGGAAGCCTTTTGGTGGTGGTCACCGAGGTGGCTCATACCGGTCATTTGGTGGGCGAGGAGGTGGTTTCGGAGGTCAGGCCCAGTCGTCCGTTGGTGGTGGTTACTCGACGCAGAATGTAGGTCCACGGGGTGGTTCTTTCACTTCACGTCAGCGAGGTGCGCGACGAGGTGCAGGTAACGCGTGTGATGCTGTTTGTCATATGTGTAAGGAAAAGGGTCATTTCATTTACTCTTGCCCTTGGAAAAGTGGTGATAACTCTTGTAGGCGTTGCTCGCTCAGTCATCTGCCTGGTAGGTGTCCTTTTGTTGGTCAGGCTAACGTTGCATCTGTCGTTGAAGGTGTTGAGGCTGGTTTTTGTTCCAGTGTTGGGTCTCAGTCAGCAAATGATGTGGTTGCTTGTTCCATGGCTGATGGTTTTACAGGCAAGTTGAATCTTGAGTCAGGTTCAGTAAACCAGGTTCCCTGTTCAGTTTTGCGTGATACAGGAGCTACCATTTGTGGAGTGCGTAAACGGTTAGTGACTTCTGCACAGTTGGTGGGTCGTTCGGTGTGGTGCATGTCGTTTGGTGGTCGAGTCGATGTGTTTCCCTTGGCCAAAGTTGATGTTGTCTGCCCATATTTTGAGGGTCAGTTGATCTGTTGTGTGTTAGATAACCCAGTTGCTGATCTCATTATAGGCAATGTCCCATGTGTTCAGGAGAAGGTCACTCAGGATGGTGTGGAGGATGTTCATTCTTTTGCCGCAGTGACGAGGGCTAGAGCTAAGCATGTGGTAGAACAGAAGTCTCTTGAGAGTGTGGCTGCTGATCTCAAGGTTTCACGTGCAGATTTGATCGATTTGCAAGGAAAGGATCAGTCGATAGAGTCGTGTTCTGCACAGGCATCTTCTGGTGAAGTCAAGTCGGTTCGTGGAGGTAGTCATTACTACTATGTTTCCAATGGAGTGTTCTTTCGCCATTTCAAGAAAGGTGAGCAAGAGTTTGATCAGGTAGTGGTTCCTACTAGCCTTCGACCTACTGTGTTGACAGTGTCACATGATCTCTTGTTGGCAGGACATTGTGGAGTTCGTCGTACTTTGTCTAGACTGTTCACAAAATTCTACTGGCCAGGAGTTACGGTAGATGTTGCTAAGTACGTCACTTCTTGTGATGCTTGTCAGAAGACCGTATCCAAAGGTAGGGTACCACCAGTTCCTCTGTCTAGTGTTCCGCAGATAGAAGTGCCGTTTGAGAGGGTCGCGATCGATTTAGTTGGTCCTTTGTCGCCTCCTTCGGATCAGGGTCATCACTACATTTTGACTCTTATTGATGTTGCCACTAGGTACCCTGAGGCAGTTCCTTTGAAGGATATTTCTGCTGTGTCAGTTGCTGAGGCGCTGCTCTCCATCTTTGCTAGACTAGGGTTTCCCAAGGAGATTTTGTCTGATCAGGGTTCCCAGTTCATGTCTGAACTTTTGAGGCAGTTTCACACTTTGTGTGGTTCGAAGGGTATTAGAACAAGCCCATACCACCCTCAGGCAAATGGGCATATAGAGCGTTTTCACGGTACCCTGAAGTCCATGCTTAAGAAGGTGATTCATTCTCGACCAAAGTCATGGCACAGGTTTCTCCCTGCATTGTTGTTTGCATGTCGTGAGCTTCCTTCGGAGAGTACAGGGTTTTCTCCGTTTGAGTTGCCGTTCGGTAGGCAGGTGCGAGGTCCAATTGCGTTGCTTCAGGAAGCTTGGGTCAAGGATACTCAGGTTGATAAGGATGCTAAGCCATTGTATGAATACATCTTTCAGTTGAAGAACATGTTGGCTGACTCTTGTCAGATTGCTATGGAGAACTCTGCTCGTTCTTCTAGGAGGGGCAAACACTACTTTGATCAGAAGGCTAAGTTCAGGCAGTTCAAAGTGGATGATGAGGTGTTGGTGCTGCTGCCGACCGATTCAAACAAACTGTTAGCCACATGGTCGGGTCCGTTTCCCGTCGTACATTGTTTCCATCCTGATTACAAGGTGTTGATCAAAGGAAAGGTGAAGGTTTTCCATGCCAATATGTTGAAACAGTATGTTCGTAGGCCGCAGTCTCTGGCTGTTTCAGATGTCGATGCTGTTTTGGTGTGTGAGGATCAGGTTGTTCCTTGGTCTGAGATTAGTCCTTTGGCAGGTGACGATGCTAGTGTCAGTAGTCAAGCCCAATCAGGTGCTCGTGATAGAAGTGACACCCCTGTCCAGGAATCGGTGCAGTCTGTTCCTACTTCGGTTCCGGAGTTTTGCTCTGTTGGTGTTGTTCGCGAGGATGATGATTCAGTGTCCCTTCCCACTTTGCAGACTCCCATGGCGTCGTCTATGCCAGATGAGGATATAAGTTCCATTAATTTTGACCCTACCCTCAGTGCCGCTCAGAAGGATGAGTTGTTGGATGTGATTCGTGATTTTGAGCCAGTTCTTACCACTGCTCCGGGTTCGTTTAGTGGAAATTTGTTCATAGACATTCCTCTCACTACTGATGTCCCAGTGCGTAGAATGGCTTATGACATTCCTTATGCTGCAAAGGAAGTTGTGGTTCATGAGGTCAACATGATGATGGATTTGGGGATTATTGAACCTTCTAGTAGTCCTTACTCTTCGCCAGTTGTGTTGGTCAGGAAAACAGATGGTACATGCCGTTTTTGTGTGGACTATAGGGCTCTCAATAAAGTGACAGTATTTGATGCAGAGCCAATTCCAGATGTTGAGGCTTTGTTCGCTACTCTTGCCGATGGCGTGTACTTCACGAAGGTCGACTTAGCAAAAGGCTATTGGCAGATTGTCGTTAGGCCAGAAGATAGACACAAAACTGCGTTTACTACTCACTTAGGGCTGTTTCAGTTTGTCCGTATGCCGTTTGGTTTGGTGTCTGCGCCTGCGGTATTTTTGCGCGCATGATGCACATGTTGAAGCTAGAGGAGTCTTTTGCCGTCAACTTTTTCGATGACATTCTGATTCATAGTGTCACATGGCAGTCGCATTTGTCCCATGTCAGACAGGTCCTAGAGAAGATTCAGAGTCATGGTCTTACGGTGCGTCCGTCTAAGATTGAGGCAGGCTTTAAGTCTCTTGAGTTCCTTGGTCATGTTGTTGGTGCTGGTACTGTGAGGCCTGAGTCGTCCAAGATTGAGAAGATTTTGAAGATCTCTACTCCCACTACTCGGAAACAGGTCAGATCTTTGTTGGGGTTGCTCAGCTTCTATAGGAAATATGTCCCCAATTTTTCGGAGACTACTGCTCCCCTTTCTGATTTGACCAAGACAGCTAAGAATGCTCCTCGCAGTATCATTTGGAGTCCTCAGTGTGCCGAGGCGTTGGTACGCATTCAGGAAATGTTGTCTGAGAAGCCAGTCTTGCTTTTGCCGCGTGTTGGTGCTTTGTTTGTTCTCAGGACTGATGCCAGTTCCACAGGTCTTGGTGCTGCGCTGCTGCAGTTTCATAGTGTGTTTGACGTCCTTCAACCAGTTGCATATGCCAGTCGCAAGCTCTTGGATAGGGAGAAAAACTACAGTACCATTGAACGGGAATGTCTTGCCATTGTTTGGGTTGTTCAGAAGTTCGCCAGGTTTCTGTGGGGTATACAGTTCGTTTTGCAGACGGACCATCGTCCTCTCACATATTTGAGGTCGTCTACTTTCCGGAATTCCAGAGTGCTCAGGTGGTCTCTGTTCCTTCAGGAATATTCGTTTGTGTTGGAGGCAGTTTCTGGTTCTTCTAACCAGTTTGCTGATCTGTTGTCGAGGTCTGAGGTCGATCAGTTCTTGACTTGAATGTTCTGTGAGTTGTCTGCTGCTACTGCGTTGTTTGAAAAAAACAACTTGGTCGTTGTTGTTTTTTATAAAGGGGGGAGTATTGTTACGCAGTGTTTTGGGCATTTTTGGTGATGCCATATTTCTGGTTTTGGACCTCAGCGCAGTATGCGTATCACGTGACGCGTAGATGTGTATTGACCGATTTCGTTCAGTTTGAGTTCAGTTGCCATGTTTGTCTTGAACTGGACACTTCGGTTTTTTTGGTCCTGAGCTGTTAGCTTTGAGATGTGGACCTGGGCAACTCAATGATGGTTTTTGTAAGCTGCTGTTGATGCAGCTTCTGTGGCTGGCTAGGAGAGTGGTAAGGCGTGGGCCCCATCTCCTTTGACGTGCTGACTATCCATTCCGTGCGGCGGTCTGGAGCAAAGTGAGTCGGCAACACCAGGATGCACGCGGGCAGACGTGTCTTCGTTCTGCACCGGCAGGCCTGGTTGAAGAGAAAACGGCAGGAGTGCACTGGGAGCACCTGCGCTATTTACTGCCAGCTTGGTTTGTGGAATTGAGTAGTAGATAAAATGAGTTAGTTTTGGAAAACTATGAAGGAACCTACTACTTGTGTACTTGTAAATGGAGATGGTTTTGGAAAACTGAAATGGGAGACGATTGAGGATTAATTTAGAAAATGTGTTGTTATTGAAATAGTTTCCCTTTTCTATGAATATTAAGAAAAGGCGAAACACCCGAAGGAATTTTATATTTAGTGTGGAGAGTGAACTGATGATGAATGATAATTGAATGTGAAACTTTCTTTTGATTTAATAGTTGACCATGATTGAATTCTACCTGCTTTTGTGGACTGTTGTTGACTGTTCGTCTGTGTCGTGAGGTGTGGATAATTTGTAGAGAGAGAGAAACACGAACATTCTCATGCACTTGCATAATCATACACTTTGATTGTTATTGTTGATTGTTTATTATTTCCCCTCACGCACGGGTGTAACAGTCCCCAAAGGCTAACTCACCCCTTTGGCTGCACAATAGAGTCAGTGCAAAGGCCCCCAATGTAGGCCCACCTACCACGATTTTCTACTAGAGAAAAGCATTTAGGCTATTGTACAGTTCTCACGTTACTATTGGCCCTACTACAGGCTGATGTCAACCAGTAATAAAAGCTGTTCAAGTACAGAGTCTACAAAAGCAATGCCATTATCATTACCAGTAACAATGATCTCATGCAGGGGAAAATGTCATGCTCAGTAAACATGCTTATGTAGGCTATATAGTACCACTGGTACGAATTCAGTGAACTGGTGGTACCAATTCCGTAACAGGTCTTGCAATTCGTACCTTTTGAAGAAAAAACGAGTAGGGGAAGACGGGGTAAAAAGCGCATGGGCGGGTAAGAAGCCCACCCCAATTATCTCATGAAATGAAGCAAATTTCAGTCTCATTTTGCCCATGAGACGAGCGTTAATGTCTAGCATTCGTCTCATGTGCAAATTTGAATGAAATTTTCTTTATTTCATGAGATAATTGGGGTGGGCTTCTTACCCGCCCATGCGCTTTTTACCCCGTCTTCCCCTATTACTATTAAGCCAAAAGTAGAACATTTATCTTTATAATTGTAATGCACAGCTATAGACCTCTACCAGAGGTATTCATATTGAACATTTTATAACTATCGGGTTACCTGCCCTTGAGATAGAGATCTCTATCCTTAGGGGGTAGCCTACCGATTCAATAAGTGTCCCCAAAATTCATATTTGAATGTGTAACATGTTACAATAAAATGACATCAGTCTCAGTATTTTTAAAAAAAATCTAAGTATAAGAAATGGTGACACGTTAATTAGAGGTTGTTAATCTGTTTTTGATTTGCAACTCCCCAAAACCGTATTGCGAGACTTATGTACGGTTTTCTCGGGCGCAGTCACATTTATTTGTTCAGAGCCACAACAAATCCCCACTCATAACATCTGTGCTAGCCAAAGTTACGACAGTGTGGGCTATCTGCTGACTGTTGTGGACTCGCTGTTGTTGCAGAAAGCAAAGGTATGGCAGAATCCGCTTTCAGGAAGGAGCAAGAGAAATATGACTACCTGCAGTTTGTGGCGCCGGATCTCCACAACCGGCCCCGTGGGAAAATAATGACGGGGAAATACAAAGAACAAGCTGCCTTGCATGGACTGGAAGTCGGCAGCAGTGAGTAGAATACCGTGAAATGTCTGCTCCCCGTAGGGATACCGGGGTGGTGTCTTTTGTGCAAATAGTCCCCCCACGTTCTGGAAGTTATGTGCTTGTAACTTCATCTAATCTGTCACTCCCTTTGACTCTGCCTTTTCTTGAGTATCATCTACTATTTTTCTGACTCTGACAACTGACATTTACTTCTTTTTTTTCTTCATATACTAAGCTATGCTTGTTGCAGCTTCAGTTTTGTTACGTTGTGTGTTTATTGTGTCAAGACAATCAAACGCTTAAACCAGAAATATTTATTTTTAAAAACATCAACACAATCATACTCAGAACATAATGTCAGTGTGGTCTTTCAGGTGTCTGGTGCCATCTACACGGAACTGATGTTCCAGACAAGGTCGTTGATCTGACCGGCATCCACCGCCCCAACCTAAGACTGCAGCCTTGCCTGGACACTTTGACCCCGTGGCCTTGGGTAGGAGAAGTAGGGACCAAGGTCACCACGGAAGGTCGTCGCGTTGGTAACGTGCTCTGCGACCTAGTTAATATTCAAGACGGCGCGCCTGCCCCGATGTCCCCACGACAGATGATGAAAACCCAGCTGGATAGTCTGCGGGAACGGCATAACCTGGTTCTCAAGTCTGCCTTCGAGTACGAGTTCACCATCTTCGAATCGGGCACTCTAGAACCCCTAGGAGGACGCCAGCACTTGTATTCGTCCGTCTTGGAATGGAGCCGACACCACGAGCTGTTCTGTGACTTCACCGACGTTCTTCGCAGCATGGGGGTCCAGGTGTCTTCGCTGGCGCCGGAGATGTCCCCGGGACAGTGGGAGGTGACCACTGAGCCCCAGGAGGGTGTGATGGGAGGGGATGTGGCTTTCCATGTGGTCCATGCGGTGAAGGGATTCTTCCACACTCGAGGCTACCGGGCCACTTTCCTGTCCCAGCCGATCCTCTCTGGACACATGGGTGCAAGTCTGCATCTCAATCACTCTTTGTGGAAAAAGGTTTGGTGTGTGTGTGTGTGTGTGTGTGTGTGTGTGTGTGTGTGTGTGCGTGCGTGCGTGCGTGCGTGTGCGTGTGCGTGCGTGCGCGCGCGCGCGCGTGCGCGTGCGCGTGTGTGTGTGTGTGTGTGTGTGTGTGTGTGTGTGTGTGTGAGAGAGAGAGAGAGAGAGAGAGAGAGAGAGAGAGAGAGAGAGAGAGAGAGAGAGAGAGAGAGAGAGAGAGAGAGAGAGAGAGAGAGAGAGACAGGGACAGGGACTTATTTTAAAATTATGATTCATTTTATTCTGTGGAGATAGCAGATCTTTATTATCTTTTTATTGTGGCTTTTTTTCTCTTAATAAGCAATAATGTTTCATTGTGTTGCCTTTCTTCAGTTCATTGGGCCCACGTGATATGAAACAGAGATACTGAGTCCTGATGCACATGTGGACATACATAATAAAATAAATAGGCTATATTTATGTGATATCAGATCCCCGTCTCATATCTTTGTTTTGTGTGTCCTATTTTTTTTCTTTGGACAAAGGATGAAATATATGCAAGCATGTACTTTAGACACCCTCCTCATGTTTACAATCCTCATTCTCAAGGTCTGCTTCTTGTCATTTTATGAAAATAGTCCTAAGCTGATCCTTACCCTTTCCCTGTCCCGGGAATGGGAAAATAATGCTTATCATTATAAAAAAACACAACATTCTATGCGAAAATTGGAGTGTGTGTGTGTGTGTGTGGGGGGGGGGGGGGGGGGGGGGGGGGGGGGGGGGGGGGGGGGGGGGGGGGGGGGGGGGGGTAGAGAGTAGGATAGGAGAGCAAAAGTACAAGATAGCCGAAATATCATAGTTTTGTATGTGTTTCTTTTTTTTTTTTTCTTCTTTCTTTTTTTTTTTTTTTTTTTTTTTTTTTTTTTTTGGGGGGGGGGCATAATTATTGATGGATAAGAGGATTTCAAACCCGAGTTGTCTCCCGGACAGAAATGCGTATGCCTGTGTTCTCAGAGTTCTCTAGTTTAAGCCACCCAAGTGCAATGACTTGTCTTTTTATGTACTTATTTGTCTTTGTTGCTACTACAAACTGTCAGGAAGGCGACAGGATGATGGAGAGCGTCATGCTGGACAAGCAGGACCCAGAACTGCTGTCTCCCACGGCCCGCCACTGGCTGGCAGGGATCCTGACCCACGGGCCCGCCCTCGCCGCCCTCTGCTGTCCCACCCCCAACTGCTACCGCGTGCTCTTCCATCCAATGTTTCCAGGGCAGGTCTACTGGAATGTGGACGACCGCAACGCCATGGTCCGCGTTCGGAACGCAAATCAGAACGTGTTCTTCGAGAACCGCCTGCCCTCCGGTCCCTGTAACCCCTACCTGGCCATCGCCGCCACTGTGGCTGCGGGACTGGACGGCCTCAACCGCCGGCTGCCCTGTCCCCAGCCCCTGGAGGTCCAGGGTGAGCTGCCCAGGACCTTGGAGGAAGCCCTGAAGGCTCTGGAGAAAGACGAGCGACTGTGCTCTCTGCTCGGAGACCGGTTCGTACAGTGTTACATCACGATGAAGAATGAGTATGAGTTGCGACTCTTTGACGGTCGTGTTTGGGATACTGAGGAGAAGCAAATTGAGTTTGAGAGACAGTTGTACATGGAAAATCTGCAGTTGTAGGTACTTTGCTCGAGAAGTCGTGGTGGTGGTGGTGGTATTTAATACAGGCCTTAGGTAAACAAAATGTATCTTGGTGGTGGTGGTGGTGGTGGTGGTGGTATTTATACTATTTAATCTATGCATAGTAATAGCAAAGCTACAACAATGAAATCTTAATTGTTCTTGCTGCGTAAACATAGGAAATATGAATGCAAATTAAGGGGGGAGACCTATACTAGACTTCAAATTCGGCAAACTTCACAGAAGACTTGGGCAGACTTCAAATTTGAAAGTAGCGTGTTCAAAAGCATGCTGCCAACTAGAAACAATACCGATTGGCATCAGTGCCACATCTTTTCAATTTCATTATATATACATTCTTGAAAACTTATTTTCGAAAAATACTGTAAAACTCGTTCACTTTTGTTTTGCAAGTCTCTGCTTCAGGTGAAAAATATCTGTTTAACGTCTTCCGTCCTGCCCTCAGGTACAGATGAGACATTTGTTGGGTGCTTTGGCTGTTTCCTTCAGGTTTTGCATGTTCGGTCTGATAAGTCAACAGGGTGTACAAATAAATAATATTAAGCTGTTGTATAACAGTCTTTTTTCATAAGACAGTGCTATTGTGCTTTTGTTAATGCGTTATCCGTATTATTAGGTATTAGGTACTTTATAGTCACAGAGGCGTCTGTGTGAAATTCGGGTTGCTCCCACCTGGAGAGAGCGTCGCAGCCAGAGGCGCGCCACCCATTTTTTTTTAAATTTTGCATGCGATTTTTGTGTGACTGATAGTATACAATGTATAGTACATTGGTTGTGTGTGTTTTAATTGTCAAGGCAATAACATAAAAAATAATTCATATATGATAATTTAAAAAAACGTATACAGTTGTGTGTTAACAGAAGAAAAATAATATTATATTTCATGGGCTCGACTCAGTCACTGCCTTTCGGCTGCACTAAATTGCGTAACTATTTTTTAACTTTATCTGTATTATGTTTGGCTTATTGTGTGTGTGTGTGTGTGTGTGTGTGTGTGTGTGTGTGTGTGTGTGTGTGTGTGTGAATAACATTTTCGAATTGCTTATGTACAATTTACAGTTTATACTATGTGATAGACCATATAAGGAAATACTTTGGTTCTTTATTATGTATTTTATGTGCAAGTCGAGCAAATAATTTCTTTTGTTTTTTTAAAGACAATAAAATTGATTGATTGATTGGTTGGCTGATTGATTGATTGATTGATTGATTGATTGATTGATTGATTAACTGATTGATTGTTCGCCACAAAATAATGTCCATTGTAGCAGTTCACACACATAAAAATGTAAGAGAGAGAGAGAGAGAGAGAGAGAGAGAGAGAGAGAGAGAGAGAGAGAGAGAGAGAGAGAGAGAGAGAGAAAATGTGTTGGAAGAAAACAAAAATAATAAAATCATTTAAAAAAAAAAAAAAAAAAAAAAAAAATGTAAAGAAAGGCGGGGACAGCGGAGGATTTAAAAACAAAACAAAAATGTCGTTCATGGAGTATCAAACTCACTGAGAGTATTTGTTAGGTAGCTTGCGATTGCAGGTTTCATTATTGGGTCAATTGGGATACAATTCTGCAGTGGCTCAATATTTATGACAGTATGCACTTTCAAGAGACTCGGACTCACTGGGACAACGTTTATATAATGGTTTGCTATTTGGAAGAAAACAAACCCACAATGTGCATCTTCCTTTAAAATTGGACGTGGAGATCGAATCTGCCAATATTTATTATGATCGGTTTAGTAGTTTAGTTCCTGTAAAATTGAATCTCTTTTTTGTTCTTTTTTTCTCACATACATATAGATCACACTCACGGACAGAAAGAGAAGGAGAGAGAAAACTTGAAAACTTAAACTTTATTTTCAAGGATATAGATTTTAGGCAATGCCTATTCTTCCAATCTGTCCTTGATATATATAATACTAACACAGAACACAAAACATGGCAAGGCACACTATTACACAAAGGTAGCAAAGCAGTTAATATTGTGAAACATAGATTGGCTGAAATATGGGTTTATAAAACTTGCATAATGTTTTAATACTCGCGCGTGTATACAAGCATGCAACCATACTTACACACTAGCGCGCATGTATATAAAGGAAACATACATTATAGAACAGGGCAAATCAATGCATCATAGGGTATGTAACAGGTAACAGTTTGAGAGAGAGAGAGAGAGAGAGAGAGAGAGAGAGAGAGAGAGAGAGAGAGAGAGAGAGAGAGAGAGAGAGAGAGAGAGAGAGATAGACAGACAGACAGACAGAGACAGAGCAGGTCTTATTTTCCATTCTAAAGAACTTCCGTAAAATAAA
The DNA here is from genome assembly GCA_017654935.2 of Phymorhynchus buccinoides. Lineage (NCBI taxonomy): Eukaryota > Metazoa > Mollusca > Gastropoda > Neogastropoda > Raphitomidae > Phymorhynchus > Phymorhynchus buccinoides. Next base: position 19,384,226 of record CM065702.1, on the reverse strand, counting down.
ATAAAAAGTGATTACAATAAAATGAGCACATTGCATTAATGCACTATTTTTTAATCTCAAAGAAAAACACAACACACAGAGACACACACACACACACACACACACACACACACACACACACACACACACACACACACACACACACACACACACACACACACACACACACACAGACACACACACACACACACACACACACACACACACACACACACACACACACACACACACACACACACACACACACACACACACACACACACACACACACACACACACACACACACACACACACACACACACACACACAGAGACACACACACACACACACACACACACACACACACACACACACACACACACACACACACACACACACACACACACACACACACACACACACACACACACACACACACACACACACACACACACACACACACACACACACACACACACACACACACACACAGACACACACACACACACACACACACACACACACACACACACACACACACACACACACACACACACATATGCTAGATCGTGAAACAAATAATATTGGGAGATTTTAACATCGACTTATTAAAAGCAAAACCAACATGGCATAACCTCTATAGTTTACATGGCTTTGAACAATTAATTAAACAACCGACCCGCATAACCGAAACAAGTAAGACTTTAATTGATCATATATATACAAACAATAAGCAGTCCATCATTGAAGTATGCACTCCTCCCTCTGAATGTAGCGATCACAATGTCATCTGTCTTACCTGGTATAAAACCCATGTAAAAATTCCAAATGTAGGACATAAGACCATATACTATAGAAGCTTTAAAAATTTTAATGAACAAGATTTCCTAGCAGACTTAGTTAATTCTCAATTAAATGTTATATATCAAATTAGAGATCCTAATGAAGCAGCTGATTATTGGTTAAATACTTTTATGGTAGTGTATAATAAACATGCTCCCTTTATAAAGAAAAGAGTTAAACAAGAAACTAAACCAACCTGGATTACCAAAGATATCGATGATGAAAGAAATACACGAACTCACTTAAAGAACTCAGGGACGCAGCAAGAATTTAGACAACAAAGAAATAAGGTAACTAATATGAAACGTAAATCTAAACGCGATTATTTTCGACAAATGTTAATTTCCACGAAAGATTCCCGCCAGATATGGAAAGCCATAAACATGCTAACTAACAAACAAGTATCAAGAAGTCAGCAAATTGTTTCAGATATCTCTGCTGATCAGTTAAATAACCACTTTGCTAGCATAAAAGAAAAAGTTATAACATGTGATAGATCAAATGAAAATGATTTATCCTATTTAAAACAGTTCCTCAGTTCAAAAGATATCAATTTTCCTTTCAATCTCCAGCCTATGACAGTATTTGAAGTCAGCAGAAATCTTTTATCTTTAAAGCATTCAAAGACTCGCGAAATAGATGGTTTGGATATTAACATACTACAGATTGCGTGCCCAGTTATATGTGACTCACTAACTTATTTATATAACTTATGTATAGAAAAACAATGTTTTCCGTTAAATTTTAAACAAGCCAAGGTAATCCCTATCCATAAATCAGGCGATAGATCTAACCCTTCTAATTATCGACCTATTTCTATTTTATCAGCTTTATCTAAGTCTCTAGAAAAGCACATACAAAAATCCCTATTCTCTTATTTAGATAAAAATAATTTACTTCATGATGATCAGTCTGGATTTAGAAAGAATCATTCATGCCACACTTCACTAATACAGCTTGTTGACAGTCTGCTATGTAATATAAATGAAAATAAGTTTACTGGTATACTTTTCCTTGACTTTGAAAAAGCGTTCGATGTTATTAATCATTCACTCCTTCTGCGTAAACTAGAACTGTATAACCTTCCTCCTGAATTTTTAAATATTATGTCATCTTTTTTGTGTGACAGAAAACAACTGGTTTCAATTAATAACAAAATGTCTGAATTGCTTCCAATCCACTATGGAGTACCTCAATGGTCTATCTTAGGTCCACTATTGTTCACTGTTTATATAAACGACCTGCCATGCTTTGTCAATAGTAAATGTGAAATGTTTGCAGATGACTCATCCCTTCATACTAGTGATACGAATGCTAACAGGCTAGTAAGTAAACTTCAAAATGATGCTCAAAATGTTTTTAACTGGACACAATTAAATCACATGTCAATTAATGCCAATAAAACGAAATGCATGTACGTATCAACCAGACAAAAAAGACAAAAGATGAACTCCCAATTTCCACCACTATTTATTTGCAGCAACAAAATTGAAGAAGTTGATTCACATAAAACATTAGGTGTTGTCATTGACAAAGATCTGTCTTGGACAGACCATATAAAGTCTTTAGGGAAAGGTCTGTCTAGAAAAATACTCCAGCTATCTAAGATTAAACATTTCCTTGATAACCATTCTCGTAAACTATTCTTTAATGCTCACATACTCTCCATGATCGATTATGCTTCAACATTATGGGATAGCTGTAGTGATACAAATTTAAAGATTATCAATCGTATGTACAAAAAAGCAATTAAAATAATTTTATTAAAATCAAGTTCACTTACCTATGAAGACTACAAACAACTAGATATACTAACTTTTCAAGACAGACTTTTCCTCAAAAAGGCAATCTGCATGCATAATATTGTCAACGGAAATGCTCCAAAAAAGATAACAGATACATTTACGACAAACACAAGCAGACACACCCATTTACTCTCATTCCCTCGACCAAATAATAATCTATTCAAATCTAGTCTCCTCTATTCGGGTGGAGATTTATGGAACAAACTACCCTCTATTTTAAAAAACATGAAAAACAAGAACTACTTCAAGAAAAAAATGAAAATGTATCTCTTTAACAGAACATAATTGATAACTTTATTCCAATTATTTAAAAGAATGGAAACGTAGCCTACATAACATATTTTGGTAAGTAAATGTGATGTTTTAAATGTTTCGTTGTTGATGTTGATGTATATATTGTACATAATATGCTATTCGCATATGTCCCCATCCTTTTTCCTGTTTTTGTGTGTGGCATATTTGCTTGTTTCTTTAATTAATTGTTTACTTGTATATTTTCCTTTTCTTGTTCGCTACTTTGGAATGTTTAGTTCTTTATTTTTTTCTTTATATCATTTTTTATGGATGGCTTGTTGAAAAAAAGCATGTTTTGCTTATACAATGTTCCCATCTGGAAATAAAATTTTGACTTGACTTGACTTGACACACACACAGGTATCTGGAGGTTTGCTAATATAACTAATAAAATAAGGGTTCTTAAAACTCTTATTAATAGCAATAAACCAACCATAAAATATAAAATCCACCATAAAGGAAGATGATGTTAATCAACAGTCTTAAAAATGAAATCCTAACAACACAACATAAACATGGCAAACAAAATCAACATAATACGAAGATAATAAGAATAAAAATAATCACATAATGATAAACCATCAATAACAATAATTTCCCACCACCATCATCCCCACACACACTTCCCTCTCTGCATCTCTCTCCAACCACTCTTCAGTTCTTCAGTCACACACACACACACACACACACACACACACACACACTTTCAATGCAAACACATCTGGGCAACCGGGGCAAAATTACATTAAAAATCATGACATATATTTACATAAAACTAAAATGTAATGACGCATTCATACATGCAAACGCAGATCCCCATGAACATGAACAGTGAAATAACAGGTTGGGTAGGAGGTGGATGGGTGGTGATAGGCAGTAAAGTAATCAAAACTTTCGGAACAGTAATGTAAATCATTAATAACTTAACAGCTTATGATGTCCCCCGCTCGCTTCGCATCTTGGTAGCTCTCCACTGGCACAGGTCTTTAGAATAGCAGTTGCCGGAGTAGCACTTCGATCTTTATGTCTCTCACTGCATTCGCCCGGTGATGCTGATCACGAATGTACATGGTTATAGGGATCTCCAGCCAACGGTTTTCAAACTACAGTTGCCCCCCGTGGGGATACCGGGGGATCTTTTGTATAAATAGTTCCCTCATCTTCTGGAAGTTCTGTGCTTGTAACTTCCTCTAATCTATCACTCTCTTTGACTCTGGCACCTTTTCCCTTTGATTACTATCATCTACTATCTTTCTGCCTGAGCGGTCCATTCTCCTGCCCTTTCTTCCACGAAACACTGACTTTCAAAAAGATTTCCTCCAGCCGAAGTTGGACTTGCTGGGCCTAACTATTCGTTAGTTAGGCGCATAACGGCAGCATGACGCATCTGCGCTCATAATTGACAGGAAACTGTCTGAGCGATCGACGACGAAGAAGAAGAAACTACAGTTGTTTGTTTTATGCGATCGGCCCAGCTAGGTTTTCTGAACAGCAGTCACCAGCTAGAATAGCACTTCAAAAGGTCTCCCACTGCATTCCCTCAGTGATGCTGATTGCAGATATATATTATGGCTAAAGGGGTCTACAACCAACAGTTTTCAATGTTTGTTTTATGTGAATGGACCGGGTGGGTCTTTAGACTGGCAGTCACCAGAATAGCACTTTGAAATGTCTCCCACTGTATTCCCCCAGTGATGCTGGTTACAGTTTAGGTGGTCTACTGCAAACTGTTTTCAAACTGCGGCTATTTGTTTTGGGGTTATAGCCCATTTTCCTATCACAGCTTCAAGGTCAAATGTAAAGGCCAAGGCCAAGTGGCTTCAAATGTCTCCCACTGCATTCCTTAGGTCATGCTGATCAATAATATATGTATGGTTATATATTGGTGTAAACCCAATGGTGTCCAACTATAGTCACGGGTAAAAAAGATAAGTTCAAAAGTCAAGGTCAAGGTCATTAGGATAATCAATGCTTTGCAACACACATGACTTTGAGGCAGTCTTCCAGCCTTCCAACTTTGAAGCCTGTAACTGAAACAAATTGGAAAGATATGGCCAAAACATCAATTTGATACTTCCAAGATCTATGTCCTTGACCTTGACCTTGACTGGTACCCAATATTCAGAACTGCCATCAGTCAACGTACCTTCAAACCAAGTTTGAACGTTGTAAGTTCCAACTATGTGAAAGATACGGCCTCGATAAGAAAGTATGATTTTTAAGGTCAAACTTCAAAAAGTCAAGGTCAGCACGTTTACATTTCTTCTTCTCCTGGGCATTCTTTGCACCATGGCACGCCACTACGTAACATGTGAAGCCATTCTGTTTGCTGGTTCTTGAGATACAGCTTGGACATGAAATATATAGTGCAAAGAAGGACATTTCGGTTTTGTGAGTTTTCCTTGGCGGAGGTTTGTGCTGGAGGTTCAAAACTCAGGATCTGAAAAGGCTGTACCATAATGATCAAGAATATATGCATGGCTATACGGGTCTGTGGCCAATAGTTTGGGCACAATCGCCTGTACGGACACACACACAGACAGACACACGAACAAGACTATTATAGTAGTCATGATATAATTATTATAGGCACAATCGCCTGTACGGACACACACACACAGACACACGAACACACAAACAAGACTATTATAGTAGTCATGATAGCACAATTAGTATATGCACAATCGCCTGTACGGACACACACACTGACACACGAACACACAAGCAAGACCATCATAGTAGTCATGATATCATAATTATTATAGGCACAATCGCCTGTACGGACACACACACAGACACACAAACAAGACTATTATAGTAGTCATGATATCATAATTATTATTGGCACAATCGCCTGTACGGACACACACACACAGACACACAAAGAAGACTATTATAGTAGTCATGATAGCACAATTATTATAGGAATGCGTTTTAACATTATTAATTAACAGCTGGGGGAGAAGCACAGGAGAATGGGAGTGGGGTGGAAGGGGGTGAAAATGGATGGGATGACCTGCAACATTACTTTTATGTCATACTACAGTGAAACCTCCCTTATAAGACCGCCCATTATAAGACTCCCTCCCACATAAGACCTACTTCTCTCAGACATTGCCCTTCTTTGTAAGCATTAAAATTACCCCCCTTATAAGACCCCTACCATTTAAGACCTCGATTTGGAGGATTTTTGGAAGGTCTTATTAGAGAGGTTCCACTGCATATACGTTAATTACCATCACTACTGATGATGATGATGATGATGATGATGATGGGGAGGAGCAGGAGGACACTGATGGTGATAAAAACGAGAGGGTGCTTGCCGGTTGTATCAGTAGCAGACCCACACTCGCGCATGCGAGTCCTTCAGATTCGTGAGACATAAGACATAAAGCTGGTTTTTTGTTTTTCTTCTTCTTTGATCGCTCAGACTGTTTCCTGCATGTCCATTATGAGCGCAGATGCGTCATGCTGCCGTTATTCGCCTAACTAAGAAATAGGCCCAGCAAGTCCGACTTTGGCTGGAGGAAATCTTTTTGAAAGTGTTTCTTGAAAAAAAGGCTTCAGATTTGACACGTTCGGCAGAAAGATAGTAGACGACAGTATAAGCAAAGGGAAAACTTAGGCAGAGTCAAAGAGAGTGGCCGATTAGAGGAAGTTACGAGCACAGAACTTACAGAAAGCGGGGCAACTATTTTTTCCGGTATCAGAGATAATGTGAAACTACACTAGCGAACAAAAGTTCAGGCCCAGAAAGACAATCATCTCCGAAAACTCGTTCTGATTATTGATTTTTTTGGAATGAACTTAATGTTAACAGAATAAATTCAGTTTTGTTATGAGCTGGGTGCGTTTTATTGAGTTCGTGAGTTCCAAAAAATCAATAATCAGAACGAGTTTTCGGAGACGATTGTCTTTCTGGGCCTTAACTTTTGGTCGCTAATTGATTCTGAGTGTGACTTTTCAAGAGGAGGGGGAAGTTGTTGAAAGGGGCATTTTGTTGACTGAACTCGTTCTGATTAATGATTTTTTGGAATGAACTTAATGCTAAAAGAATAAATTCAGTTTTGTTATGAGCTGGGTGCGTTTTATTGAGTTCGTGAGTTTTCGGAGATGATTGTCTTTCTGGACCTTTTGTTCGCTAGTGTATATATAGTCTGTGCCGGTATCCCCACGGGGAAGTGTTGTCTTCTATTATACATAATTACAGGGGAGAAGATTCAGCGGACGATATCATTTTGAACGGACTAGGCCTACTATACCCTTCAGTAACACACTACAGCACTGTGAGCAGGTAAGATCCAAAGAGGGCGAAGGTGTAAGCTTAGTTAAAATCAGGCATAGTAATTTTCAGATAATTATCTGAATCATTATATTAAAAGGCAACTGTCCGTCCGTCCGTCCGTGTGAAACACAGAACGGGCCTTATAATTTTCTATCAGCCCTAACGTGGCGATGGCAACGGCAACCAAATGCGCAAAACGCGTATCCACCGGCCTCTCGGCGCCCGTATATCCGGTATTTCAGGACGGATTGCCTTCAAATTTAGACAGTAGATGACCAGGGACAGTGACTATCTGTGTGCCAAACTGAAAGCGAATCGATTTATAAACGCGCGCGATATGCGCCGCTTCACCTTTTCACAAACCGCAGCGAGACGAGACCCCACATTGACTCGCAATTTGGAATGTGCATGACCAGGGATAGTGACTATCTTGGTGCAAACATTCAACAGCATTGATTTATAAACGCGTGCGATATGAGCCAATTTACATTTGCACGGACCCGGCATTTCAAGACGTCCACAACGAACAGTTTACACAGAAAGAACTCAGTACTGCGTGCGCGGGGGCAAGAAAAGGGTTGGAGAGCGGAGATTACTTTAGCGAGGTACACTATCCCGCTATTCACCGAGTGAGAGCGGAGATTACTCTAGCGAGGGACTGGGTGGAACGGGATGAGAGAAGAAGATGGAAGGAGGGAGAGAGACAAATGTAATAATATAATATTTCGCGGACCCGGCTAAACCGGTACTCAGCGTTACCGGTACTTGGCGTTACCGGTACTAGGCGTTACCGGTACTAGGCGTTGCGCTAGTATAGTTAAAAGTGAATGCAGAAAAACAAAGAGAGAGAGAGAGAGAGAGAGAGAGAGAGAGAGAGAGAGAGAGAGAGAGAGAAGTTCTCGTATGCTTCTTGTTCATTATGTGAATTAAAGAGGAAATACATGGGTTTCTTCTCAAACCACAAATAACTCGTTTCTGTTGAAATGGTGATTTTTCTGTTTTACAGCTTCCCTGTCCTATACTTCTCTCTCTGTTTTCTTCACACACACACGCGCGCACACACGCACGCACACACGCGCACACACACACACACACACACACACACACACACACATACACACACACACACACACACACACACACACACACACACACACACACACACGCACGCACACACACACATACACACACTAATTCAGTACATGTTTCTAATTTATTGGCTTACATAGCAATTGATTATCTCAAATGGTTATTTCAGTAAATTTGCAAATTTCCTGGACCTCCAAATCAGGAAATTTGCAAATTTCCTGAACATTTTAAGACATTTGCAAAATCCCTGAGTGAAACAGGAAATTTGCAAATTCCCTGACAATTTTAGGAAATTTGCAAATTTCCTGGTTTTGTAAATTTACTGTAACATATATATAAAGGAAAAATAATGATTGTGTTGCATTCCCATGTTGTTCTCCGTGCTGATGACATAACATGCTTGGTTGTTTGTGATTCCAGAAATGCCAGCTGCCAGATTGAGAAAACTCTACTCAAAAAAGGCTTCACGCTGAGTCCATTCTTCAGTGATTCTTTGCCATTCTCGTCCGAGTTCAAGACGAAGATAGCTAGGTTTACACCAGTTCTTTTCAACGCACCGACACGAACGTTTGTTAAACATGAAAAAGACATAAAGCCGTCCTCACTGTGACATGCGAATCAAAGTCAACGCCGCCAGCGATAAATTGGTATTAAATAGGCGAACCAACAACAACGAAGATGCTAATTAAGTACTGGACAAATAGCTAAAAAAAACGATAAAAAGGTTTGACATGTTTGCTGTCCTCAGCTAGTAGTAGGCTAAACTTGCCATTATAACAAACAGACAAGAATAAAACCACGGTATATTTCCGTTATCAATATGTAACTTAAAACAACAACACCTGAATCGACTATTACTTAGAAAAGAAAACAAACGAGAACAAATAAATTATGCTTTCCTAGCTCGTGACACTTATCTTTAAAAAACAAAAAAGCTCTTGCATTAGTTACAGCATAAACAGTCTTCTACAGTGACTTAGAAGCTTATGCATTTGATCATTTGGTTACTCAGTATTGAACCAAGATTAACGTGAGAGGTATTAGCCACTGCGACTAGGGTCATTAACGCCCTTGACGGTAAGAGTTGATCCCTTGTTGGTCAGTATCCAAAAGGGCATTCACTCTTGCAAAAGGCAGCCATTCAGAGGCTTCAAATAGGGTTTTTGGAGAGAGTTGTTCCCTTGTTTGGTCAGAACTCAAGCATCTTAGCCCTCGTATAGTACTGAAAATATTGCAGCGCCTAATCCACAGAATGTCCGCACCACGTGTAAGAGCATTTCGCTTCAAGCGAGTTCATGCGTTGATTGTAATGGCTATAGCGTCTTGGGCATTGTGCTGGTTTTCATATCGCATTGTCACGAGCATCCTCATGAAAGAACGCACACCTACAAACAAACCACTGGTAATGTTTTCTCCGCCCAAGTCTTCTCAAACCGAAGCCTGGACCTTCACAGACCCTGACACGTCACCCGTGACGTGTTTCCGGCCATACTTGGATCACCACAGCGATGAAGCCATGAAGTTCTTCAAAAGTCAGCCCCTTATCGACTGCAGTTCCGCCATGATGGACTGGGTCTACGTCACTGATGGCGTGTTTCACATTTCTCACGAAGCCACGCGCAAATATGGTAACATCACGTGCGAATATAGACCCGTTATCCGCCATGATGATTATTCTGTAGATTATGGTGAGCAAGTGAAACCGATGCTGGACGGAATGTTACTTCAGTCTGACTTTTTCCACGTGGTCTGTGTATCTGCCAGTGGGGAAAAGTACGTTAACGTTCACGCGGCTGGGGCCAAAAATAATTCAATGATGGAACGTCTTCGTAAATTTCATTCTTCAGCAAAATCAACACGTGACACGCTGAAACAAAATGATGCCGCTCTGTTATCAAAAAGGAGACCTGCTGGTGATGACGAATCTTTCACACAGAAATCTCACAGCCTGAAAAACATGAATGTTTTTGTGCTCGGGTTTGACTCTATGTCACGTATGGCTTGGAATCGCCATTTGCCCCAAACTCTGAAATACTTTGTGGACTTTCTGGGGGCAATAGATCTGGAAAACTACCATGTTGTGGGAGACGCAACAGCAGCCGCGTTGTTGCCCATGCTGACAGGGAGAAAGAAAGAAGAGCTACCTGAAGCCAGACCCGCTATGCCATGGGGTATACCCGTGGACAACTACCCGTGGGTTTGGAAGGAGTTCTCAAAGCACGGGTACGTTACAGCTTTTGCTGAGGATTCTCCCCAAATAGGAACTTTCCAGTACAACATGCGAGGTTTTCAGTTCCAGCCCACAGATCAATACATGCGTCTGTTCTATCTCGCAGAACTCAAAGCGAGACTCAAAAACCCTCCCCTATGCTTGGGGGATAAACCGCGGCACATGGTTTTCTTGAACTATTTGACAAGTCTGCTGGATATGTACAAAGAGTTTCCTAAATTCTTCTTCGCCTTCTACGTGGAGATGAGTCACGACGACAACAACCCGATCCTGGCCATGGACGATGACCTGGTCTCATTTCAGAAAGAGCTGAACTCCAGAGGTCACCTCAATTCCACAGTCATGGTTTTACTGGCGGATCACGGTGCCAGATTCAGCCCTATCCGGGCCACCACCCAGGGGAGTTTGGAAGAACGGTTACCTTATGTGTCTTTCCTCTTTCCTCCGTGGTTCCACAAACTTCACCCCACCATCATCAAAAACGTGCGTACCAACGCCAAGAGATTGACAACACCTCTGGACATCCACGCCACTTTCTTGGACATTCTCGGCCACCCTAACACAAAGCAAGAACCCCGAGCCATCAGCCTTTTGAAAGAAGTTCCCAAAGAACGCACATGCGCTGATGCTGGCATCTCTCCTCACTATTGCACTTGTTTGAGTTGGCAGACTGTCAATACTTCACACCCGTTGGTCGGTCTCGCGGTGACCGCGGCCATCAAAACCATCAACTCCTTTACGCAATCGCGCCGCGACATGTGCGCAGAACTGACCTTGCTCAAAATCACCAAAAGCCTTCGCCTTAAACCAACCGCTGAGAATGGTTTCGCTGTATGGAGAAAGCCAGCTTTTCAGAACCGCGGATCATGGCACCCTCCTCGACCTGACGTCTTTTACCAAGTGTCGTTCAAGACACTGCCAGGACACCAGCACTACGAAGTCACGTGCCAGTATGACGTCACGTCAGGAACGTTCAGCGTGAGCGAGGGTCAGATCAGTAGAATGAACCGGTACGGGTCTCAGTCAGCCTGCTTGCAGAGGTCCTTGCAACACCTGAGAAACTACTGCTTCTGTGTGAAATAAATGCGACTTTGCTGTAAGCGGCGGGAACAAGAAGAACACTACTACTAGCACCACTACTGCTACTACTGCTACTATACTGCTATTGCTACTACAGCTACCAGTGCCTCTGCAATTCCTCCTACTTATCTGTCGCACCTATTCCATACCTGCACACCATCTCGTCAATAGATGATTTTCGGGGGGGGGGGGCAACAACTAGGGGAGAGCACTTCGTGAAAATTAGAGTTGATTACCTCGATTTACTCGGTCAAAACCACGGCAACCATGGCGGCATGGCATCGAATCTTCAAACCGCAGGATGCCAGTCAGCGATTTTCAAACGTTTGTTTAGAAAAATAAGGGGTGGCCAGTTGCTACAAAGTTATAGAGCTTGCAAACTGTGACGTAAAAATATAAATTACATCAAATTTAGAATGACGCACAGCGTTCTACATGCTGTGTATCTCCTCAAACACACGAGGTAAACTGTGACGTAAAAATATAAATTACATCAAATTTAGAATGACGCACTGCGTTCTACATGCTGTATCTCCTCAAACACACGAGGTGACGGCTGGGGATCTACCTGAAGGTAGAGTAACTTCCCCTGTTTGACCGATTGAATTAGGCGAGATCACTCCCACACACCATGGAATTACTCCCCTTTATTATTTCCGAACAATTCCTATTACGTTCTTCCTCTGATGCTCAGCTTCTACAGTTGCTCTTAGTTAAAACAAAAACTTGCCGTATAAACATCCTTCTCTTTCCAGGCCCCTGCAGCTACTTGAAACAAACTACCCCTTAGTCTCAGACATTCTAAGTGTGCTTCTGTCAGTGTTCAAACCCAATCTAAAAACGCATTTCTTCTCTGAACAAAACATGCAAAGAAAGAAAGAAAATGACTATGTCAGAATAAAAGAAAAAGGTAAGCAATTCACGAAGATCAAAGTATTCTGTGTTCCATCAACCACCAGAAAGATCCAGCGAATGACTGATTATACTACTTTGTAGAAACTCTTAATCAAGAATGTTTAGAAGCTGACCTAAATTAAAAATGTTCTTTTTTTAATGCTTCTTAGGGGAAAAGTGTTGAAATGTATTCTTGCCGACAAAATGGGGCTATACAGCTGTAGTGCAACTCCCTTGACTCGTCCTATAACGTAGGGGAGAATGGGGCTAGTCCGCCTACTTTTCAGCTTTTCTCGTTATAAACTGACCAGCTAACTGAAGTAGAAGCTCCATGTTTAGACCATTAGTTACAAAAACCCGTCCCTGCCTGGCTACGAGATAGTCTCGTACTGAATGATGTCATTGATGATGTCATAACTTTTGATGTTATAGTCCTGGGATGATGGTGTTTGGTTTAGATAAGCCACGAAATATATATCTCTAGACCATTTTCTCAGATTGATTCTAACTGATTTGTTTTAAACTTTCTAATCAGAAAATCGATAATTTCTCAGTTTTCTTTTGGCAGTGAAGGATTTTGAAGTAAATATATGGACAACATACGTATACAGACAATTCAGTTAAAGCATGAAAGGTTTTTTCTGCATGCTGCTCGAAGTACACCCACCCTTACGTAGGCAAGCTTGCCCCACAGCAGGGCAAGTCCACCTACAGGCTGGGAAAAGGCTGCCCCTCTCAGGCTTATGCCTAGAAATGATGAATAAAACCCAGAATCAGACAGAATCTTCAATTACTAAGCATCCTTTCTAATACTGAAATCCAAAATGTATCTTCATTTTAAAATTATGAACACGCGAAAAGAAATCACGGATTCATTTGTAACAATTTTTTATAGCAAAAATCAAATTTGTTTTGCTCTCAAGTTTTCTCCACTTGATGCACACCCTCCACACTTACACAGGATATGGCGGGAGGATAGCGTGTGGCTATCACGCGTTCTGAAGGATTCTAGAGCAAAGCGCTTAGCAATAAAAACGAAATGATGGACCTGTCCGAGATAGCATCTTTATAATTTTAAATGCCTCAAATGGCCCTTTGGTCCAGAAGGCGTTAAATCTCTAAAGTTCTCTCTCTCTCTCTGCCCGCCGGCCAGGGGCGGACTAGCCCCATCCTTCCATACGATGGTAGGGATTTAAAATTCTTGTATGCAGCGCAAAAAAAGAAGAACAACAACAATAACAAGAAAGAAGAGAGAGAGAGAGAGAGAGAGAGAGAGAGAGAGAGAGAGAGAGAGAGAGAGAGAGAGAGAGAGAGAGAGGTGTAGAGTGGCACAAAGGTTCGCCTCGTATACAATAAACCCGGGTAGTTTTTTTTACCCTCTCACTCTGCACTAGGCCTTATATATTACGGTCTGAACGTGGTGTCTTTCAGATGACGGACGATAAACCGATGTCCCGTGTGCCCATGCACTTAACACACCTTAAACGCAGTTAAAAAAAGAAAGAAAATAAAAGGAGAGGGCTTTGTGTCAACAAAATAAATGATCGGATATGGCCCTCAAAGGACAACCCACCCACTCAAGGCTGCAGCACAGATCCAGCGCTAGGTCTCATTGCAGTCGTTACAAATAAAACTCATTCAAGTCGTTCCGGCCATATATGTCCGGAATTAATAGATATCTGCCAATTTGATGCATTTGCTTCAAGGGAAGTAAATCTGTGTGCACACAATACATTGGTCACTTCTAAACTCGCTTCGCTCCCTTAGACCACAATTGTGCCTCTGCCTTTGCTTATGTAGTGGTTTGTTGTGGGGTAACCAATCGGTGTAGAGAGTTTTTCTATATAAAGTCTATAAAGTCTGACTTACAGATTAAAAAAAACTGACATAAAGTCTATATATATATATTAAAAAAAAGTCTGATCTACAGCATCTCTATGTGTAAACCTGAAGTAAAACCCCGTAATCTTCTTTCATTTCTCCTTTTGTTTATGGATGTTTTGTTTGTGTGTATGTATGGCTGGAGTGATTTGTGAGTTGTTTTTTTAATAATTCAAAATCATTGCGATGCGAATGAGTCAAAACCAAACGTCGTGTATCACCCTAGCTCCAGGCTGACATCATTGTGCTAATCGTATGAGTACTGGTTCTGACTTTAGTTGCCAGACAAAATTGTAACTTCTTAGAGTATAGTGTGAGTCCATTTGAACGTACTTTGTTTGTTTGTTGAAATTATGTCCATTTGGTTGATGCGTTTATTTATGGCAAAGGTAAAGGTTAAGATTCGCCCCCCCCCCTCCCTCATTTCTCGGTTGTTTCCATGTTACCGTTCTTGCCTTTCTTACTGCAGATTCAGTACTTCATCCTCTATTACTTGCTATATTTAACACTAATTTTCATCCATTTACATAATGAAACACGTGCATTCAATAATAGTAGAAGATAAAGGCAAGACGGAAAAACGCAATGAACCAGGACTGTGACAAATGCCGCGGTGTACTGCACTACATAGGGGGGGGGGGGGGGGGGGGGGGGGGGGTCCTATTAGATAATGGCTTTTATCATGACTGCGATGAATTAGTCAAGAAAGATAATTAGCTGAAAAGGTTAATAAAATACAGCTGAATGTTTGGTAAGAAAGGCAAGTGTGAAAATAGTTTGAGAGCCGAGAATTTACGGGGCAGTGGGTGCCTGCCTCGTGCCTCCATACGGGGAGCTGGACGACCCTGACCCCTCTACGAGTCTCTCCCCGTGGGGATACCGGGGTGGTGGTTTCATTTGTAAAACAAATACCCCCCCCCCCCCCCCCCCCCACCTTCGTGAAGTTATGTGCTTGTAACTTCCTCTAATCTGCCACTGTCTGTGACTCTGCCTTTTCTCTTTGCTTTCTATCATCTACTATCTGTCTGACTTATTGGCCCCATTCTCCTGCCTTTAAAAACCCCACACAATCTTCCAAATAATTTTTCTCCATTTGAGCCTTTCTGAAATCGGAATGTGTTGGCTGTACGCAGCGGGGAGACCAGTGAAAACTGAAAACCAGACTCATCCGTACCTTACCCATTATGGGTTCGCAGAAGAAGAAGAAGAAGAAGAAAAAGAAGAAGAAGAAGAAGTGATGTTTAGAATAAAATAAACATATGAAAATATAACAACTTAAATGCTTGATTTAAGAAAGAAAAATGATGCAGACCTGTTTACTCTTCTCTTTTCGAGTAGTATTCTACTCAATTTGGACCTCTACTACTCTTCAAAATTGAAAATAATGCACTTTAATTCTTGATTACTACTCATTTTCAGTGAACATTATTTGATGGTTTAATGAACCACGTTCATTAAATCAACACGTTCTATCCATCTCTTAAATTCATGATTCATGTTACTCTCTCTCTCTCTCTCTCTCTCTCTCTCTCTCTCTCTCTCTCTCTCTCTCTCTCTCTCTCTCTCTCTCTCTCTCTCTCTCTATCTCTCTCTCTCTCTCTCTCTCTCTCTCTCTCTCTCTCTCTCTCTCTCTCTCTCTCTCTCTCTCTCTCTCTCTCTCTCTCTCTCTCTCTCTCTCTCTCTCTCTCTCTCTCTCTCTCTCTCAGGAAAATGAGATTCATTTTGTTTTGTCTTGTCCAGTTTTACAAAATATTGGAGATCAGATAATCCCTTCGAAATACTCTAAGTATCCTTGTTTGTTCAGATTAGTTTTACTATTAACAACAACTAATGAAAATACTGTTAATAAAATGTCTTTGTATGTATATAAAGCATTTAAAGTCCGTAAGGATATGATTGCAACTTGACCTAATTTTGTAATAGGATATGTTGTTTGTTATATATGTACCCCCTTCTAAGGGGCTATGGCCTTTAAGAATAAAAAGTCTGCGTCTGCGTCTCTCTCTCTCTCTCTCTCTCTCTCTCTCTCTCTCTCTCTCTCTCTCTCTCTCTCTCTCTCTCTCTCTCTCTCTCAGTCCTTATTCTATCTTGTTCTGATTGAAACAGCTAGCTGACTTCAGTAATTGTTAAATGTTAATGTGTAGAGATACTATTATCATGTGTATTGATGTGTGCGTATTGATTGTTGATGACGAGAAGTATTCCAAATGTTGTTATTTGATTGACTGCTGTAAGTTAATAATGGTTACTGATTCTCTCTCTCTCTCTCTCTCTCTCTCATTGTATCTCTCTCTCTCATTGTATCTCTCTCTCTCTCTCTCTCTCTCTCTCTCTCTCTCTCTCTCTCTCTCTCTCTCTCTCTCTCTCTCTCTATCCCCCTCTCTCTCTTTGTGTTTTAAATGTGCACATTTCTAAGTTCATGTAATGAATTTTAATGATAATTATTTGATTGGTATAATTTTGTTTCACGTTTGATTAATGTTCTTTCAGTTATGTTGTATCTCTGTCATGTTGTTGCACCTAACCTGAATTTCTCTTTTGGAGACATTACAGTATACTCGAACTTGAACTTGAATTAATAAAACTACACATTTTGCACCAAAACTACTCATTTCAGCTATTCAGACTACTCAAGACTAGTGTAGGGGGTAAACAGGTCTGAAATTGATGTATTGTCAAACACACCCATGTGCAATTATCAAAAAGACCAGTGCTTATTTAATTTCGATGATATAAAAATGTTTTAAACCTCACCAAGCAAACAACAACAAAAAAGATTGTTCATGTGCATCTGCTTCCGTTTAGACCCACTGTAACAATACAAAACTGCTCCAAAGAAAACAATGCGCTCTCATTGCCAACCGTGATCGTAGAGAGCGGATTGGTAATGTTTTCACTCGTGTCTGAGGTGGTGTTTGTATGTTTGTCTGTATCCTCTCTAGCGTTTGAACGGATGGACTTAGGGTGCTCAAATTTTGCATGCGGGTCGGTAGTAGGAAGATCGAGGCCAAGTTCGATAATGAAGGTTATGGGTCAAAGGTCAAGGTCACTGGAGCCGAATAACGCTGCCGCGCGGTTGGTGATTTAGCGTCTTAACGCTCTAGTTTGCGATGTAAATATTATATTCTTGCTTTTATGTCACTTGGTTATTGTCGATATCAGGAGGGCTATGCATGCTGTTTATTGCTGAGGTTGTTTTGTTCACGAGGGCAATAAACATTGACGGTTTTTGTTGACAGCTTAATTATTGGATGAATATGAGAGAGAGAGAGAGAGAGAGAGAGAGAGAGAGAGAGAGAGAGAGAGAGAGAGAGAGAGAGAGAGAGAGAGAGAGAGAGAGAGAGAGAGAGAGACAAGACAAAACAAATGAGATAGAGAGCATATACCACAAAATAATGAAAGGTGGGAGACTTTTTGTGTACATTTTTGTGTGGATGTGTGCAAGTATAGGGGAAGACGGGGTAAAAATCCCATGGGCGGGTAAGAAGCCATGCCAATTATCTCATGAAATGAAGCAAATTTCATGAGATAATTGGCATGGGCTTTTTTTTTACCCCGTCTTACCCTACAGCCACTAGCAGCTACGCCCTGCTCGGTACGCTTCGTGGCAGCTTTCCCGGCACAGGCCTTTAGAATAGCAGTTGCCAGAATAGCACTTCGAAATATCTCCTACTGCATTCCCCTGCATAGGGATCTTCCAAATATCTTTTTGATTTGAGCTCCTCCGAAATCGGATTGTGTCGGCTATATACGCAGCGGGGAGACCAGTGAAAACTGAAAACCGGACAGATACGTACCTTACCCATTATGGCTATATGGTCTGGGAACTCAGAAGAAGAAGAGTCTCCCACAGCATTCCCCCAGTGATGCTGATTACAAATATATATGGCTAATATATGGCTATAATGATGTTTACCTATTCCTGTGTCTGTAGTATTGGACAATGCACAACTCGATTTATTGTGACCTACGTAAAATGTTTATGATCCAGGCCATTTTGTGAATGATGTAAAAGACAAATTCTGGGGGGTGGGGGGGGGGGGGGGGGGGGGGGGGGGGGGGGGGTTATAGTATTTATATATATTTTGATTATTATTTTATTATTATTACTATGCATTTTCTTTATGGTTTTTGTGTGTGTGTGTGTGTGTGTGTGTTTGTGTGTGTGTGTGTGTGTGTGTGTGTGTGTGTGTGTGTGTGTGTGTGTGTGTGTGTGTGTGTGTGTGTGTGTGTGTGTGTGTGTGTGTGTGTGTGTGTGTGTGTGTGTGTGTGTGTGTGTGTGTGTGTTGCTTTTGTTGTATTATTAGTTTTTAGTTAAATTATATTCTACTTTATCTCAATAAGTTTGTGTGTGGTTTTTGTTTTTGTTTTTTTCTCTTCTCTTTAAGTTTACTAGTTTATTTCTTAAACTCTTGATTTACAGTGTTTGTTTGTGTCTTAATGTGAGAAAAATTAAATAAAAATGTTTAAAAAAAAAAAAAATATATATATATATATATATATATGGCTACAGGGGTTTATAACCAATGGTTTTCATATTACAGTGGGTTAAGGGATATTGTAATCTTGAATTTTGATTCACACATACACACTCAACAACAACAACAACATACAGTATTTATACGGCGCTAAATCTTGATAGAACTCAAATCGAAACGAACACACACACACACCTTAAGCATTCATAACACATTCAAACAAAAACGCTATACAAAGACGAACAAGAAGATAAGACACACACACGTTTGATAACACACACATACACACACATGTTTGATAACACACACATACACACACACGTTTGATAACACACACGTTTGATAACACACACATACACACACACGTTTGATAACACACACACGTTTGATAACACACACATACACACACACGTTTGATAACACACACATACACACACACGTTTGATAACACACACACGTTTGATAACACACACATACACACACACGTGCGGGGGCGGAGAAATCAGACAAACAGGAAAAAAACGTGCTCCATCAATCAAACTAAAAAACAAACAACAAAACCACTTCTCTTTTGTCTGGTCCACATTTTATTGAGCAGCAGTGTTGATCAACTGTTCGCTTCATAAAAGAAGGGAGAGGGGGAAAAAAGAAAGAAAGAGAAACAGAAAAAGAATCGAAAACATGCGTATCTGGAATATGATTCATTTTAAGAACCATCTAGACTTTGGCATCAATTTATGTTAATTATACTGATATAATAAAGAAAGTTGGGGTTAACAACCGCTCTTCCTCCGAAGTCGGAGTGTGGCTGCCCACGTGGCGGGGTAATCAAAAACGGTCACACACGTAATGTTCTCATCCCTGGCAAGCTGTTGCATATAGTGTTCAAGTGCTTCGGCTGTTGGGATGATCCCTGGAGTCTTTAAGCCAGGGTAAGACAACAACAACAACATCCGCTCGAGATTGCAGGCAGCACATGTGTGACAAAACCATCAAACAACCACAAATAGTCGAACATTGTACTGACAATCGACAGGAAACACTTTTTTTCATTCTGTTATTACTTTAATTAAGTCTCCTTAGCGATTATTCTAATTAATAAGTATTATACTACAACTAACGTGGCGGTACCATAGCCGATGAGGTCTAACCGAGGCGTGGTTACTGCTACACTTATCTGTATTGTTAAACATTCGGGACTTTACTGGTGTTGCACTGCCTCCGGGCATTGCCTCCAGTATCGTTCCCACCATCTTTGTATCTACAAATGTCCCATATGTGTCTGTTCCAGACCCAAGAGGACGTGAAACACCATTTTTCATTCATTCATTTCCAATTAATAAGTGTATCTATTCATTAAAAATAATATCGTACAATACACGCTTCTTTTGAATGCATCAAAACACATGATTCCACGTACACACATAAGACTTCTTTTATACCGAAGCCAAACATAAAATATCAAACCAAAGGGATTAAAACCAAAGGGTTGTTAACTACTATCAATAAAACAAGGGGATGCAACTGCAGTCAACGTGATCAAAACAAAGGGATGCAACTATTCTACTACAACACCAAGCTGGTTAATTTATATAAAGGGAAGCAACTACTTAACACCACATCCACTCTTTCATGGCCATTTTCTATGTGTGTGTGCTCTGAAGACAGATGTGGCAGCTACAAAAGCAAAACAGTGTTTAAATGCAGATAATATA
Organism: Phymorhynchus buccinoides; assembly: GCA_017654935.2. Taxonomy (NCBI): domain Eukaryota; kingdom Metazoa; phylum Mollusca; class Gastropoda; order Neogastropoda; family Raphitomidae; genus Phymorhynchus; species Phymorhynchus buccinoides. The sequence continues at coordinate 19,363,652 of CM065702.1, read as the reverse complement.
TTTTTGAACAAAATGCATATGAATTCTCTAACATGGTTTATATTTTTGTTTATGTCTATAAGCAATATCATTAAATGTTTATACCTTCATTAATTGTACATCATGTGGCGGCACCATAGCCGACGAGGTTTAACCGAGGCGTGGTTACCGCTACACCTATCTATATTGTTAAAAGCTCGGGACTTTACTGGTGTTGCACTGCCTCTGGGCACTGCAGCCAGTATTGTTGCCACCATCTTTGTATTTACAAATGTCCCATATGTGTCTATGACCGAGAGGACGTAAAACACCATTTTCACCACCCCCACTTTCATTAATTCTCATGACATTTTCACTCCTGCGTTTACAAGCAACATTGATAAAACGTTTGCAATACATTTTTTTTAATAACAAGTTTTGCAAATTTACCAAATATAATCATAAAAGGCATTGTAAATAAAAAATAACAACAATCAGATACATTTTTCATATCTGCGTAGTCACCAAAATATGCACACACAAAAACAAGTAAAATCTAAAATTAAAAAAAAAAAAAAAACCCAAACATATACAAAGACATGGCTATGATACATCAAAACAAACCATGTCCTAAATATTTTTTTAACAAGTTCTTTTTTTTTTTAATGGGGGGGGGGGGGGGGGGGGGATGGGGGGCAATAAAATGCTCTTAACTACCAGCATATTAAGCTATTTTAACTGGTGGCGCCTTTCAAAGACATACAAATTTTCTGCTCTGCAATACCAGTATGGCTTGTACCCACGTGTCGTCATATCCGGCCACAAGGAGCGTGCCATATCATGGGAGACCGCCATCTTAGTCACTAACTTTTTTTGAAAAATGCCAGATCGATGCTGCGTATTTGGCTGTTCCAAGAACGCGATTGGTTGATTAACACTAATATTTTGTCAAGAACCAATGAAATGTCGAGAAATCCTTCACTCCTGCTCGATACTTTCAGTTAGTCCAGACGACGGGTTTAGCAGACGACGAAGGTCTTTTCGATTGGTAAAAACTGCGGGCCGTTCTGCAAATGTGCGGGACTCGGCCCGCTCCCCGCGCCGATTATCGCGGGAAGGAACAACATTTTGGGGGATTTTTTACCAATCCCGCGCTCTAGATTAAGCTCTGTTTCATACAAAGGGTAGTTCCCCCACCTGGAAATTCTGTGCCTTCAACTCCCTCTAATCTGCCACTCTTTGACTCTTCCTTTTCCCTTTCGCTTACTGTCATCTACTATCTTTCTGCCTCACTTGTCCTTTTCCTGGGTTAGGCGTATGACAGCAGCATGATGCATCTGCGCTCATAATTGACAGGAAACTGAGTGATCAAAGACGAAGAAAACTCTGAACATAACTTCTCTATTTCGACGGATGATCACAACTAAATTTAACTCATACTGCATGAGGAATGAAGATTAAGAGCAAAACGATAAAACCCCAAACATAGTTAAATATATATACGAAAGATTAAGAACACAGCTTTCGTTGCTACTGGAGCAAACAATATAGAGCATGACGCAAAGATTAAGAAAAAGGGGGGGGGGGGGGAGGAATCAAATACTTCAGCACAACTTGTGACAACTCAGCGGATTACTTAGGCTGGAGGTTAAAAGATCCGAAATGCTGGAACAAAAATCCAATTTCGAAATGTGCACGCTCACATTTCACTCTGCATTTCCGGGTTCCGCGTTGTATCCGCATGAAAGCCAGAGTAAAATAACATTTGCCATCATTTCTTGATATGTGATAGAGGAAAACAAATGCATAAAATTCATCATACTGGCATCAACGATAACTCACATACAATGTAATAATTATGACATGACATCGGTCTTCAAACACGCGTTAAAAACAAGTTGATATAAAAAATGCAGGAGCAAGTACACATACATAGATGCAAAGTTTACAGTCAACACATTTGGCGATTTTTACCTTCTGTGAATACACATCATGCAACGAAAAGTATACTTAGAAGAAAAAACAAACTCTGCAAAATAAAATCAGTGCACTGTGTTTAAAGGTGGACTCTGACGGATGAGTTTTAGCAAGAAACACGTTGAGATCACCATAAAAACACCCTTTACAGAGATCGCAACACTCACTTTACTCTGGTTTCCTAGAAATCAAACTGTCAAAACGGCGATTCCTCCTTGGCGGAGATGCCGGAGAGTTAAGCCATTTTGGATGGGGTGAGTGGAGGCCAATTCCATTGTGGTTGAAGCTTTTCCTTTTTTGTAGTGCAGTTTTAAAAAAATGAAGCTATTTCCTTTGTTGTGAGCGAAACTCATTTACACAAACTGAATAAAAATTAAAAAATAAATCAATAAAAAGGCTTGTATTGCGAAAATTTCCTGAAAAGAATTTGGTCTAAACCCTGGCCACCATTACAATAGAGACGGCACACGCCTTCTCTTTCAGTGAAAGAATTTGACTTCCAGCACCTCCGCCAAGGAGGATCGCCGATTTGACGGTTTGATTTCTAGGAAACCAGAGCAAAGTGAGTGTTGCGATCTCTGTAAAGGGTGTTTTCCTGGTGATCTCGACGTGTTTCTTGCAAAATCTCATCCGTCAGAGTGCACCTTTAATAAGTATCAATCATTGCCTCATTCAGCTGCACATGATCATGCGCACACTCTTCGAATCAGAACATGCATGGTAGCTGATGCAACTGTACAAAACACCAAAGAAACCAAACTTTTATGCATTAAAGTTTTACATTGAAGGTTTTGAAACTCAACGCAAAACACATAAAAGAGAGAGAGAGTTTAGACGAGAGGCATACATCTACAAAGTTAACAGTTCTGAGAAAACCAAAAACTAAAACCAAACGAAGGCGTCACTGAGAAATGGCATAAAGCCCACTGTCACGTTGTGTGTTACTCAACACGACAAAACAGCTTGAGGACACGTAATCATTGTAAAAACTTTGAAGTGATTCTGTGCGGCGGTTCACAACATACTGTGTGTCGGGCAACAAAAACCAAACCAACCAACCAAAGAATTATAAGCATAAACTACCACAATATTTCACCACTCCAGAAGGCGGCAATAAGCTAAATGCAAATGCACACGCCAAAACCAAAAAGCACACGCAACAACAACAAAAGTTTAACCCTTTCACCGCCAGCAATATTTCAGCCCAAAAATGTCCATTAAATTTACCTGGGTAGAGAACAAAATCCATCTGCAGTATTGGGGATTCTTCTGTGACATATATAAAATAAGGTCTATCCTTACTTCCCAAAACTAAGACAATAGGGTCTTTGGATAATGGACCCCAATTTGATGCCTTTTAGTGACATATGTGTTAAATCACTGTGGTGCTAAAATGCGACTTCGGCGGTGAAAGGGTTAAAGGGAGTAACATTGAAGAAGTTTAGAAGAACGAAAAGCAAAAACGACAAAGACATTGGCAGTTGGGTCATCAAACCGGCACTTTTGTTTTCAACACACGCGGCCTATGTACAAAGCATGAACGATGTTGTTATTGCACTAGCAGTCACAAATGATGAGGTGGAAAGGATTTCATAGCAAAGAGATGTTAGTCGCAGCTACCGTAGGAACACATTGAAGTTGCTATTAATTCTTTCCAGACGGCCTCTGCTGAGCAACGGATGTACCATCAGCCGGCTGCTTCGCCAAGCTTTACAACCGTTGACGACGGCCCCATTTTGGCATTTTTGTAATTTGTTTTACGATACTTACTGTATTAGTAAGCGCATATTGCTATACATCAACGGAAAGAGCACAACTTGAACTTTACTCTGGTGTAATTTTCAAAGATATTATGAGAACTATCACACCACAGTTGTACTTGGAATAACATAACCGAAAGACACGGGAAAATAGTTTTTTGGCACTAGGGCCTACTAGCAGGTGTGTGTGTGTGTGTGCATGTGAGAGAGAGAGAGAGAGAGAGAGAGAGAGAGAGAGAGAGAGAGAGAGAGAGAGAGAGAGAGAGAGAGGGCATCGTCCCACTCTACTTCATTAGTAAAACTTCGTGTAGGCTGTAGCGGAACGTGTCTGTGTGTGTGTGTGTTGAGACAGAGAGAGAGAGAGAGAGAGAGAGAGAGAGAGAGAGAGAGAGAGAGAGAGAGAGAGAGAGAGAGAGCACAAGCACGTCCCACTCTGCTACATGTGCATAACGGAATGCGTCTATGGCTGGCTGTGAACTGTAGTGTGTGCGAGAAATGGTAAGATTCCACACACTGCCACTTTCGTCGGCAAAATCTTTGTTTCATTCTTAAATAACAGGGTGAAGGTCATTTCTATCTCAAGAAAAATTGCTGCTTATCTCATCTGAACCTCTCTTCCCGCCGCTAAGACAGGCTACTTCCTTCATACTGCAAAAGAGAAACCGAGATATTCTTTTTAAGTTCCACCGGTTAAATGTAACCGATGCGGGAACAGACCGGCGCTAGGCCATCGGCTACTGGCATCCGATTAGGCGGCAAGTCACAAAATCGCTACCAGCAACCGAGTAGGCGGCAAAAGGTTAATGAACGCACACATCTGTACTGTTGCAAATTCACAACCTGGTGTATTCACATACTCAATTCACATGCAACATATGAGACTCTGTGTGACGAAAGGTGCATTAAGTCACACAGATAGTTTCTCACAAAAGGCTTGGAAAGTCAAAAATATCTTCCTTTAAAAAAACAAATCAGTTCTGAGTTCTCAAACATCTATTCTTTCATATTTATAAAGTATAATCTATGTCTCTATGTACTCTATCAAGAGCTGTAAAACCAGAAGGTTCATGCATTTTGCTCAACTAGGCCAGACTTTCTTCTTCTTTTTCTTCCAGTAAGCCACCAAAGTCATTATTTACCATTATATTGTGATTAGGGTTAGGATTAGGGTTAGGGTTAAGGTTAGACTGTGATTTTCCTAAAATGGCCGACACTCACCCTGCCAACTTTAACTCTTAACCTGCCAGGGATTTTAGCCAATAACAAGCTATGAAATAATGTTCACGAGGTCGCCTCATGTACACTGACGTTACGGAACGTCAGAATGGCAGTGTAGAGTGCACGTAATAGCCGACATCCTGGAATGTCGGCAAGGCAACCTAAAGGTTAAATGCTCGTAACTCTGGCATGGCAAAAGATACAAGAATGGTTCTTTTATTATTAGAAAGAGAATGAATTGACTGAAGTTTCGAACTGTACCATTTTCCCAGAATGGTCAGTTTGAGCCTTTCCAGGTGATGGGTCAGATATGACAGAGCAATTGAAAACTAGAAGGCCATATCAACTATTGATCCAGATTCAGAGAACTAGATGGCCGGCCATATCAACTATTGATCCAGATTCAGAAAACTAGATGGCCATATCAACTATTGATCCAGATTCAGAGAACTAGATGGCCGGCCATATCAACTATTGATCCAGATTCAGAGAACTAGATGGCCGGCCATATCAACTATTGATCCAGATTCAGAGAACTAGATGGCCGGCCATATCAACTATTGATCCAGATTCAGAGAACTAGATGGCCATATCAACTACTGATCCAGATTCAGAGAACTAGATGGCCATATCAACTATTGATCCAGATTCAGAGAACTAGATGGCCATATCAACTATTGATCCAGATTCAGAGAACTAGATGGCCATATCAACTATTGATTCAGAGAACTAGATGGCCATATCAACTATTGATTCAGAGAACTAGATGGCCATATCAACTATTGATCCAGATTCACAGAACTAGATGGCAATATCAACTATTGATCCAGATAACTTTTGAGCTGAGTACTGATATAAGTAACGACCTTAAAAGTTACAAATATTATTAGTAACTTTTTACTCCACCAACATTTACTTAAAATTTGAATACATAAAAACAACAACACAGTAGTAGGTGCAACCTTGAGCTGTACTCACGATCGCGTGCACTGAACCGCCAGTGGCCTCCCAGCTGATGATGCTGATGAAGGGAGCGAGACGCCCCCGAAAGCTCCGAAGTAAGCTTATTTATCTTGCTTGAGTGTTTGTGGTTAAAATTCTTCTAATAAAACAACACAGCAGCTGTGACAGCAAATTTTCGGTTTATTGCCAAAACCTTTGACGAGCTAAAACAGTTGGCCAACTCACAAAAAAACCACCAGTACATATTCAAACATCCTGAATCAAATAAAATTGTGTGATTAAAGTTCTGGAGTTACAACCTTTACTTTTCATGCATTTAATTAACATACACGGGTAGAACAAAAATGCTTAAGGTTAAAGGTCTCATGGGCATTGTACGGCGCGTCTATCGTCAGAAGTGGCGTAGCGTCTATCGTCAGAAGTGGCATCGCGTCTATCGTCAGAAGTGGCGTAGCGTCTATCGTCAGAAGTGGCGTAGCGTCTATCGTCAGAAGTGGCGTAGCGTCTATCGTCAGAAGTGGCATCGCGTCTGTTGTCAGAAGTGGCATCGCGTCTGTTGTCAGAAGTGGCGTCGCGTCTATCGTCAGAAGTGGCGTAGCGTCTATCGTCAGAAGTGGCATCGCGTCTATCGTCAGAAGTGGCGTCGCGTCTATCGTCAGAAGTGGCGTAGCGTCTATCGTCAGAAGTGGCATCGCGTCTATCGTCAGAAGTGGCGTAGCGTCTATCGTCAGAAGTGGCGTAGCGTCTATCGTCAGAAGTGGCATCGCGTCTGTTGTCAGAAGTGGCGTCGCGTCTATCGTCAGAAGTGGCGTCGCGTCTATCGTCTATCGTCAGAAGTGGCGTCACGTCTATCGTCAGAAGTGGCGTCACGTCGGCGTCGCGTCTATCGTCAGAAGTGGCGTCGCGTCTATCGTCAGAAGTGGTGTCGCGTCTATCGTCAGAAGTGGCGTCACGTCTATCGTCAGAAGTGGCGTCTGCGATGCATACCTCCAGATCCACAGGGGACAGTCAGTTAATCCTTCCCTGTATCTCATTTTATTTTGATATTCGGTACATTCCAGTCACAGAGACTTATCTCAGTGAAATTTGGGCTGCTCTCACCTGGAGAGCGCGTCACTGTAAGCACAGCGCCACCCTTTTTTGGGGTGGGGTGAGGATGGGGTGGGGTGAGGATGGGGTCAGGGGGAGACTTGGGAAATCTAGCTGTCAATTTGGTCATACCTCACACCATTATTGGTGGACTCTTAGTAGCTGCCCATACTTGTTGGCAACTTGCGTTTCTAATTTTAAAAAAATGAAATGATAAAAATGCATAACAAATGAGTCGCGTGCATTCTCTCAAACACATGCAAAAATCTTTATAAAGATGCAGTTTCCCCAAACCTGTGGCGCCAGAAATTAAGTGGTCCATTGCGGAATGCAAATATAAAAAGGGTGTGGGGGGTGGCGGGAGTGGGGGAAGATAAACATGATTAGGATGACCAACCGATGACACCTTTTATTGCAGATGAAACAAGATCAATAAACGAATGGAAGAAATTAGTGAAAACAAACTTTTAAATTTCAAACATATTGTCATCAACAGCAAACAATAAAACTCTTACCAATTCGTGTATCATAATCAACCAACAACATATTCCTCTTTGTTCACATGAAAGTTTATGTACGGTTCAAAGTTCTGCTCATTAGAAATGTTTTTTATTTTGTAGCGATTTATTACAAACATAGCATAAAATTGGCCCCTCTGATATCAAAGCAGGTTGGAACATTGTCAGAATATATAGCATAGCTTGATCATCATGGTCGTTAAACGTTACATAGTTTGATCTCCATTTCACCAAAACATAGCATAGTTTTTTTCAAAATGACAGAAAAAAACATAGCCCAGTTAAATGAAGATTAAACAATATCATAGCATACCATTTGTGAACTGAGCATGTTAAATTATATGCACATCATTCGCATAAATTTGCTAGAATGCAAAACTTTCAGTACTTCACGGTTGATAAAACAAAATACAAACTATAGCTCACACCATGCATGTCTTTTCTTTCATAATGTATGCACGCGCATCAAACCACATATTATATTTGACAGTAACATTATATTATTTAGTCTAATAACAATGCCTACAAAGTTTACAATGGAATAACAAGTTCATATATAAAGCCAAACAAGAAAAATATCAATCAAGTTCGCCAATTTAGACTTCTTCAAAATACTAAGTCTTGGTATTTTGTGATGAATGCAGAACTAGCAAACATATTACATGTCCATTCCCGCCTTTCCACATGTTCCCTCTTTAAAAAACCCAAAGATCCCAGTTCAATGCATTTCATAATTGTTAGTGTAACGAAATGCCAAAAAATCAATGGCAGTGTTCAACAAATTAATGCACCAATCAGAATAATGAACAGGACGAGGATGACAAATGGTATTCATTTTGAATATTTACATTACTATAACCGTATAATCATGAACGCTAATATCATGCACATGTTAGTCTTGGCACAGAGAAACACATTTAAGTACCATTTGATAGCACTTTTTTCTGACAATACCATCGCTCATAGTACAACTATTTGTTTTCTTTCTAAGGTCAAGAAGAATGTATATAAACTGAAGTCTCCAATCTACATATGGCCAGAGGAAAGCTTGCATATTTCTGAACATCAAGACTGCCTGCCTCAGCATCGCTCATGCATGGGATAAGGCAACTTCACCCCAAACTTAACTCATTCAACACTGGCCGATTGCTTCCCTTCACAACCGTTCAACACCACCAGAGTACGCTATAGCGTACATAGTGTTCAGTCATTCACACTTCACAACTCAGCCAAGCCATGCAACCCAAACTGGTATAAAAGTGTTCCTCTACGGTGCCTTAATAGTTTTCAATCAATGAAATGACTTCTAGTCTATTTTTAGGACAGCAATGAATGAAAACGAGTCACTACCCCTCTCTTTGTCATGTTTTTTTAAAAATCTGCTAATAATAAAAAAATTACTTTGGAATTATAACACATGCGATGCTAGCTGTTATTATTATAAACAATACCACACATTTTCAAAACTGTACGGTTAAGCATGATTTAAAAAAAAAGTTTTTATGTAATAATGCAAACCTGCCTAGTGTTGAACGTTTGCGCGAAACATGTATGCTATAGCGTACATTCGTGTTGAGAGAGTTAAAAAAAACTACAATATATTACTTATCAGTAACCAATGTAATTATGTAAACTGAAAGACAAACTATTTGTTTAAAAAATCAGGCTTGAATTTCGATGTTTTTGGACCCAAAATGTGCTTTGCTGCTTTCATCTCATCCCCAAGAACCAGGCAAGGAGTAATAAAACGACAATAACAACAAAATCCACAACAAGTCACATTCCCCAGTACTGTTTCCCCTAGAAGTATAACCCTCTTGCTTTTCTTCAACTCCACAAAAACAGAATTTTAATATTCTTGCCAAAACGTTTTCGGCAAACCCTGTAGACAACCAACACAATTCGCAACAAAATTTAATATTTTGCTAAGGCAACGCTGGACATTATCCTACCACAATTTGAAGCCATTTCCGCGCCACATAAAATGGAATGCAAGCCAAGCCAGAATAATTAGTGAAGAAAGAACAGGACAGCTGCCAATGTCAATGCATTCAGGAAAAAACACACACACACACACACACAACAAAACAACAATCACTGGTTCGTCGCTCTGATTATCATCCAATCGAAAGCCACGTCGTCATCGTCGCTGCTGCTAAGCTTCAACGTCTATGATTCTTCCGTAGCATTTGCTTGGTCAAAGAGTCCAGTTTCTGGAAACAAAGGTTACAATTTTCGTTATTTCTATGCATGGGTGCTCCTGGGAATTTTCAAAAATCCTGCAAGGGGGCGGCCCCGGCGGAGTGCAGGGGCAGCACACACACATTTACTGCTCTTTTTTTCCACCCCTCTAGACTAGTACAAGTGCTACATTCCTTTGAATATAGCAAATGCTTATATAGGCCCTTTTCATTGTACAAGTGTGTGTGTGTGTGTGTGTGTGTGTGTGTGTGTGTAAGAAAAGTGTTGTTTCTCAAATTCTCATAATCTGGCAATGCCGGCTCTAGGCAATTTACAAATCCTGCAATTCAGGACATCCTGAAAGAAGGAGCATCCATGTGTATGTCATTATTCTAAACAGCACGATGATCAATAATAGTTAATACAACAACAAAAACAACAACAAAAGCCTTTCAAAAGAGACAGATTTTTCTTTCTTTCTTTCTTTGTTGGTCGATCAGACAGTTTCCTGTTATATGAGCGCTGATGCGTCATGCTGCCGTTATGCACCTCACTAAGATATAGTTAGGCCCAGCATGTCCGTCTTTGTATGGATTTCCAGAACAAAGGCAGGAGAATGGACCAGTAAGGCAGAAAGATTGTAGATGACTGTAAGCAAAGGGAAACAGAGTCAAAGCAACAGATCAGAGGAAGTTACAAGCACAGAACTTCAACTGGGGAACTTTGTTCTGACTAGCTCCCCGGTAATCCCACGGGGAGCAAAGAGACAGATTGAAGATTGAGAGAATGGAAAAAGAAAGAAATGAGTGATGGAAGTAAGTGCAACTGAATCAACACAGACAATAAGAAAAGGTTGGTACGCATTCAATCAATAAGCACACACACACAGGCACACACACACACACAAACACACACAACATCAAAAAACAAAATCTATCACAACCATAAAGATTACACATGACATAACCATAACACAAACTTATTTTTTCATGATCTTAAATGAAACCTCTTCTCATTTGGGTGCATGATGTATTGTTATCTTTGCTTAGTTTATTTTTCTTCCAGAATTGTATTTTTCTCAAAGCTATTCAAGTACCATTCACAAACCATTTCCCCGTCGTGACCTTGACCTTGACGGGGACCTTGAAAACCGAAGACTATTTTTAGCCAGATCGGGCACCGATCAACATAGGAAAACTTGGTATGAAATGAGTTTGGCTTATGCCCGAAGTGAAGTGCATACTGATCAAGGTCAATGTCAATAAAAAGATCGCTGGAGCCTGAAAATCGGAGGGTCATTTTTTTCTCCTTCTGTCTGTCCCAAGGATATCTTTCGAACACAGAATCACGTCACACACACTGGTGTGTCACCAAGAGAGGAAGGCATCCGCGCAAACCATAAAATTACACGTGACCTTAACCTTGGCGTACGACTTGAAAACCGAAAATTTTTCAGGGGCCATAAATCCCACACCTCTTCTGTTTGAGTCTTCAAATTTGGTATGAAGGTATCTTTGGCTTATGCCCGTTATGATGGTGGCATTCCAATCAAGGTCAAGGTCACGGTCCGGGCGATCAAGTAGGCCTTGAAAGTCATGAGGGGTCTACAAATTGGGTTTTAAACATATTTTCCACAGTGCGCTTGACAGAAGCGCTTCAGATTGTGTGTGCTACTGTATACCCTAGAGAAGTGTACCGAGCATAATGTATTACCATAATAAACTTGACCTTGAAGTGTGACCTTGAAAACCAACAATAATTCCTTCTTTGCGCGAAAGTTTCTTTTTCTTAGCTTTTCTCGTGAACTAGAAGACAGAATCTCCTCCATTTTTGTTGTGACACTCTTTTTTCGCAAGTGCGTGGCATTGCTGGTGACGGACATGTCTGCCGCTCAGCGACGCCCTTGTTCCCTCTATTTTTCTTCCGCCCCCTCCCTTCTTTGTTGTTTCAGGGGTAACCCTCCATGAAATGAAAGTTAAACAAATGACACAACAGTAGAACCTCAATATTTTGACCACCCAGATGACTGACCAAAACGGTGACCCCCTCTCCCGAGAGAGCGGGGGTCAGGCAACCCCCCTGAAGCTGAAGCATTTGTTTTATATAAAGTAGCAAAGTCTTCATCTCCTGACAAGAAAACGTCGTCTTACACAAGCCGAATCAAATGGCATGCTTACCTCTCCACTGATTGTGCCGTTTTTAGCAAGGAAGCACTGTATCATGACTACGTCATCGCGATCGTTTTCACAACTGAACTGAAGACTTCTGCTTTCAGTTTCACAGTACAAGCTTCTCGTGAACAGCGATGTTATTTTAGATCCCCGTAAGAAATTTCGAAGTTGTGTCGGCACACAGTGCAGAAAGTGTAACTATCCTCTTCATGGGACACATCGTTGATGGGACATTGTTCTCTATACCGAGGAACAAACTTCGGTAAACTCGATGCAAGTTCACGGTTTTGTTTGACGCCATTTTGTTCAGCAAAACAAAGCTCACCGCACATGCGCAGATTATGGTTTCCGAGACAATACATGTTGGATTGGCATTTGGAATGGCTGTGAAAACGGCACTCATGTTGACTTCCACATGAATTTGGCAATAATTATTTTCCCCTAGCGATTTCAGAATCCAGAATTCTGTTGTCATAATCAAAAATGCAGAATCGCGGCTTGGAAACGGAAAAATTCCGGGAAATTCCGAATGCTTGGCAGCTGTGTATAAACCATGAAACAAGAGACAGTGGTCTTACTCATGAGGCGTGCTCGTCTCGCCTCAGCTTTCTTCGCCCAGTCAGGTCCTGCGTCTTCACTCTCCTTCTCTCCTTTAGAAAAAAAAAAAAAGCAAACGAAAAAGACAGACACATGGATTATATTTATGTACAAGCACACACACAGTCACACACACATACACACATGCACTCACGCATCTACACATGCACATATGTACACACACACATACATACATACACACACACACACACACACACACACGCGCGCGCACATCTATGCACGCACATGTATGTACACACTCACACCCAGGCGCACAACCAACAAAGAAGCCTTTAAAATAAAGAAGAGGAAAAAACCCATGAACTCTTCTTTTATTTATTTATATTGCTTGCTGCTTTATTCATTTATTATTGCAAGCGCTTAGGGCTTTTTTAAGATTAGGCGCAAAAAATGCTAATTATTATTATTATCACCACGGGCAAATGTATTCGCCCAAGACATCTCCACTCTACACTCCCACCAAATGCAAAGACATTCAATGCCAAGCACCCTGCCACATGTTTGCCTGTTGTTGGAGCTTTTTTGTCACTGTTTCTGCCGTTAAAGCTGTGCATGCGCGCTCAAAAAAACTAGTTACTTCCCTCCTGTCAGTTGAGATGCAGCGGACAACCAAGAACGTCAAGAAAACCCATGGCGCCGTGTGCCAGAAGAGTTATTGTTGTTGTCGTTCCCTGGCTTAGCGACTCCAGGGATCATCCCAACAGCCAGAGAACTTGAACAATTCAGTACAAATGCACCAGCTAGGGATGAGAACATTACGTGTGTGACCGTTTTTGACTACCCTGCGATGTGGGCAGCCACACTCTGTCTTCGGGGGATTTTTTAGACTGATGATGTTATACTGGGAGCTTGTCATGGCTTAAGACAATCCCCACACAACCATTCAGAGCATAACAACATTTTGATGTAGCCTTGGCGTTCTAGCTTATGTCAACTGGTCTGACACAGCCTCATGCCAAGGCAATAGAAGAGTTAAAAAGTTACAAACTTCTTCTTCTTCTGCGTTCCCACCCCCAATTTTTCAACAACAACAAATGTTTGCAAGCCACTGACTCGCATCCTGCGGTTTGAAGCTTTGACACCATTGCTGCATTGATACTACGGTATTTGACTGAGTAATGGAGGTAAACAACTCTAATTTTCACGAAGTGCTCTCCCCTAGTTTTTTTCTCCGAAAATCGTCTATTACAGTGATAATATTTTGACAACGATGTCTTCTTCTTCTGCGTTCACAGGCCATATGGCCATAATGGGTAAGGTACATATGTGTCCGGTTTTCAATTTTCACTGGTCTCCCCGCTGCGCACAGCCGACACATTCCGATTTCGGAGGAGCTCAAGTGAAAAATTATTTGGAAGATGTTTTTTATATAAAAAGGCAGGAGAATGGGCCAATAAGTCAGAAAGATAGTAGATGACAGAAAGCAAAGGGAAAAGGCAGAGTCAAAGACAGTGGCAGATTAGAGGAAGTTACAAGCACAGAACTTCCAGAAGGCGGGGGAACAATTTTTACGAAAGATCCCCACGGGGATGGTTACAAACAAAACCCTACATACCCATGGTAGTGTCAGAGAGGTGTTTTTTGCGTTGACTCAGTTGCTGTCTCCACTGCGGCACACCGGAAGAAGAAGAACCCTCACCATTGGCGCCGGTGGTCGACTCCAAGCCGCTTTCGATTACCGGCAGCATCTATAAGGAAAAAAAACATAACAAAAAAACCAATGTTGATAGACATGTGGGTAAAGGTCAGGATGTGTTCCGTTTTTGCCTTTCTTACCATACATAAAGCTGTATTTTAGGAACATTTTTAGCTAATAACCTTTTTGGAATACTAACCCTATCCCTAACCCTAGCCCTACCCCCCACCCTATAAGATGGAAAAACGCAACGAACCACAACTGTGACAAATTGCGGTGTACTGCAGTACATAGTGGGGGGTAGGGTTAGGTTTAGGGCTAGGGTTAGGGCTAGGGTTAGTATTCCAAAAAGGTTATTAGCTAAAAAGGTTCCTAAAATACAGCTTTATGTTTGGTAAGAAAGGCAAAAACATAAAATTTCAATTAACCGAGAAATGTAGGTGGGGGGGGGGGGGGGGGGGGGGGGGGGGGGGGGGGGGGGGGCACATCTTTACCTTTACTGATATGTGAAACACAGCGCACCCCCCAAAAAAATGTGGAGACTTATGAAGCAGTTAACCCTTTCACCGCCAGCCATATTTCAGCCAAAAATTGCATTTTATTTACTTGGGCAGAGAATAAAATCCATCTGCAGTATTGAGGATTCTTCTGTGACACATATATAAAATAAGGTAAATCCTTACTTCCCAAAACTAAGGCAATAGGGTCTTTGGATAATAGACCCCAATTTGATGCCTTTTAGTGACATAGGTGTTAAATCACTGTGGTGTTAAATGCGACTTTGGCGGTGAAAGGGTTAACCTCAATTTAGATCAAGCTCACACAAAAAGTCACAATATATATTTAATGTCCAGTCTTCAACTTATGAGAGTTAATAGCAACAAAAAAAAGACACTCATTTTCAGTACAAGTAGTTCCCCCACCTTCTGGAAGTTCTGTGCATGCAACTTCTTTCTAATCTGTCACTCTCTTTGACTCTGCCTTTTCCCTTTGCTTTCTATCATCTACTATCTTTCTGACTTATTGACCCATTCCCCTGCCTTTTCAAAAAAATCTTCCAATTATTTTTCTCCTTTGAGCTCCTCCGAAATCGGAATGTATCGGCTGTACGCAGTGGGGAGACCAGTGAAAATTGAAAACCGGACATATATGTTTCCTTACCCTTCATGGCCATATGGCCTGGGGACGCAGAAGAAGAAGAGGAAGAATATGTGGAGACTTATGAAGCAGTTAACCTCACTTTAGATCAAGCTCACACAAAAAGTCAGGATATATATTTCTCGTCCAGTCTTGAACTTCATGAATGTTAATAGCAAAAAAGACACTCATTTTCAGTACAAGTACAGTGGAACCTCCCTCATAAGACCTTCAAAAATCATCCATAATGAGGTCTTATAAGGGAGGGGTCTTATAAGGGAGGTAATTTTAATACTGACAAAGAAGGGCAATGTCTCAGAGAAGTAGGTCTTATGTGGGAGGGAGTCTTATAAGGGAGGTTCCACTGTACTGCCCCCACCTTCTAGAAGTTCTGTGCAAGCAACTCCCTCTAATCTATCACTCTCTTTGACTCTACCTTTTCCTTTTCTTGCTGACATCTACTATTTTTCTGACTTATTGGTCCATTCTCCTGCCTTTAAAAAAACAAAACTTCCAAATAAATTTCTGCTTTGAGCTTCTCCGAAATTGGAATGTGTCGGCTGCATGCAGCGGGGAGACCCGAGAAAATTGAAAACCGGACACATACGCGCCTTACCCATTATGGCCACAAGGCCTGGGAATGCAGAAGAAGAAGACGAAAAGATGATAGCTTAACTATTCAAGCTTATGCTAGCCATTTTGTGGATTGCAATTGTTTTTCTTAACCCCTTCCCTGTCTACTAGGGGATGTGTGACGTCATTGATGATGTCAATAACTTTTGATGTCATAACCATGGAAAGATGGGTTTTGGCTTAGACAAGTCAGGAAAGATATACCTCTAGATCATTTTCTCAGAGTGAGTCTAACACTAACAGGTCTCTTTTAAACTTCATCAAAAGAAAATGGATACTTTCTCAGTTTTCCTCTGGCACTGAAAGGGTTTTAACTCAATCACATTGCAACGATTTTGAATTATTGAAAAAACTCACAAATCACTCCACCCATACACACAAACAAAACATAGATAAACAAAAGGAGAAATGAAAGATTACGGGTCTGTACTTCAGGTTTAGACATAGGGAAGTGGTAGATCAGACTTTTGTATATATAGACTTGAACGAAAGTTTAGCTTTACGTCCTCCCGGCCGAAACCATATGGGACATTACTTTTTATTTAGGTGGGGGGGGGGGGGGGGGGGGGGGGGGGGGGAAGGGAAGGGAAAACGTTTTTAAGTTTGTCTTTAAATAAAGTTATAATAGAGACTTTAGACAATTAGACTTTATATAGAAAAACTCTCTACACCGATTGGTTGCCCCACAACAAACCACTACAAAAGCAAAGTCAGAGGCAAAATTGTAGTCTAAGGGAACAAATGTTAGTTTAGAAGTGACCAAGGTATGGTGTGCCCACAGATTTACTTCCCTTGAAGCAAATGCATCAAATTGACAGCTATCTATTAATTCCGGACATATATGACTTGAATGGGTTAGTCACCCGATATGATGTGAAGGAAAAACAACAACTGTACCTCAGCTTCCCGACGTTTCCTCTTCTCAGCCAGGTCCAGTTTCCACTTGGGCGTTTCGTACTGCTTCATCAGATGCTCCGGCACCTCTGGCTTAGGAGCCGTGGCCTGTGACGGCTTAATGGTCACCACCGGCTTCCTGGCAACTAGCGGGGAAGGCGGCTTCTTCGCTGGCTGGCCGGCTTTCTTCATCCAACTGGGGCTGTACTCGTCTTTGGCTGAAAAATACAAATCAACGCACAAGATGGGAATTATTGTACACGCAAAGTTAGGCGCGTAGCGGCAGCATGACGCATCTGCACTCATAATTGACAGGAAAATGTCTGTCGATGAAGAAGAAGAAGTATACACACAAAAAGAGTGTTTATCAAGTATTTATACTTTCCTTAAAATTAAACTCGAGACGCTCATATTCACCGATTCATCCGCATGTGCGTTAACACATAAACCAGTGGAGTGACATTTTTTAATTTAAAAAAAAAAGTAATCATTACCACGAATTTAAAATAAGTGTTTCTTTGTCACTTTTTCAGAGTATCATGAACATCATAGAATTCAATGCATCGACAGATTGAAAATGTTCCGGAACAAATACGGAAGGCATCTCTGATCTAATGCCATACAGCACTATACCATACGACACAGTAGATAGTATACAATATCATGCAACACAATACTGCGCAGCACAACGCAATCCAACCCGCTACGACACAATATGATGCAACACAGTACAGACAAACCCCTATTTTACGACCCTCTGTTAAGCGACCACCTCTCATTTGAGACCGGATTTGTTGGCACAGATGCATTTTACTATGTAAACGACCTCTCTTAAACGACTTCCTCTAAAACGCGACTTACGACCGCCATTTTGTTGGTTTTTACGACCGTTGCTGTCGTCTGCATAGACTTCGAGCAAAGGGAAACAACCACGGTCAAGGGCCTGAAAGCGGAGTCGCTTCCCTTGCTGTAGAAAAGATGGCGGAGAGCGTAGGAAAAGCACGAAAACCACTGACTTTAAAAAAGAAAACCACTGACTTTGGACGAAAGTGGAGGTGATTAAAAGAAGTCGGCAAAATGAAACTGTAATACATCGATTGCACAATCCTATGGGGTTGGAAAGACCCAAATCCAGTTTTAATATGTCATTGTATGTGTGCATGAAGAAGAGAGTATGAACTGTGCTGAACTTTTTCTTTCTACGGCTGCCAGTGAAAACCTCCGTCATATACGACCCCTCCAATTTACGACCGATTTTTCCCGGACATTTTGGAAGTCTTAAAATAGAGGTTTGTCTGTACCCGAATTGACGACACGGGCGCTGTCCGCTTTGTCGCCGCCTTTGTACGGGGCAGTTACAATCTTCTCCTTCTCGTCTTTATCTTCCTCATCATTCTCCTCGATGGACAATGAGCGCAGCTTGGTGGGCACGTAGGGGCGTTTCTTCTTCTTCAGTTCGGCGGCCCATGGCGGGATGGGTACCTTGTCATCGTCGCCGTCGCCGTCGTCGTCGTTGTCATCTTTTTTGCCGTTCTCTTTAGCGTCTGAATAAAAAACAATGACAACGTGAATGATAATTGTAATGGGTTTTTTCTTCTCATTTTCATTATCTTCGTTTTTGTTTTCTTAGTATATATACACACACAAAAGATGACGATTATGGTAATGGTGATGATGAATATGATGATGATGATGATGATGATGATGATGATGATAATGATGATGATGATGATAATGATGATGATAATGATGATAATGATGATGATGATGATAATGATGATGATGATGATGATGATGATGATGATGATGATGATAATAATGATGATGATATGATGATGATGATGATGATGATAATGATGATGATGATGATGATGATGATGATGATGATGATAATGATGATGATAATGATGATGATAATGATGATGATGATGATGATGATGATGATAATGATGATGATAATGATGATGATAATGATGATGATGGTGATGATAATGATGATGATAATGATAATGGATGATGATAATGATGATGATGATAATGATGATGATAATGGTGATGATGATGATGATGATAATGCTGATGATAATGATGATGATAATGATGATGATGATGATGATGATGATGATGATAATAATGATGATAATGATGATGATAATGATGATGATGATGATGATGATGATGATGATGATGATAATGATGATGATGATGATGATGATGATATGATGGTGATGATAATGCTGATGATGATATGATGATGATGATGATGATGATAATGATGATGATGATGATGATGATGATGATGATGATGATGATGATGATAATGGTGATGATGATGATGATAATGATGATGATAATGATGATGCATGGATGATAATGATGATGATAATGATGATGATAATGATGATGATAATGATGATGATAATGATGATAATGATGATGATGGATGGTGATGATGAAGAAGATGATGATGATGATGATGATAATGATGATGATAATGATGATGATGATGATGATGATGATGATGATGATGATGATGATGATGATGATGGATGGTGATGATGATGATAATGATGATGATAATGATGATGATAATGGTGATAATAATGATGATAATGATGATGATAATGGTGATAATAATGATGATGATAATGGTGATGATAATGATGATGATGATGCATGGATGGTGATGATGAAGAAGATGATGATGACAAAAAAAGTGCAAGAAAGAAAGATTGAATGAACAAACAATAGAGGAAATAGACAGACAGACAGACAGATAGATCTAGACAGAGACTGACAGACAGAGACAGAGGGAGAAAGAGAGAAAATTTTTCTCTCAGTGGACAAGCAAGTGTTGCAAATATATAATACATAAATAAAATGGCCTCTTCACAGCTGCTTATAATGGATATTACACATACAATACAACTGGATTGAAATAACCATGCTCTTAGTGACACCAGAAACATTCTAGTTTCTACTCATTTTCATTACGATCTGTTTAGGATTTGCCCACAACATTTGTTAATAATTTATTTGGCAAAAAGAAACTGGGTCATTTTCACTCTCACATTTATAAAGAACAGACACAAATGCAATCAAACAATGGCACATATAATATACCCTACTTTTGACTTTTACATTTTAAAATAACTCTTACATTGATGCCTCAAGTGTTACTATCAAACTCACAGAAATGGGGGGGGGGAAATACTTGGAGCATACACAGCAGATTCCGTATTGCGATTTATACAAACAAGCATTCAATCTTGGTTCCTCAGAAAATTATGAAGCACTACCTGTCAAAGAGACACACACATTTTGCATACATTTGTGTGCGCGAAATACACACACATTTCTTCTTCTTCCACTAGGCAGCCAACTTCAACAGGCTGAAGATTCTGCTGCACTTAGGGGATAGTATGAAGGTAAAGGGGATAGTATGAAGGTAAGAATTTTAGCAGCAGAACGCAGAGATTAACCCTTACACTCCCCCGTCACGGATATTTCCGTCAACTTCCGGTAACCTATAAACTGCCCCGTCACGGAAATATCCGTCATAGGGTTATTCTAAGAGTTTCCCTTTTTCTATCTATACGCTTTACGCAGTATGTTCGAATGCATGTGAGAGTGTCCTCAAAGGATAGTATATTCAATCCCCGTTCAGAAAAGCATAGGTTATATGCACTTTTATTTAGAAAGTTTTGCAATAGACTCGGCAACCTAAAATGGCTTGGCAAATAGTTGCCCCGGAACCGGAACTGGGCTTGGCAGTGAAGGGGTTAAAGGAATAAAGAATAGAACACACACACACACACACACACTATCTACCTTCATACCTTATCCCCACTTTTCACCTCAACCAAATGAACATCATGTTCACAGCAATCACTCAAAACAAATATCACACGCACAACGTTACCTTTTTTGTCGTTAGACGCTTCTCTCCGATTGGCCACAGGCTTCAACCAGTTTGGCTTCCCCACTTCCTCCTCCTCCTTCTTCCCCTCTGTCACTCCCTCGTGAGGACTCGAACTCTGAACCCCTTCCACACTCCCAGAGCTGTTTCTGGACCTGGAACTAACCGGCGAAACCACCGGCGCCACACCGACCGCGCTGCTACCACCGTCATTACTCCCCAAGCTCATGCTGCGGAACAGCTTAATAGAATCCGCGTTGGCGTTGAATTCTGTTTTCGCTTTCATTTCTGACATCCACGCCGGAGGGGTGTAAGCCATAGTTGTCGTCTTTGGCGATTTTGCAATACCCGAGGAAGAAGAAGAAGAAGAACAAGAAGAAGAGTCTAAATTTTCCGCGTTGGACGCGAGTTCGGTTTTCGCTTTCATTTCTGACATCCAAGCCGTAGTAGGAGGGGTGAAGGTCGTCGTCGCTCCTCTCGGTGATTTCACGCTTGTAGAAGAAGAAGAACTGTCCCCATTTTCCGCAGCGTCTTTGTTGTCCGAGGCGGTGGAAGAAGAAGAAGAAGAAGCGGCGGAGGGCAAAGACGGGCTCAAAACGGAAGAAATGTCCAGCTTGGTGGTGGAGTCCGACACGATGCTGGAGCTGCGCCGAGGTTTGAAACCCATGGGGGCGTAGGCGCTGCCCTGGATGCTGGCTCTTCGGGTGGTGGTGGTGGTGGTGGTGGTGGTGGTGGTGAGCGGGGACCCCCCTCCTCCCCCTCCTCCCTCCATGGAGCTGGTACTCTCTCGGCGGCTCAGGACGCGCGGGCTGCTCACCGAGCTCCAGCTGTCCGTGCGTGAGAAGCGGGGACCTCCCGCCAGCGGCACGCTGTCGCTTCGCCCCACTCTGGGACCCTCCAGGGACCACCCGCCACCAACACCATCACCGGTGACAGTTTCCGTGCCGGGAGGTGGTTGTTCTTTGGCAAGAGGCGACGTCGCCACGGCCTCTTGCAGAGTGCGTGCCGCCAGAATGTTGCCGAATATGTTGGTGGCGATGTCGCCGGAAATGTCGATGCCGGAAACGCCACCGTCAGGACTAGTGTCGGCGGAAACGGTGCTGGCAATGTTGCTGACAATGTCGCTGCTGCTGTTTTTGTCTGTGGCAGGCACGGTGTCCGCACTCTGCGAGGCGGGGGTGGCGGAGTTTTCTGCGGCGATGGTTTTGTTCTGCGAGTCTTTCTGGATCTTGGACCTGGGTTTGGGGAGAACCAAGGGGGGGGGAGCGGCGTTAGGCTGTTGACGATCGGTAGTAGTGGTGAGTGGGGAGGGGGAGGAGGGCTGCGGAGATTTCACCGGCGACGTCGGACATTCGTCAGACTTTTTCCTTTCTTGGTTAAACAACTGCAAACAACAAACAACAAGATATCAAAAGTTAGAAAAGACAGATATTTTAGAGCCGTTATCAAAACGACGCAATTAAAAACTAAAGGTTCTTTTCATTCCAAGGCCCCCTTAACCCCTTGACTGCCACCAATGTATCACATACTGACCTGATGACATCACTAATGATGTCTTCAGATGAAGAGGAATAACTCTGATATGCTGGCTTTTGCTCTAACACAGTCAAGAGAGTAACATCCCCAGACCATTTTGCCAGATTGGCTCTTCATGGCATGATTTGACCAATGATTTTTTTATACATTTTCTGTGGCAGTTAAGGGGTTAAGGTATGAAGACAATGCGCAATCTTAGGGGGAGAAAGTTATGCTTAAAACAAAACCTATTTAAGATGGGGTTTTTCTAATGAATACATAAACAAATAAATTAATATATTTATTTTCTTCTTTTCTGTGTAAACGTTTTTCTTTCCAAACAAGCATAACAAATCGTACAAACAAACAAACAAACAAACAAACAGTTTTTATACATTTTTGAGCAGGAAGCATTTACATGTACAGGGAAACCCATTTAGTACGAGTACGGTTTAAACGAGAGCCCGTGTGTAACGAGTGGTTTCAAAATTCCCAACCACAAGCCTTCTTTTTCCTTGTTAAATAATTCTGCATACAACGAGCTCGCTACAACGAGCTCGCTACAACGAGCAACTTGCATATAACGTACAATTTATTGACTCCCAAAGTCAAGCTTTTATGCAAAAACTACATGGTTAGAACGAGAACGCACTTACAACCACACCGCCATCCCAAAGTCAAGCTTTCTTGCACAACTACCTGGCTAGAACGAGAACACACTGACAACAACATCGCCATCTTGACTGACCCCTCGATATGTAAGCGGCATTCTGATTGGCCGATATATTCTGTTTGCGCACTGATCTTGTGACTTCTGGGAAATTTTAACTTTCTCTTAAAGCGCGTGTGTGAATTTTATGTTTTTGATGTTATCGTGTGTTAATAAACTGTTTTAAAGCGTTTGTAATCGGCATTAAAAACCCTATGGATACAGGATACTGGGCTTACAACCATGCTTTGTTGGGTAAGTGTGTTGTTTCCGTTTTTCTGTCTTTTTCACACTTTACCAGCACACACATCACAGTAGATGTGAGGAGCGATTGATAGGTTCGTCAGGGTTGCCAAAATCGATAAAATGGTTTGAACGAGCAATGCTTACAATGAGTAAATTGGCCCTCTCCCATGGAATTCGTACTAAACGGGTTTCACTGTACCAGTATATGCCACCTCTTTCAAGCCATTAACATGCACGCAAATGAATTAAATAATACACAATCTTAAAAAAAAACAAAATACAATAAAAACAACAACAAGAAAACAGCAATAAAAGACGCCTAATTAGCCAAACACATGAAAACGGTGCATTGCCATTGGACGTAACTGGTTGGCTAATCATAGAAAAGCTTACAAAATTTGGTACTCGCCCTACAAACTACTTTCATTTTTACCATGCGCTCGAGAAGACAGTCTACCAAACTCAACGGTCTCTATATTTTTTTTAAATATACAAAGCGTATTTGCGACCCAGCACCACGAAAGGGACATTAAGTTCGCTGGGCACAAAAGTCAAAAATCTCAAATCATTTTAAAAAAAAAAAAATTAAAAAAAAAGAAGTCAAAAATCTCATTTTTATCAATTATCAATATCTGGCGCAAAGAGGACAACCATTCTCTTGTAGAAAGTCTTCTAGCTCAGCTTCAACATTCACTGTGGACATTCTTTGCAGGCTGACATGCAGACTGAAGAGTCTTTCTCAAGCTGTCTTTGCATAGGCATTGTCTATCTCCCCCATTGGGAGAAAAAGTAAATCAGCACATTATTTTCTTTTCTTCTTTTCAGAACACAGAACAAATCGTAAAGTTAAAGTTACAGTAATTGAGTTTGTTTCTTAGGTTCACAAACACATACATTGGACACAAAAAAAGTTTTATTAAAGCAAACTATATATATATATATATATATAAGAGGAAAGTTTAATGGTGTGGTTGTTTTTTCTTCTTCAATTCTTGTACGTTTATATATATAGTATGAAAGAAAAATCTCATTGAATAGCTGAGCTCCGTACCCCTACTCTGAAGGACTAAAAGTTAGTGCATTTGTAATGCAGAATAGTTTGCTTTGATAAAACTTTTCTGTGTCCAATGTCTTTATTTGTGAACCTCAGAAACAAAAACCAGTTAACGTTAACTTTGAATAATGTTCCGTGTTTAAAAAAAATTTTTTTATATAAATAGTGCTGATTTACTTTTTCTCCCAATGGGGGAGGGTCTTTGCATAAGGCACTGTCCCTCCCCCATTGGGAGAAAAAGTAAATCAGCACAATTTATATAATTAAAAATTTTTTTTTTTTTAAACACGGAACATTACTCAGTTAACGTTAACTGGTTTTGTTTCTGAGGTTCACAAATACAGACATTGGACACAGAAAAGTTTTATCAAAGCAAACTATATATATATATATATACATAAGAGGAAAGTTTAATGGTGTGTTTGTTTTTTCTTCTTCAATTCTTGATCGTTTATTTTATCAATTTTGAGTTATCAATTTTGAGTTGTGGGTATTTTCCTGCTCTCTAACATCTTATCTTTAATATCCATACAGGATAGTCTTTAATATGGTCTCTAAATATTCCCCCAAAATGCATTAAAATGTGTAGGTTGAAGCATGTTCTTATGCTAGGCTAGACTAAATTTAGACTGTGATTTCTCAAAATGGCCGACAGTCACCTTGCCAACTTTAAATACTCATAACTCTACAACCACAAAAAATGATACAACAATGGTTCTGATATCATTAGAAAAAGAATTGTCTGACGTTTTCAACTATGACATTTTCTCAGAATGGCAATTTAGACACTTAACTCATACAAGGAGTCCGGAATTAATAGATAGCTGTCAATTGGATGCATTTGCTTCAAGGGAAGTAAATCTGTGTGCACACCATACCTTGGTCACTTCTAAACTGGCTTCGCTCCCTTAGACCACAATTTTGCCTCTGACTTTGCTTTTATAGCGATTTGTTGTGGGGCTAACCAATCGGTGTAGAGAGTTTTTCTACATAAAGTCTATATATAATACAAAATTCTGATCTACCACTTCCCTATCTAAAACCTGAAGTAAAAAACCTGTAATCTTCTTTCATTTCTCTTTTTGTTTCTGTCCGTTTTCGTTTGTGTGTTTGGCTGGAGTGATTTGTGAGTTTTTTTAATCATTCAAAATCGTTGCGATGTGAATGAGTTAATGTCCCTTTCATGGTGGGTGGTGCTGGGTAACATTTACGCTTTTTTTCTGCATAGCTCTCACATTCCCTGCGTTTCCCACCAGGGCTCCCAGGGACCCCCATTTGGGGGTCTATGAAGCACAAAAATTCTCAAGGACCCTCAAAAAGAATGTGCAGGGGGTCCCAGGGATGCACTAGAAAAATTCTTGTTAGCATTCGCAATGGCACTGGGACCATCTACCCCGCCTCTAGGAACCTCTATGCTGTAAGCGAGGGAGTCCCTGGAACCCCTTGTTTTGCGGGATAATTGGGAGCCCTGGGACCCTCTATCCCGCCTCTAGGACCCTCTATGCTGTAAGCGAGGGAGTCCCTGGGACCCCTTGTTTTGCGGGACGATTGGGAGCCCTGGGACCCTCTATCCCGCCTCTAGGACCCTCAATACTGTAAGCGAGGGTTGTTTTGCAGGACTATTGGGAGCCCTGCCCACCTTAGATTTACTGAGGTCCTGCAGTCCTGGCATGATGAGGGCGGGCTTGAAGGGTTGAGCCGCTTTCCTCACTGTGCAGCCTTCGCTGGACGTCGACGATGAAGGCTGCATGGCCTGCTGGGATTGCTCCATCTCTGCCGCCACTTTCCCGAATTTGTCGAACACCTCGTCGTCTGTCGGAGATGTCACTGGTTTGGAGTCTGTTTAAAAATAAAATAATAAAATGTCAGAAAATAACTGTTATGTTTTAGTTAGTTAGTTAGTTAGTTAGTCGCACAATTTATTGTCCCCCAAAACTGGAAGTACTACATCTTGTGGTGGCACGTAAATGACAAACAGTACATAGTTAGGCCACGCCATTTCTTGAAACTCTGTGTACAATCTGTAGCTTTTAGTTTTTTTGTTTTTTTTAAAAATCAGGACAGATAAATGCGTTTATTTCATCTCCACCTCCTCTTTTCACCCTACCCCACCCCACCCACACACAAAAAAAGAAAAAAGGGTGGTGGCTCTGCGCTTGCAGCGTCGCACTCTCCAGGTGGGAGCAACCCGCTTTTCTCCGAGGTACGTCTCTGTGACTAGAACATACCAAAATATACCGGATTCTGCGACCTGAACGTGCAGAGGTGTGTGGCTGCGAATTGGGATTCGGAATGAGCGGCGTGCCACTGTACGGCCCAGAAGATGGGACAGCACAAAAAAACCCACCTCAAAACCAAAAAACCCCCCCCGTAAAAACTGGACTATAAGACGCACCTGTATATAAGCCGCATCCCTTAAATTGACAGAATATGAGGTATTTATTCACATATAAGCCGCATCTGTTTATAAGCCACAGAGAAAATGATATTCGCAAAAAGATGTCAAAGTTAAAGCAAAAAGCAGTAGACTTTGCCTGCTTTATCATACAGATAATGAACAGAATGTGCACACTCTCCTATTACAACATGAGTATGTGATACTCTTAAACACTTTCAACATGGGATTTGAATCAATTAATTGTCCAAACCAATTACCTGAGAGCTAAAAAGAAGCTCAAAACAGAGCGGAAAATGTGGCTGGAAACAAATGTAATGATGCTGATCAAATAGAATTGAAAAAATCCACAGATAAGCCGCATCAGTCTATAAGCCGCATGGGCCAAAGTTGAGGGAAAAAGCTGCGGATTATACTCCGCATTTTACGGTACCAAAATATCCTCCCCCCCCAAAAAAAAAAAATTATATTATTTTTACTATGCTGCACCTGTGCTGTCTTGGAACATGGAGTCAGAGGACTCAGAGCCTGCCCCGCGGGTCACGCTTTCCCTGGACGGCTTCTTGCGGCGAGCCAGGGAGCCCTTCTTGCACAGCGAGGTTTTCTGCTTGCTCATGTCCAGGTTGAGGAGGGACGAGTCCATCTGGCACCAAAAAAAGGACAAGCGAATGGTAATTAAGAATGGTTCGGAAATAATTAAAGGGGAGTAATTTCATGGTGTGTGGGAGTGATCTTGCCTAATCTTGCAAGCACGCACTAAACATAGACACAGACACGAACGCATTACACGCACACACAACACACACGCACAAACAACATGCAGGCACACAAACACACGCGAATGGAAGGGGCACAGTACTTTAAAAAGAAATATAGCATGCCATGATTTGAACACAGTAGTTTTGAGATGAAGAAAGGGAGTTGGCAGAACGGAGAGGCAAAAAGAGTTTATTCCAAGTGGAGGGGGCCTGGAAAGAGAAAGAGCGTTTACCAAGGGTCCTAATGAAGATGTTGTTGTTGTTCCCTGGCTTACGACTCCAGGGATCATCCCAACAGCCGAAGCACTTTGGTACAAATGCACCAGCTGGGGAATGAGAACATTATGCGCGTGACCGTTTGTGACTGTTTGGTTTCGACTCCTTTCAGTTCATAGCTTTTCGCTAACATTAGTCACCAGCATGAACCAATTTAAAGCGTTCAGTGTGTTCTGGAGAGCTGTCGGTGGATGGTCGTGGTGGCGCCCTCGGAGGAGGACCTCACTTACGCTGGCTCCGCGACTAAGAGAATAGTGTCGTCAGTAGGGAGCTTAGTAGGTGGTGTCCTGAACAGGCTCCACTGAACTCCACCGAAGTGACTCAGCAGCAGTGCAGTGTCTCCTCGGTTGGTTGCCTTCTGATGGCCTAACATAGATTCGCTCCCCTTGGACTGCTGATCTTGGATTCTGCGACTTGAACAAGCCGGGGTGTAGCTGCAAATTGGGATTCGGAATGAGCTGCATGGGAGCGACGCCAATGTATGACCCAGAAGATGGGAGAGCATTTTTTTTTTAAAATCGTTTTATCCATTAGGCTTAAAAACATCTCTCTAGAGCCGGAGCCGGTATATCTAAGACAAACATCTCTCTAGAGCCGGTTTATCTAAAACAAACATCTCTCTAGAGCCGGTATATCTCAAACAGACATCTCTCTAGAGCCGGTATATTTAAAACAAACATCTCTCTAGAGCCGTTATATCTAAAACAAACATCTCTCTAGAGCCGGTATATCTAAAACTAACATCTCTCTAGAACCAGTAAACAAACATCTCTCTACAGCCGGTATATCTAAAACAAACATATCTCTAGAGCTGGTATATCAAAAACAAACATCTCTATAGAGCCGGTATATCTAAAACAAAC
>CM065702.1:19322664-19325164 GCA_017654935.2 Phymorhynchus buccinoides | reverse complement strand
TCTTCTCTTTTTTAATGGCCGTCTGAGTTTAGACCAAATCGTTTGCACGAAATTTTCACAATACAAGCCTTTTTATTATTTTATTAAAATATTTTATTGTTTACCTAGAGGAGTTTCGCTCACAACAAAGGAA
This sequence comes from Phymorhynchus buccinoides, assembly GCA_017654935.2. NCBI lineage: Eukaryota > Metazoa > Mollusca > Gastropoda > Neogastropoda > Raphitomidae > Phymorhynchus > Phymorhynchus buccinoides. Next base: position 19,325,031 of record CM065702.1, on the reverse strand, counting down.
ATAGCCCCAATTTTTGTTACTGCACTGCAAAAAAGAAAAAGATTCAACCACAATGAGGGATCTCCACCCACCCTATCCAAAATGGCTTCTCTCTCCGGCATCTCCGCCAAGGAAGAATCGCCGTTTTCACGGTTTGATTTCTAGGAAACCAGAGCAAAGTGAGTGTTCCGATCCTTGAAAAGGTTGTCTTTCTGGTGATCTCGACGCGTTTCTTGCAAAAACTAATCCGTCAGGGTCCACCTTTAATTCTAGTAGTAGTAGTAGCAGCAGTAGTGGGAGCTAGCTAGGATTGCTGTAACTTATTCAGCTCCTGTTCCAAAGCTGAGGGATTCGCACAAATAGAAGCCTACCTACAATAAGCCATTCTCTACAAGAAAGGGGAGTTAAGTCTCACCTAGCAAAAAGCAAAGGGAGACAAATATATATCCCCATTGTCCATGTCCCCATGAGCAGAAGTGACGTCAAAAACTTGTCCGTGTGACGGGAAGTTAACTGCGTGCTATAAGTATTGCCGTGCTCGGCTCGACAATAACATGATATGATATGCGAGGCACATCATATCACTGTGTCTTGGTAAAGAAAGGCAGATGTTGGACTGTGTCAGTGCTTTCAAGAACACAGAGTATGAGCCTGTGTATTAAGTATGCTGTCGCAGTGTCAGAAAACAATGCGTCTTCACCACTTGTATGACTTTAAAAGATACAGTAGAACCTATTAAAACCCTTTCATCGCCACTGTCGCCTCTTGGCACCACAATGATTTTAACACCCATGTCACTGAAAGGCATCAAAGGAGGGTCTGGTATCCAGTGACCTTATGTTCTTAATTTCGGGAGGTAAGGATAGGCCCTACTTTATGCATGTCAAAGAGGAATCCCCAATATTACAGACGTAATCATTTCTCTACTCAGGTAAGTTTAAAGGAAAGCTTTAGCTGAAAAATGGCTGGCGTTGAAAGGGTTAAGACCTTGAAAAATCAGTCAAAAAAGGTCTTACAATGGAGGGGTCTTAATAGGGAGGTGAATACTACACAAGTATTTTGATCACAGGCAGCACCCTTGTTATTTTAACATACATGTGCATTATTGCATGCATCTCAAAGTTATTAGGTCTAGGTAAGGGGGTGAGCAGAAACAAAAACATGCTGCTGTTGTTCAGTTTCAAACCCAAACATTCCCCCCATGGGGATACCGGGGAGGTCTTTTGCATAAATAGTTCCCCCACCTTCTGGAAGTTCTGTGCTTGCAACTTCCTCTAATCTGTCACTCTCTTTGACTCTGCCTTTTCCCTTTGCTTACTGTCATCTACTATCTTTCTGCCTTACCACCGGTCCATTCTCCTGCCTTTTTTTTTTCTTTTTCAAGAAACACTTTCAAAAAGATTTCCTACAACAGCCGAAGTCGGAAATGCTGGGCCGAATTATTTCTTATTTAGGCGCATGATGGCAGCATGACGCATCTGCGCTCATAATTGACAGGAAGACTGTCTGGGCGATCGAAGAAGAAGAAGAAGAAGAAACCCAAACACCATTGCTTTCGAAGCGAGTGCTTTAACCACCAAGCCACCTTTACATTTTCTCTTTGTGAGTGTGTTGTGTGTGTTCTGTGTGGGTATATCTGCTTGCATGTGTATGAGTGTATGCGTGCGCAGGAGAGATTGTGTTCGCTAGAGTGGGGGGGGGGGGGGGGGGGGGGGAGAGGAGAGTGTGTGAGTATGTGTCTGTGAGTATGAGTACACGTGAGTGCTTTGTGTATGCGAGTGCGCGCGTGTGTGTGTGTGTGTGTGTGTGTGTGCGTGTGCGCGCGTGTTTGTACAAGTGTATGCTTGAGTAAGTTTTGTGTGCGTTTCAGTGAGAATGTGTTTTTCTGTGTGTTTGATGAAATGTGTGTGGGTATGTGTGTGTAAGTCTGTGTGCAAGAACGCGTTCACGCTTGTGCGTGCACGTACGTGCGTGTGTGTCTGTTTTGCGTGTGTGTCTGTTGTGCGTGTGTGTGCGTGTGTGAGTGTTTCAATGCTGATTGTAAAGCGCTTTGTGCTCGATAAAAAGCGCTATGTAAATATCCGTTTATTATTATTATTATTATTATTATTATTATTATGAGCAACTACCCCATGGGATACCTGGAGGTCTTTTGCATATATATATGGGACATTTGTAAAGTAACACAGAACTTCCAGAAGGTGGGGGAACTATTTATACAAAAGATCTCCCGGTATCCCCATGGGGTAATTGCTCATAACAAAGGTCGAGAGGACGGAAATACTACAGGAAGTTCTGTGCTTGTAACTTCCTCTAACCTGTCACTCTCCTTGACTCTGTGCTTTTTGTCCGTCACCATAGGTGATCGGACTTTGCGATGGGCTGGTT
>CM065702.1:19307664-19317664 GCA_017654935.2 Phymorhynchus buccinoides | reverse complement strand
GAAGAAGAAGAAGAAGACGAAGAAGAAGAAGAAGAAGAAAAGAAGAAGAAGAAGAAGAAGAAGAAGAAGAAGAAGAAGAAGAAGGAGGAGACGAAGAAGAAGGAGAAGAAGAAGAAGAAGGAGAAGAAGAAGAAAGCTGTTGACGGCTTGATGTCTGGGACGGAATTAGCAGAGACAGGCTTACGCAGCATGACCGTTTTCATCCTTCTTAGCTCCCACCCACACAGTACGCGTAGTTACAGACTCCCAATCCCCCCCCCCCCCCCCCCCCCCCCTCTCCCACTCCAAATCTCTAATCTCTAATTCAATGAATCAATTATCATGTATCGGGTTGAAATTTGCATACTCTCCTCTCTCTCTCTCTCTCTCTCTCTCTCTCTCTCTCTCTCTCTCTCTCTCCCCACAAACCCCAGTGTGTGTGTGCGTGCGTGCGTGTGACTGCGAGGGAGAGAAAGAGAGAGAGAGAGGAGAGAGGACAGAGAGAGAGAGAGAGAGAGAGAGAGAGAGAGAGAGAGAGAGAGAGAGAGAGAGAGAGAGAGAGAGAGAGAGAAACAGACATACATAGAGAGAGTGAGAGAGAGAGAAGAGAGAGATAGATAGATAGAGAGAGAGAGAGAGAGAGAGAGAGAGAGAGAGAGAGAGAGAGAGAGAGAGAGAGAGAGAGAGAGAGATAGATAAACAGACATACAGAGAGAGAGAGAGAGAGAGAGAGAGAGAGAGAGAGAGAGAGAGAGAGAGAGAGAGAGAGAAGCTTACAAATGATAGACATTTGCTTGGGGTTCAGGCCAAAAACATATAAAGCTTTCTTCAAAGGCAAGTAGAAAGCACAGACCCAATAAATTTTAAAAAAACCTCGAACAATAATAACAGACAACTTTTACAAAACAACCATCTTCACTTTTAACCCTTTCACCGCCAAAGTCGCATTTTAGCACCACAGTGCTTCAACACCTATGTCACTAAAAGGCGTCAAATTGGGGCCTATTATCCAAAGACCCTATTGTCTTAGTTTTGGGAAGTAAGGATAGACCGTATTTATTATGTCACCGAAGAATCCCCAATACTGCAGAAAGATTTTGTTCTCTACCCAGGTCATTTAAAGACCCCCCACGTCACGTGTCTTATTCCCTCTTATGCTAGGGAGATTCCTTAAGATTTCTTACCAGCTATAAGAGGGAAAACACGTGAAAACCATGATTTTGACACGTGACGTGGGTGGTCTTTAATGGAGATTTTTGGCTGAAATATGGCTGGCGGTGAAAGGGTTAAGCATCTCGGCATCTAATAATCAAAGGGAGAGTTCCCCGTGAAACCAGCACTAAATGGTCTCAATACACGTGAACATTTTCCACTCTTTCCCCATGGCAACACAGTGATAGGCCAGTCACGATATCACTTGCATAATTATAATCGCTGTGTTGCCATGGGAGGAAGAGTGAAAAATGTTTACGTGTACTGAGAAATTAAACACAGAAAGAGGATGCTTTCACCGGTCTTGAAGAACACGGACGTCTTGGTCACTGCAACCACCATGCTTTGCTAGAGTGAATCAGGGATCCCAATCGTCCCGCAAAACAAAGGGTCCCAGGGACTCCTTCACTTACAGTATATAGGGTCCTAGAGGCGGCATAGAGAGTCCCAGTGGCATAGCGAATGCTAAAAAGAATGTTTCTAGTGCATTCCTGGGACCCCCTGCACGTTCTTTTAGAGGGTCCTTTAGAATTTTTACTGCTTCATAGACCCCCAAATGGGGGTCCCCGGGAGCCCTGGTGAACGCCCTTGGTAGATACTTGAGTACTGACCAAACAAGGATATAACTCTCGCCAACTACCCTACTTGAGGCCACTAAATGGCTGCCTTTCGCAAGAGAGTGAATGCCCTTTTCAGTACTGACCAACAAGGAATTCACTCTCACTGTCAAGGGCGTTAATAACCCTAGTTGCAGAGGATTATAGTGTTGTTGTTGGGTGTGGGTTTTTTACTTACTAGATTAGATCTTTGCTTGAAGATTATTGTGACGAGGTAATGGGTTAAAAGGCTAAGTCTCTAGGGAAGACTTTAGAAAATTTGCCTTTAGCCCACTTCTCTAGGGTATGGGAGATGAGCAACTTTCCCGGCCCCTTTTCATCTAATAAATTTATATTTGTGCCCGGGTTCTGGCTCGTCAGATGGTTGTAAGAAATACAAGTGGTTGAATTGCTCTAAATGGCAGACAGAGAGAAGTAGGGTTTTACATGAAATTACAAGACTCCCACTCTCATCAGTCTGACCAAAGGGTTCAGGATTATTTGACACTTGTATTTTATTTACTCCCAAAATCTGCATAAGATTATGCAACAATAATAATAAAGCAGCTCAATGGCGCCAAAACAAAATATGGTTAAAACACAATGAAATCCGAAAGGATTCACAAGACTTTTGTCTTTCTATAAGGTTCGCCCCATGCCGGAAGGGTTACTAATTATCTTCGGTGTCCGTAGGAAAGTTCAAATGATTGGCGCAGTCAGGTAGACTTAGCTGTTTGAAGTTCTGGGCTTGCTCGTCAGGTGAGAGTAGCTCCCAGTCGTTCCTATTACGGCTTCGCGGGATGGCACGGTTCAGGCGTGGTCTCCTCGCGGATTCTGGGTGCGGGTTGTCTTGCCGACGGACCCGTCTTGGTGCTTGGTGGAGTCCGGGATGATCGTCCGGCCCACAATGCCCTGCTGATAATCACAGGAGAAGGTGGATGTAGATCTCTATGGCTTAGAGACAAGGGGCTTCAGTCGGCAGGGAATTAGTGAATCCCAACCGGCTTGAAGGCTTCCCTTGTACAATAGCACTACATGTAGTTAATAAATAAACTGAATTTCAGTTAACAAACTGAGATCAGTAAAACATAAAAGGTGATCAATCCATCATCACTCTCCATCCAACACCTGGAAAGGAATGGTATCATAAAGTGCAAGATTGCGGCCCATAGGTTTCCTACTAAAAATAGTGCAAGATTGCGGCCCATAGGTTTCCTACTAAAAATAGACAAAAGGGTTAGTAGGCATAAACTCCGGTTCTGGTACCAAAAGTGTTCAAGTCAAAAACACACACACACAAATAATCAGTGCACATAAATAGAATAGAATGTTTACCACTTCTTTTCTATAACATATCTATCTACTCCTTATTCATCATTGAACATAGGATCTAGATCAAAACTAGAGTCAAACACACAAGATCTCAATCACCTGCCATCAATAATACTTACTAGTGGGCTTATGATGACTGGTTGTGAGTGTTGCTCTAGCTACGTTTCAGCATCTTGTGTGACAACTTTTTCTCACCACTCCAATTATAGCCTTCACTTTCAAACAATGAAAGCCTGCTATTGGTGTATTACAGTCCACACGTCACAATTTTGCTGTTCTAAATGTACTGAACAATCACGCGCCTATTCCATCCTTAGCACATTCCTGACATTCCTAACCTTGTGATTGAAAAGGAAAAACCGTGTTCAAAGGGAGATAACCTCGGTTGTCACTTTCTTGTGATGAGCCGGTAGAAAGGGGGGGGGGGGGGGGTGAAGGGAGATAACCTCGGTAGGTGGTACGTGCTGACCGGGGGAGACAATTCGAACTTGAAAAGGACCTATCCCGGAATCGGCATTCTTTAGATGGTGGGTGGCAATTAACGTGGCGGCCAAGTAAAGAAAAGAAAAGGAAGGGGGGGGGGGGAGAAGGGGGGGGGGGTGTAGATAAGAAATAAAGAAAGCGGGTCGCGCGGGACACTTACGTCACAGAGGCCCCCCGAAGAAAAGATTCTGGTACCGGAATCTTCCTGTGGAACGCCGACTCCACTTTCGACTTGGGCGACAGGGACAAATTAGTGGGGAGACTGGGTCGGCTGGAATGGTGGAACATCTGGTCGCAACACAGAGTTCAAAGGAGCAGGTGGGTTAGAGATCAGTGGAATGGATTCCGACTGAGGTTGGTGCGGCAATCCTGTGTTGAGTTGTCCCAAGGTTGATTGCAGAATAGCAAACACCTCTTGCCTGAGTTTCCCCTTTAGCCTGGATTCATCATTGCTGATGATGTGGTTTGGTAGGCCGATTCGGGCGAAAATGGCTTTGAGTGCCGCAGCTATCTGGCTAGCATCAAGTGAGGAGATTGGGGCGGCATCGCACTGCATGGTACATATGTCGACCACGGTGACTATATACCGGAATTTCTTCTTCCGTTTAGGTAGAGGCCCGACCAAGTCGACTGCCACTCGCTGAAAGGGAGGGGTAGGTGACGGCTGTACGTGCGGCGGCCTGTCCCGATAGTACCTTCGGTGGGTGTTTGCGGGTACAGTGCTGCCTTTCACCTGAGGTACCTGTGGCGAGTGGTCTTGGGTCGTTAGGCGGACATTCCTTGGGAAGGATTTTCCAAGTTGTGGCGGACTTGGGGACTTGGGACAATCTGGATTGGCTCGCGCGGCAATTTGGTTTGCCGCGTTGAGAGGTTTCTTCCCTGCTGAGGGAGATTTGCTCTTTGGGAAGGAGGGAGGGAGTTGGTTTGTGGCTTGGGGAGAAGGGAATGCTGCTGAAACAATAGCAGGTTGAGAGGGGTGCCCTAAAAACACATACTGTGATCCCAGTATGAGGTCATAGACAGGACTGTCCATGAGCACTGCCTTGATGGGTCCCTTTACAAATCTGGTGTCGACATTGATTATGGCGACTGGCAAAGTGGATGGGGGGATTGCAGCATCAGGGCCTTGCAGAGAGATGAAGTCTCCCGTGTATGCTGACGCGGGGACTAAGGATCCGCAGACGATGGCGTCGCATGACAGTCCAGTGTCATAGAGACACTGAACAGGGATGTTGTTGACAGTCGCCTGTCCAACGACTGACGGTGTGCCTGGACACTGTACTGGGGAGGGGTTTGTGCAATTCTGCGAAGTCGAGACGACTTGCATAGTTGCAACATTTTGCCGCTTGTAAGCAAGTTTCCTGCAGTCATCCCGATTGTGGGTGTTCGACTTGCAGTATGAGCAGAATAAGGGTTGTCCCAGTGGTTGTCGTTCATGGGTAGAACTGTTTGACCCACTGTTGGAGTTGGGGTTAAACCTGCTCTGCTGTGAAGCAGTGGACCCAACTACTTGCTGTAGTTTTGGCTTTTTAGGGGCGCTAGGTTCATCATGGGCTAGAGTGTACCTATCACTTAGCTGGATGAGGTCAGCCAGAGTTGTGGCACCTTGTTCGGCAGTAAAGGTGCGTAACTCTGGGGACATGGTTTCGCGCAGTTGCTCGCCAACCATCAGTTCCCTGAGATCCTCATAGGACTCAGTTTTGGCCGAAAGGGACACCCATTTAGTCAGATAGTTCCCCAGTCTATCTGAAAATTGGGCATAGGACTCTCCCCTACCTTTTCTGGTTGACCGGAACTTTTTCCGGTAGGCGTCCGCTGTCAACTCGTATCTGTTGAGCAGGGCTTCTTTCAAAGCTGGGTAGTCGGTAATTTGGCTTGACGGAAGTTTACTGTATACCTCATAAGCCACACCCCTGAGACTTTGGGCAAGCTTGAGGTTGAACTTTTCCGGAGCAAGCTCAAATTCCTGGGCCAGTCTTTCAAATCTATCGAGGAATGCATCGATAGACTCGGTTGCCTCATTGAATGCCTCCAATGTGAAGGTCATGGCTGAGGTATGAATGGGAGGGGGAAAATTTTGAGGGGCAGCAGTATCGGAGTCTGCTGAGTTTTCAAGCTGCTTCATAGCTAGTTCATGGTCTCGCGCTTTTTCTCGCTCAGTGGCCTCAAGTTCGAGTTCTTTATTTTTGGCATCCTGCACTAGTTGTCTCTGCCTAAACTCATGGGTACGGATGTTCTCTTGCTCCTGAGTGTCGCGTGCTTTATCAGCCTCTTGCGCCTCATGAGCTCTCTGTTTGTCTTTCTCAGCTTCCTCCCGAGCTTTATCAGCCTCTTGAGCCTCATGAGCTCTCTGTTTGTCTTTCTCGGCCTCCTCCCGAGCTTTATCAGCCTCTTGAGCCTCATGAGCTCTCTGTTTGTCTTTCTCGGCCTCCTCGCGAGTTTTCTCTTTGTCATATTCAGATATGACAAAATTTGCTAACTCTTGGCCTGACATTCCTAGAGACTCTCCCCATTCTTTAAGCTCCCGCCTAAGTTTAACAATCTCAGCCATGGTTGTAAATACAACTATTCAAAATAAAAACAAAGCTGCTGAGTTGAATGTATCAAACAACACTTAACTATTTCAACATAAACAGAAATAGCATGCACATCAAAATAAAGTCATAAATAGCATTCAAACAAATCAAATCAAAACACAGTGAACCAAATCACAATAACTTTCCCAGTGGACACAAGATCAGTTTTGAAAAGGAACTACCGTTTGAATTGAAATTTGTTAGACTTTATGAAAAAAAATATCCCGGACGCGAGCCCCCAATTAGATGTGACGAGGTAATGGGTTAAAAGGCTAAGTCTCTAGGGAAGACTTTAGAAAATTTGCCTTTAGCCCACTTCTCTAGGGTATGGGAGATGAGCAACTTTCCCGGCCCCTTTTCATCTAATAAATTTATATTTGTGCCCGGGTTCTGGCTCGTCAGATGGTTGTAAGAAATACAAGTGGTTGAATTGCTCTAAATGGCAGACAGAGAGAAGTAGGGTTTTACATGAAATTACAAGACTCCCACTCTCATCAGTCTGACCAAAGGGTTCAGGATTATTTGACACTTGTATTTTATTTACTCCCAAAATCTGCATAAGATTATGCAACAATAATAATAAAGCAGCTCAATGGCGCCAAAACAAAATATGGTTAAAACACAATGAAATCCGAAAGGATTCACAAGACTTTTGTCTTTCTATAAGGTTCGCCCCATGCCGGAAGGGTTACTAATTATGTTCGGTGTCCGTAGGAAAGTTCAAATGATTGGCGCAGTCAGGTAGACTTAGCTGTTTGAAGTTCTGGGCTTGCTCGTCAGGTGAGAGTAGCTCCCAGTCGTTCCTATTACGGCTTCGCGGGATGGCACGGTTCAGGCGTGGTCTCCTCGCGGATTCTGGGTGCGGGTTGTCTTGGCGACGGACCCGTCTTGGTGCTTGGTGGAGTCCGGGATGATCGTCCGGCCCACGATGCCCTGCTGATAATCACAGGAGAAGGTGGATGTAGATCTCTATGGCTTAGAGACAAGGGGCTTCAGTCGGCAGGGAATTAGTGAATCCCAACCGGCTTGAAGGCTTCCCTTGTACAATAGCACTACATGTAGTTAATAAATAAACTGAATTTCAGTTAACAAACTGAGATCAGTAAAACATAAAAGGTGATCAATCCATCATCACTCTCCATCCAACACCTGGAAAGGAATGGTATCATAAAGTGCAAGATTGCGGCCCATAGGTTTCCTACTAAAAATAGTGCAAGATTGCGGCCCATAGGTTTCCTACTAAAAATAGACAAAAGGGTTAGTAGGCATAAACTCCGGTTCTGGTACCAAAAGTGTTCAAGTCAAAAAACACACACACACAAATAATCAGTGCACATAAATAGAATAGAATGTTTACCACTTCTTTTCTATAACATATCTATCTACTCCTTATTCATCATTGAACATAGGATCTAGATCAAAACTAGAGTCAAACACACAAGATCTCAATCACCTGCCATCAATAATACTTACTAGTGGGCTTATGATGACTGGTTGTGAGTGTTGCTCTAGCTACGTTTCAGCATCTTGTGTGACAACTTTTTCTCACCACTCCAATTATAGCCTTCACTTTCAAACAATGAAAGCCTGCTATTGGTGTATTACAGTCCACACGTCACAATTTTGCTGTTCTAAATGTACTGAACAATCACGCGCCTATTCCATCCTTAGCACATTCCTGACATTCCTAACCTTGTGATTGAAAAGGAAAAACCGTGTTCAAAGGGAGATAACCTCGGTTGTCACTTTCTTGTGATGAGCCGGTAGAAAGGGGGGGGGGGGGGGGGGTGGTGAAGGGAGATAACCTCGGTAGGTGGTACGTGCTGACCGGGTAGACAATTCGAACTTGAAAAGGACCTATCCCGGAATCGGCATTCTTTAGATGGTGGGTGGCAATTAACGTGGCGGCCAAGTAAAGAAAAGAAAAGGAAGGGGGGGGGGGGGGGGGGGGGGGGGGGGGGGGGGGGGGGGGGTAGATAAGAAATAAAATAAAGAAAGCGGGTCGCGCGGGACACTTACGTCACAATTATCATCATTTCAGTCTCTTTAGATTTTTACAAAGAAAGAAAAAGGCCACAAGGACTTCAAAGGCAACTGGTGTCTGGTCCATCCATGGTCATTGAGGTCCAGAACGGCCCAGTGGCTGTAAACACTTGTCCGTCACATGGGGGTTCTCACACCATGGTGTAAGCAGAGATCTTGTGTTGAGGGGTGCGTGCCTTTTCGTCCTTTCCCGTTTCGTCCTTTCCCGTTTGATCCTTTCCCGTTTGGTCCTTTCCCGTTTGGTCTTTTCCCGTTTCGTCCTATGCCTTCAGACAGTGCCGTTTCGTCCTTTTCTTGTATTTAAACATAATACACATGGCGTTCACTCGAAAAGGCACAAACACGTGTACAACAGGTAAGGTTAGATAGGGATAGGGTTACGATAGAACGCCCGGGAAAGGGATAGGGTTAGGATTAGGGTTGGGGTTAGGAATTTATAAAGTCAAGACAACATGGCCAACATGATACTGCAGATAGCTTACTGTTTCGTGGACACGTCAAACTCGGAAAGAGAAGCGTATAATCCTGCGAAGTTTATGCGACGTTCAGGAAAGGACGAAAAGACACGCACAGCTGGCGAATATGACGAATCGAAACCGGAGCTAGGACAAAACGGCACTGGGCTTAGCGTCGGCGCGATTACGTCAAACACAGGGCAAAATCGTAATAGGACGTAACGGGATAGGACCAATAGGTACCTACCCGTGTTGAGAAGAAGATCTTTGAAGTATGTACTGCCCCCCGTGGGGATACCGGGGGGTCTTTTGTATAAATAATTCCCCCACCATCTGGAAGTTCTGTGCTTGTGACTTCCTCTTCTTCTGCGTTCCAAAAATGCTGATGGCCGGTTGATCAAACCCGAATTTTGATGGTTTTGATGAAATGGGCGGTTTGTTGAAGGTCGTTTTCTGTTCCCCACAGCTTCGTCTGCATGGTAACTTCCTCTAATCTGTCACTCTCTTTGACTCTGCCTTTTCCCTCTGCTTGCTGTCGTCTACTGTCTTTCTGCCTTACCGGGTCCATTCTCCTGCCCCTTTTTTGTTTTTTCAAGAAACACTTTCAAAAAAGATTTCCTCCAGCCGAAGTCGGACTTGCTGGGCCTAATTATTTCTCAGTTAGGCGCATAACGGCAGCATGACGCATCTACGCCCATGATTGACAGGAAACTGAGCGATTGAAGAAGAAGAAGAAGAAGAAGAAGAAGAAGAAGAAGAAGAAGTATCCTTTGTATATATGTAAGAAGAAGCCTTTCGCAAATGTCCAACAGAGAACGTGAAATGGTCGTACCTTAGACTCTAAGCCAGAGTAAAGAAGACTCACGATAAATAGCCAATAGTTTCGCCATCTTTTTTTTTTTAATTGATTTTTTTTTTTACATTTTCCATAAACTGAGGTAAAAGAAAGGAAAAAAGAGGGGCAAAATCAACTCGACTTCAAGATCAAACGTGCACGTAAGAGTTGAATTTCATAGTAACATAAACCTTACCAAAAAAAGGTACTTCTACTAAGAAATATAATATAGCACCTTAGACCTACTACACATGTATGTATGTATGCGCACTGGAATCTACAAGTACACGGTTTCACCATCTTCATAGACTGGACAATACCCCCCCCCCCCCCCCCCCCCCCCCCCCCCCCCCCCCCCCCCACCGGGAGCATTAGAAACAAATATGAAAAGCTATAGAAAGGCCACCGTATTTTCGATCACTTGATACAAAAATAAATGGCACTTATAACCCGACAGAAAAGGTAAAACAACAAACACCTTTCAATTTT
>CM065702.1:19295164-19302664 GCA_017654935.2 Phymorhynchus buccinoides | reverse complement strand
AAGTGCGAGACAAACACAGAATGAAACAAAACAGATGCTTTGTATTATTAGCCAGGGACGGTATTCATGTCGAGATAGCATGAGACTTAGCATGATGCTAACTTAGAAGCTCTTCCAAAAGTCCTATTAAATCCTATAGGACATTGGAAGAGCTTCTAAGTTAGCATCATGCTAAGTCTCATGCTATCTCAACGTGAATACCGTCCCAGGACACCAGATGTACACCGAGCCTAACACCCCCCCCCCCCCTCCCTCCACTCCCTTCCTTCCATCCTCCTACCAAACATACTTCTCGTTCAGAAGAAAACAAAGGGTAAAGGTAAAGATGCGACCCCCCCCCCCCCCTCCATTTCTCGGTTGTTTCCATTTTTTCAGTCTTGCCTTTCTTACTGCAGATTGAGTACTTCATCCTCTATCGTTTGCTATATTTAACACTAATTTCCATCCATTTACATAATTAAACACATGCATTCAATAATAGTAGAAGATAAAGGCAAGACGGAAAAACGCAATGAACCAGGACTGTGACAAATGCTCCGCGGCTGTTGTGTGTACTGCACTACATAGGGGGGTCCTATTAGATAATGGCCTTTATCATGACTGCGATTAAATATTCAACAAAGATAATTAGCTGAAAAGGTTAATAAAATACAGCTTAATGTTTGGTAAGAAAGGCAAGTGTGAAAATGCAGGGAGAGCTAAGAAATGTAGGGGGGGGGGGGGGGGGGGGGGGGACTATCTTTTGTATCCCATTGAACAAGTATATATTCAAATCACGTGTCCCCTTGCCATGAAGATTGTATTGTCAATGGCAATTAAAACATTGTCAAGTCTCTCTACTCTCTCTCTCTCTCTCTCTCTCTCTCTCTCTCTCTCTCTCTCTCTCTCTCTCTCTCCCCCCCCCCCCCCTCCATCCAAAATCAGAGAGACACACACGGGCCGATAATCAGGGCGCGCCTGAACTATAAAGCAGAAGAAAAAGAAGTAGGACGAGGAAGAAAGAAAACCTATAACAACCCGCACAAGGAATACACATGTTCCTATATACAATGCGCTGACATCTCAGAACTTTGAAACATGGTATGCATATGTTACAGTAAGAGAGAGAGAGAGAGAGAGAGAGAGAGAGAGAGAGAGAGAGAGAGAGAGAGAGAGAGAGAGAGAGAGAGAGAGAGAGAGAGAGAGAGAGAGAGAGAGAGAGAGAGAGAGAGAGATCTAAATCAGTGCGAAGTGTACTAGGCTATAAGATAGAATTCACTTTTCTGCTCTGCTAATATAAGCTTCTTGGCTTAGATTTTGGATGGGAGGGGGGGGGGGAGAGAGAGAGAGAGAGAGAGAGAGAGAGAGAGAGAGAGAGAGAGAGAGAGAGAGAGAGAGAGAGAGAGAGAGAGAGAGAGAGGGGCCATTGACAATACAATCTTCATGGCAAGGGGACACGTGATTTGAAATTAACTAATAATCAAAGCAAGCGGAAACAAGTATAATTATAAGAATATCACAAACAAAAAGGATCATCATATTGACTGCACGCGCCAGTCATTCAATTATAATAAACAAGGCAAAGCAACTATGTATGCAAACAAGACAGCAGGAGAGAGAGAGAGAGAGAGAGAGAGAGAGAGAGAGAGAGAGAGAGAGAGAGAGAGAGAGAGAGAGAGAGAGAGAGAGAGAGAGAGAGAGAGAGAGAGAGAGAGAGAGACGGACCGACCGACAGACAGACAGACGGACACAGACAAGCAGACGGATCGATACACACACGGGCCGATAATCAGGGCGCGCCTGAACTATAAAGCAGAAGAAAAAGAAGTAGGACGAGGAAGAAAGAAAACCTATAACAACCCGCACACGCACAAGGAATACACATGTTCCTATATACAATGCGCTGACATCTCAGAACTTTGAAACATGTATGCATATGTTACAGTAAATTTACAAAACCAGGAAATTTGCACATTTCCTAACATTTTCAGGGAATTTGCAATTTTTTTGCTTCACTCGGGAATTTGCAAATTTCCTGAAATTGTTTAGGAAATTATAGTTTTGGAGGTCCAGGAAATTTGCAAATTTACTGAAATAACCATATGAGACAATCAATTGCTATGTAAGCCAAGAAATTAGAAAAATGTACTGAATTAGTGTGTGTGTGTGTGTGTGTTTGTGTGTGTGCGTGCGTGCGTGACAAAAACAGAGCAAAAGAGAGCGATATAGGCAATATGCATGTGCATGAGAGAGAGAGAGAGAGAGAGAGAGAGAGAGAGAGAGAGAGAGAGAGAGAGAGAGAGAGAGAGAGAGAGAGAGAGAGAGAGAGAGAGAGAGAGAGATCTAAATCAGTACGAAGAATTTCGCAAATTTACTGATCTTCCAATCTTCATTAAATCAATTTGAGAAACAAAGTGCTTGCAAAAGTGAACCAGCAAATTTCCTGAAAATGTTAGGACATTTTCTCAAATTTACTAGTTTTGTAAATTTACTGTAACATATACATGCTAAGCTAGCTAGTTCGATGCCGTGTTCAAAGGATGTCACCGACTTCACTCCAACTTGCTGTCGTCTCTTGACATATGTTTTGATATCAATCGTCCGCATCATCGATAAAATGTCACTTCCACCCACCCACCCACTCGCTGCTCCAAGAACGACTGGGATGGTGTGCGACTGAGAACCCTGAGAAGACGTGTCAACAACACGTTTTCAGGAACCCTGGTCTGTCTCAAGGAGTTAGAAAACTACGTAATTATACTACTACTATACTACCCTTTTGTTTTCAGTCTGACACATGTTTGATTTGGAGAGACTGAAATTTCATTTTGAGATAGCCAATATTTTTTAGTTAAAAAGACCTTTTAGCGTAAGGATTATTAAACTGGGATCAGAAAATGATTGTGAGTTACCCAGTGCTTTTGGGTTATCCGTATTTGAGTTAGCAGGAATCTACTGTACTTGTATTCTTCTTCTTCTTCTTCTTCTTCTGCGTTCCCAGGCCATATGGCCATAATGGGTAAGGAACGTATGTGTCCGTTTTCCAGTTTTCACTGGTCTCCCCACTGCGTTACAGCCGACACATTCCGGTTTCGGAGGAGCTCAAAGGAGAAAAATTATTTCGAAGATTTTTTTGACGTACAAACCCTACCAGGGGTCTGGAAATTATTGCGCAACCCGGGTGCGTGTTGAGAGCCAGAAAGGTAACCAGGTGGCAGGGCCATACACTGTACTCCCAGTTGATGATAAAAGTCAAGGGAGATGGGGAGGGTGGGTGGGTGAGTGGGTGGGGTGTCTTTTCTGCTTTTGTTATTTGTTCAAGACTTTTTTTCTTTTTTCTTTTTTATCCCAATACGTTGTTCATGGAATGTTTATCGGATTTTCTTTCATCAAGCAGCAAAGCATCTAGGCAGTCTAAGGAAGGAACCGTTTTGTTAAGCTTAGTTAAGATTGGTTCAGTAGTTTAGGCGCTGTGAAGCGGAAGAATTTTCTGTCACATACGCGCGCGCGCGCACACACACACACACACAAAACAAAAACAAACCAAAAAACACACTCACAGACAGACACACACAATGAGACAGACAGAAAGACAGACAGACAGACAGACAGACAGACAGACACACACACACACACACACACACACACTGAGACAGACAGACAGACACACACACACACTGAGACAGACAGACAGACAGACACACACACACACACACCGTACACTCATACAGACAGACATAGAAACGCACAGCCCTCGTTCCCATTCCAATGTACTCCTGTTCTTATTACAGAACTGGGACCACAGCAATCAAAGTCTGTTCAGATGCTGACAGAAAACAGTGCATTGGGGGGGAAAGTTCAGGGTGTGGTAAATCGTTCCCCTCTCCCCCCCTCCCTCCCTCCCTCCCTCCCCCCCCCCCCCTCTCTCTCTCTCTCTCTCTCTCTCTCTCTCTCTCTCTCTCTCTCTCTCTCTCTCTCTCTCTCTCAGGACAGATTGTAAGAACAGGCCTGGCCTAAAATATCAATCCTTGCGTAATAAAGTTTTTAAGTGTCAAGTCTCTCTCTCTCTCTCTCTCTCTCTCTCTTGTCTCTCTCTCTCTCTCTCTCTCTCTCTCTCTCTCTCCTCTCTCTCCTCTCTCTCGTCTCTCAGGACAGATTGTAAGAACAGGCCTGGCCTAAAATATAAATCCTTTGCGCAATAAAGTTTTTTAAGTTTCAAGTCTCTCTCTCTCTCTCTCTCTCTCTCTCTCTCTCTCTCTCTCTCTCTCTCTCTCTCTCTCTCTCTCTCTCTCTCCGTTTTTTTTTATTGCTGATGTTGATGCTCTGCCTACCATGTCGTTGCTATATTACTATGTGTTAATCGTTGTTGTTTCTGTTGGCGATGTTCCTGTGTCTCAGTGTTCATTTATAGTATTAGTTATGTATTGCATGCTTAGAACCAAGGACAGAATGGAAGACTAGGCCCAGCCTAAATTCTTATCCTTGTAAAATAAAGTGTCTGAAGTCTGAAGTCTCTCTCTCACTCTGTTGTATTTTGAGTAGCACTCGTGTATAATGTATTGTAACATAATGCGTGAGTGTAACTGTTTCAATGAATGCACGTGAACTTGCGCGTGCGAGTAGAAGAACAAGGCTTTGAGTCATCATCAATGATCATTCGTCCACGGCTCTTTTTTGTAACCATAATTACTTTAACCCTTTCACCGCCAATGTCGCATTTATGCACCACAATGGTTTAACACCCACGTCACTAAAAGGCATCAAATCAGGGCCTGTTATCCGAAGATCCTATTTTCTTAATTTTGGGAGGTAAGGATAGGCCTAATGTTATGCATGTCACAGAGGAATTCCCAATATTGCAGATTTTTTGTCTCTCTACCCAGTTAAGTTAAAGGTATTTTGGGGCTGAAAAATGGCTGGCGGTGAAAGAGTTAATCTGCTGGAAACTGGACCCCCCCCCCCCCCCCTTTCACTCATCAACAGTACAATCCGCTCCAGAAAGTCGTAAAACGCGTGTCCTTGATTATCTGTGCGTGCGCGCGCGCGTGTGTGTGTGTGTGTGTGTGTGTGAGAGAGAGAGAGAGAGAGAGAGAGAGAGAGAGAGAGAGAGAGAGAGAGAGAGAGAGAGAGAGAGAGAGAGAGAGAGAGAGAGAGAGAGAGGCAAAGAGAGAGAGAGATAAAAATAGGGAGATCGAAAGAGAGAGGGGAGGAGTAGAGAGAGAGAGAGAGAGAGAGAGAGAGAGAGAGAGAGAGAGAGAGAGAGAGAGAGAGAGAGAGAGAGAGAGAGAGAGAGAGAGAGAGAGAGAGAACGAACGAACGAAATGTTATTTATTCAGGGTAATGAGATAAGCTAATTAGTTACAGCTTTTTTTCACTCAGCCCTGAGGCAAACAACAAGAAAGCAACAAACACATATAATTAAGAGAAAAAAGGAGAAAAAAACAAACTAAGAAAAGCAACGAGAAAGAGAACTGAGAGAGAGAGAGAGAGAGAGAGAGAAGAGAGAGAGAGAGAGAGAGAGAGAGAGAGAGAGAGAGAGAGAGAGGGGGGGGGGGTGTTATAAAGCACACCATTCACTATCTCATTCAGTCACTACAATTACTTGTAGCGGTGCCATAGCCGATGAGGTTTAACCGAGGCGTGATCACCGCTACAGCTATCTGTATTAATAAAAACAAAATCGGGACTTTACTGGTTTCGTACTGCCTCCGGGCATTGCCTCCAGTATTGTTCCCACCATATTTGTATTTACAAATGTCCCATATGTGTCTGATTCAGACCAAGA
This sequence comes from Phymorhynchus buccinoides, assembly GCA_017654935.2. Taxonomy (NCBI): domain Eukaryota; kingdom Metazoa; phylum Mollusca; class Gastropoda; order Neogastropoda; family Raphitomidae; genus Phymorhynchus; species Phymorhynchus buccinoides. The sequence goes on along the minus strand of CM065702.1, from coordinate 19,296,900 downwards.
GGACGTAAAACTCCATTTTCTCTCTCTCATTCAGTCACTCACCGATTGAGATCGCACAGCAAAACCATCGATTGACCGACAGGTCACAGCAAAACCACCAACCGCTTACACTATCCGCAATTCTTTACTACTTCAACTTCAATTCAACCGTCTAGGACGAGAAAGAACACTCCTTGGCCGTCAAATTCACACACACACACTCGAATCGTACGTGCTAGTAGCACTGTACATAATAACGATTATAATATAATCCAACTCGATTGAGTCCTTATCCTTTAATTTACACACCCGCCACAAAAGCAAAGAAGCAACGCCTGAAATGCATCAACAGATTTCGAGTTTGCACCAACACACAACACACACGCGCGCACACGCACGCGCACGCGCGCGCGCATACACGCACACGCACACACCACCACCAACAAAACAATCACACCTCACTCAAAATTCCTCCCGTTTAGGTCACTGCACCCACAAAACAAACGCGACATTCTGTTGAGCGTTGACACGGGCATGTTGTTGTTGTTATTGTTGTTCTTGGCGTACCCTGGCTAACAGACTCCAGGGGTCATCCCAACAGCCGAAGCACTTGAACACTATGGTACAAACGGGCACGTTAAAGCCCATTCCACTGTTCGGTACGTACGAGTAGGCCACGTTGTGTCGCTGGAATGGATGACACGGACTCGCAAAGCATGCATCCTGTGCGCCAACAGCAGTCTAAACTGGTCCGTCGAAACACCCCCCAAAACGTTTTTTGGGGTCCGGTTTTGGGGGTCTTTTTACCCAAAAAAACCTCTGTTGGTACCCCAAAATTGAAACAAATCCGATTGGTACCCAAAAAACCGAGAGTCGCATAAAACTCAGAAAGTTAGGGATACGGATAGGGTTAGTGATAGGTTAGGGATAGGGTTAGGGTTAGGGATAGGTTAGGGATAGGGTTAGGGATAGTAAGATGGGAGCAGGAAAAGACAGACAACATAAAAATGTCCTGATTATATTGGTTTTCTCAAGTTTCCTTGTTTTTTGGGTACCAACAGAGGTTTGTGGGTAAAAAAAGACCCCCAAAACCCGGTTTTTGGGGTGTTTCGACGGACCCGTCTAAACGAAGACTTTGGGCGTGGGGCAGGATAAACATCCCGATAGGTAAACATAGCAGTGGTAATGATTGTCACACAACAACATCCCCAATCGGAAGAAGAAGAAGAAGAAATGCATCAACGAGGGATAAGAGAGCATTACGTGCGTGACCGTTTTGGATTACCCCGCCACACTCCGTCTTCGGGGTTTGACACACATTCATTTAGGCTTCTTCTTTTTTCTGGGGTGTGTCGCATGAAAATAGGTAGCTCGTAAAAATAAGTAGCTCGCTACCTATGACAGTGTGTATTTGCGACATTGAGCATGAACCACAAATTTCACTTTTTTTCTAGGGTTAGGGATAGGGTTAGGGTTAGGGTTAGGGTTAGGTAAATGGTTAAAGTACAGAAAAAGTGAAATTTGTGGTTGTCGCAAATACAGACTCTCATAATAGCGAGCTACTTTATGTGACGTGCAAATCTGTAGCTCGCTACCTATGAGAGTCTGTATTTTGCGGCATTTTGCGACATTGAGCATGAACCACAAATTTCACTTTTTTTCTAAGGTTAGGGATAGGGTTAGTTAAATGGTTAAAGTACAGAAAAAGTGAAATTTGTGGTTGTCGCAAATACAGACTCTCATCATAGCGAGCTACG
>CM065702.1:19287664-19290164 GCA_017654935.2 Phymorhynchus buccinoides | reverse complement strand
TGTGTGTGTGTGTGTGTGTGTGTGTGTGCGTGCGCGTGCGTGCGTGTGCGTGTGTGTGCGTGTGTGTGTAGTAGTGCTGTTGTCGTACGCTTGTGTCTTTCTATTTTATGTAGAAGCACTTGTGGTAGTAGTGGCAAAACCGTTTTTAGTCACCCCCCCCCCCCCCCCCCCCCACACCACCACCACCACCACCACCTTTGCGACTCCCGATCTCAAAGTCTGGTTCTCAACCCTTTCGCCGCTAGCCATTTTTTCAGCCAAAAAATACCATTAAACTTAACTGGGTAGAGAAAATAAAATATCTGCAATATTGCGAATTCTTCTGTGACATGTATAACATTAGGGACTTCCTTACCTCCCAAAATTAAGAAAATAGGGTCTTTGGATAACAGGCCCTGATTTGATGCATTTTAGTGACATGGGTGTCAAACCATTGTGGTGCAGAAAATGCGACATTGGCGGTGAAAGGGTTTTAAACCCTACCCATTTTCCGAAAACATTGCTTCTCACTATCAGTGAATAAAAACCACCCCAACAATGCGAAAATTGGAAAGGGGAGGGGGGAAGGGTGTGGGGTGTGTGGGGGGGGGGGGGGGGGGCAGAGGGAGTGCAAAAAGTAAAAAAAAAACAAACCAAAACAACAAAAAAACCCTCATTCAAGCAATAAAAAACGACAACAGTTGCTTTGCTTTCAGGAATCAATCAAAACCCAGTGCACGCCATGCGTGAAATGTGCCCACCCTGACAGGGCCGGATCTAGGGGGGGGGGGGGGGTGTGCTTTGGGTGCTGCAGCACCCCCCCCCCCCCCCCCTCGGCTGTCACCACCTTAAGAAGTTCTGTTCTGAGCTCACAGGAGATGCCACAAAACAGTTTAAAAATGTTGAAAACTCGTTTTCGGCCTGGGGGATTCGCCCCACCGGACTCCCCACCAGGGCTTTGCCCCTGGACCCCACCAGGGCTTTGCCCCTGGACCCCCACCAGGGCTTTGCCCCTGGACCCCACCGGGGCCTAGGCGGCCCCTGGACCCCGGCCTAAAGACAGTTTCAAGCACCCCCCCTTCAAAAGTCTGTGATCCAGTCCTGCACCCACCCACATGCATTGTGGAGTCTGGTGGTAGGTATTTCGTTCCTGAGAACCGCTTTTGAGGTTGAATGGGAGTAACTGCAGATTCCTAGCTTTATAGAGCTCTCTATCTCCCTATTCCTGGGTTTCCAGAGAGAGCACAACTGTATAAAGGGGGTGTTATGTTATTGTGAATATGCAGCATGTTTTCATCAGCCTGTTTCTCTTTCATAAACAATACTTGCCCCCAGTAAGAAAAGGGAAAACCCCTCATTGCAATGCAATCATAGAAGAGCAAAGTAATAACAGTTGCATCATGTTGCATGACATCACAAGCAAAAGAGGCCCGTAGGAATCAACGGGATAAAACTTCTCAGCAGCTAAAGAGGTTCTCAGGAATGAACAGTAGTCGAAACTTCTCTAAACACAGAAACCAAAGAGTTAAAAGGCTTTTTGGTACTTCTTCTTCTTCGTTCGCTCAGACAGTTTCCGGTCTTTTGTGCACACCTGTTGCGTACCCAGTACGAATGGCGTCGTTAATGGTCAACCTATGGCGATATTTTTCACGCCAGAGGGCAGTCAATGCACTAGGGGCTTATCACGCGATTTTCTTACTTGGGCGTAGTGAGAGAGAGAGTGATGGTAGGACCACTCACTGTCTCTCTCTCTTTCTTTATCCCCTCTCTCTTTCTTTATGTCGTTTCCGGTCATATAAGCGCAGATGCGTCATGCTGCCGTTATTCGCCTAACTAAGACATAGGTAGGCCCAGCATGTCCGACTTCGGCTGGAAGAAATCTTGGTAAGAATGTATAGAAAAAAAGGCAGGAGAATGGACCAGTAAGATAGCAGATGACAGTAAGCAAAGGTTAAAAAGGCGGAGTCAAAGAGAATGACAGAGAATCAGAGGAAGTTACAAGCACAGAACTTCCAGAAGGTGGGGGAACTATTTGTACAAAATACCCCCCCCGGTATCCCCACGGGGATTGGTAGGACTATTGACTGGTGTAGTGATGGGGTTTCCACGTACAGAAGAGGTTAGAAGGTGCATAGGTACCGTGCTCAAAACATCGTACGACAATGGGGCTTCATACTACTTCTTGCCAACACGAAAGGGAAACAATTTCAGGCCCGAACTGCTCATGCCACCTAGCGGCAAGTCAGGGACAGATAATTTTGTATGTGGCTATTTACTACTACTTCATGACAGGCAAGGGCGATAATCTTAGAATAGGCGGCGTTTTGTATTTCTCAGGGCACAAGACAGGGGCAGATAATTTTCTGTGGCTATTTACTACTACTTCATGACAGGCAAGAGCGATAATCTTAAGTAATTTTCTCAGGGCACAAGACAGGGGCAGATAATTTTCTATGTGGCTATTTACTACTACCTCATGACAGGCAAGGGCGATAATCTTAAGTAGGTGGCATTTGCATTT
>CM065702.1:19280164-19282664 GCA_017654935.2 Phymorhynchus buccinoides | reverse complement strand
AGATCTCCACTGCATCCAACAAATGATAGGATGAGTTTGAGAGAGTAGCTCGCGCCATGTGACATAGGCTTAAGAGCTCCACTGCATCCAACAAATGATAGGATGAGTTTGAGAGAGTAGCTCGCGCCATGTGACATAGGCTTAAGAGCTCCACTGCATCCAACAAATGATAGGATGAGTTTGAGAGAGTAGCTCGCGCCATGTGACATAGACTTAAGAGCTCCACTGCATCCAACAAATGATAGGATGAGTTTGAGAGAGTAGCTCGCGCCATGTGACATAGGCTTAAGATCTCCACTGCATCCAACAAATGATAGGATGAGTTTGAGAGAGTAGCTCGCGCCATGTGACATAGACTTAAGAGCTCCACTGCATCCAACAAATGATAGGATGAGTTTGAGAGAGTAGCTCGCGCCATGTGATATAGGCTTAAGAGCTCCACTGCATCCAACAAATGATAGGATGAGTTTGAGAGAGTAGCTCGCGCCATGTGACATAGGCTTAAGATCTCCACTGCATCCAACAAATGATAGGATGAGTTTGAGAGAGTAGCTCGCGCCATGTGACATAGACTTAAGAGCTCCACTGCATCCAACAAATGATAGGATGAGTTTGAGAGAGTAGCTCGTGCCATGTGATATAGGCTTAAGATCTCCACTGCGTCCAACAAATGATAGGATGAGTTTGAGAGAGTAGCTCGCGCCATGTGACATAGGCTTAAGAGCTCCACTGCATCCAACAAATGATAGGATGAGTTTGAGAGAGTAGCTCGCGCCATGTGACATAGGCTTAAGAGCTCCACTGCATCCAACAAATGATAGGATGAGTTTGAGAGAGTAGCTCGCACCATGTGATATAGGCTTAAGAGCTCCACTATGTCCAAAAAATGATTGCAGGATCGAGAGTTTGAACGAGTAGATCGCGCCATGTGACATAGGCTCAAGAGCTCCACTGTGTCCAAAACATGATTGCAGGATCGAGAGTTTGAGAGAGTAGCTCGCACAGTGTGACACAGGCTTAAGAGCTCCACTATGTCCCAAAAATTTATTGCAGGATCGAGAGTTTGAGAGAGTAGATCGCGCCATGTGACACAGGCTTAAGAGCTCCACTGTGTACAAAAGCGACTGCAGGAGCGAGGGTTTGAGAGAGTAGCTCGTGCCAAGTGACATAGGCTTAAGAACTCCACTGCGTTCAATAGCGACTGCATGAGCGAGACTTTGAGAGAGTAGATCGCGCCATGTGACATACTATGTCCACTATGTCCAACAAATGATTGCAGGAGTGAGAGTTTGAGCGAGTAGCTCGTGCCATGTGACGCAGGCTTAAGAGCTCCACGGGAAGTGTTGATAATCGATAGCAGACTTGACCCAAATGTTGCATCCCGTCCTTTCCTTATCACCACCCCACCACCCCACCCCCTCCCAGCCACAACGCTTCATTAACACCGTTTTCTCTTTTTAGCCTCCTCTTCTTCCTCCTCATTACACCGCCTGTTTGTTTCTTTTCCCATTATGCCAGAACACATTGACATTACCTACCTATATCTATATTTCCCATCTCTGCTCCCTTTGTTAATATTAACCGCGTTCTCTGTTTAGCCTCCTCTTCTTTCTTCCTTCATGTCATCTCCTTTTTGTTTTTCTTTTCCCATTACATCAGAAGACAAAACAAGGTCAAACTTCAAGGTCAAGGTCAGCACGGTGTTGATTAACGAAAGGAAGCTTCCTTTTCAAGCTGTCTACCCCTCTGCCAATTTTAATCAAAGTCCAAACAGTAGTTTTTAAGATAATCGACACACACACACACACACACACACACACACACACACACACAAACACAAACCAATCGCAAAACCCCGGCTTCTGGCCGGGTAATAAAAAAATTCCAAGTATGTCAAATTCTACAAGAAAAATAAGCAAAGAGGACCATCCTTCGTCAGTGCTTCACAGATTCCGATGCACACTCCTAGATTCTCCTCCTCCCTCTGTCCCAGAGATTAAATGGTTAGTCGGGTGGCTGCACCCACGTCGGTTTGATGTTAAACAGTCAAAGAAGCGTGGCCTGTCGCGTGCAAATTTGCAGCTCGTGCAAATTTGCAGCTCGCTACTATGAGAGTGTGTATCAAAACACTACCTGAACGATCTTAGACGGAAAAAGTGCTGTCTCTATAGGGGATTTGAAGAATGAAAATATCACTTTTTCCGTAAAGAAATTAAGTAATATTTTCTGTCCCGGATAGTACACTTGACACTTGGAGTGCAAGTGAAGTTATAGTGCGCGTGCACTACAAATGCACTTGTAGAGCTGCAAATTTGCACGAGCTGCAAACGCGACATGGCCTTGCTTCCAAGCAGGCTTTGAAGCATCAACGGCCAGTAAGAAAAGTGAAAGCCCGCAGATGCAGACCTGTTTACCCCCTGCACAAGTCTTGAGTAGCCTGGATAGCTGAAATGAGTAGTTTGGGTGCAAAAAGTGTAGTTTTATTCATTAAACCATCAAA
>CM065702.1:19255164-19275164 GCA_017654935.2 Phymorhynchus buccinoides | reverse complement strand
TTTGTGTGTGTGTTTTTGACTTGAACACTTTTGGTACCAGAACCGGAGTTTATGCCTACTAACCCTTTTGTCTATTTTTAGTAGGAAACCTATGGGCCGCAATCTTGCACTATTTTTAGTAGGAAACCTATGGGCCGCAATCTTGCACTTTATGATACCATTCCTTTCCAGGTGTTGGATGGAGAGTGATGATGGATTGATCACCTTTTATGTTTTACTGATCTCAGTTTGTTAACTGAAATTCAGTTTATTTATTAACTACATGTAGTGCTATTGTACAAGGGAAGCCTTCAAGCCGGTTGGGATTCACTAATTCCCTGCCGACTGAAGCCCCTTGTCTCTAAGCCATAGAGATCTACATCCACCTTCTCCTGTGATTATCAGCAGGGCATCGTGGGCCGGATGATTATCCCGGACTCCACCAAGCACCAAGACGGGTCCGTCGCCAAGACAACCTGCACCCAGAATCCGCGAGGAGACCACGCTTGAACCGTGCCATCCCGCGAAGCCGTAATAGGAACGACTGGGAGCTACTCTCACCTGACGAGCAAGCCCAGAACTTCAAACAGCTAAGTCTACCTGACTGCGCCAATCATTTGAACTTTCCTACGGACACCGAAGATAATTAGTAACCCTTCCGGCATGGGGCGAACCTTATAGAAAGACAAAAGTCTTGTGAATCCTTTCGGATTTCATTGTGTTTTAATCCATATTTTGTTTTGGCGCCATTGAGCTGCTTTATTATTATTGTTGCATAATCTTATGCAGATTTTGTGAGTAAATAAAATACAAGTGTCAAATAATCCTGAACCCTTTGGTCAGACTGATGAGAGTGGGAGTCTTGTAATTTCATGTAAAACCTTACTTCTCTCTGTCTGCCATTTAGAGCAATTCAACCACTTGTATTTCTTACAACCATCTGACGAGCCAGAACCCGGGCACAAATATAAATTTATTAGATGAAAAGGGGCCGGGAAAGTTGCTCATCTCCCATACCCTAGAGAAGTGGGCTAAAGGCAAATTATCTAAAGTCTTCCCTAGGGACTTAGCCTTTTAACCCATTACCTCGTCACATCTAATTGGGGGCTCGCGTCCGGGATATTTTTTTTCATAAAGTCTAACAAATTTCAATTCAAACGGTAGTTCCTTTTCAAAACTGATCTTGTGTCCACTGGGAAAGTTATTGTGATTTGGTTCACTGTGTTTTGATTTGATTTGTTTGAATGCTATTTATGACTTTATTTTGATGTGCATGCTATTTCTGTTTATGCTGAAATAGTTAAGTGTTGTTTGATACATTCAACTCAGCAGCTTTGTTTTTATTTTGAATAGTTGTATTTACAACCATGGCTGAGATTGTTAAACTTAGGCGGGAGCTTAAAGAATGGGGAGAGTCTCTAGGAATGTCAGGCCAAGAGTTAGCAAATTTTGTCATATCTGAATATGACAAAGAGAAAACTCGCGAGGAGGCCGAGAAAGACAAACAGAGAGCTCATGAGGCTCAAGAGGCTGATAAAGCTCGCGAGGAGGCTGAGAAAGACAAACAGAGAGCCCATGAGGCTCAAGAGGCAGATAAAGATCGCGAGGCTCAACAAGCAGATAAAGATCGCGACGCTCAAGAGCAAATCCGTACTCATGAGTTAAGGCAGAGACAACTAGTGCAGGATGCCAAAAATAAAGAACTCGAACTTGAGGCCACTGAGCGAGAAAAGGCGCGAGACCATGAGCTAGCTATGAAGCAGCTAGAAAACTCAGCAGACTCTGAGACTGCTGCCCCTCAAAATTTTCCCCCTCCCATTCATACCTCAGCCATGACCTTCACATTGGAGGCATTCAATGAGGCAACAGAGTCTATCGATGCATTCCTCGATAGATTTGAAAGACTGGCCCAGGAATTTGAGCTTGCTCCGGAAAAGTACAACCTCAAGCTTGCCCAAAGTCTCAGGGGTGTGGCTTATGAGGTGTACAGCAAACTTCCGTCAAGCCAAATTACCGACTACCCAGCTTTGAAAGAAGCCCTGCTCAACAGATACCAGTTGACAGCGGACGCCTACCGGAAAAAGTTCCGGTCAACCAGAAAAGGTAGGGGAGAGTCCTATGCCCAATTTTCAGATAGACTGGGGAACTATCTGACTAAATGGGTGTCCCTTTCTGCCAAATCAGAGTCCTATGAGGATCTCCGGGAACTGATGGTTGGCGAGCAACTGCGCGAAACCATGTCCCCAGAGTTACGCACCTTTACTGCCGAACAAGGTGCCACAACTCTGGCTGACCTCATCCAGCTAAGTGATAGGTACACTCTAGCCCATGATGAACCTAGCGCCCCTAAAAAGCCAAAACTACAGCAAGTTGTTGGGTCCACTGCTTCACAGCAGAGCAGGGGTAACCCCAACTCCAACAGTGGGTCAAACAGTTCTACCCATGAACGACAACCACTGGGACAACCCTTATTCTGCTCATACTGCAAGTCGAACACCCACAATCGGGATGACTGCAGGAAACTTGCTTACAAGCGGCAAAATGTTGCAACTATGCAAGTCGTCTCGACTTCGCAGAATTGCACAAACCCCTCCCCAATCCAGTGTCCAGGCACACCGTCAGTCGTTGGACAGGCGACTGTCAACAACATCCCTGTTCAGTGTCTCTATGACACTGGACTGTCATGCGACGCCATTGTCTGCGGATCCTTAGTCCCCGCGTCAGCATACACGGGAGACTTCATCTCTCTGCAAGGCCCTGATGCTGCAATCCCCCCATCCACTTTGCCAGTCGCCATAATCAATGTCGACACCAGATATGTTAAGGGACCCATCAAGGCAGTGCTCATGGACAGTCCTGTCTATGACCTCATACTGGGATCACAGTATGTGTTTTTAGGGCACCCCTCTCAACCTGCTATTGTTTCAGCAGGATTCCCTTCTCCCCAATCCACAAACCAACTCCCTCCCTCCTTCCCAAAGAGCAAATCTCCCTCAGCAGGGAAGAAACCTCTCAACGCGGCAAACCAAATTGCCGCGCGAGCCAATCCAGATTGTCCCAAGTCCCCAAGTCCGCCACAACTTGGAAAATCCTTCCCAAGGAATGTCCGCCTAATGACCCAAGACCACTCGCCACAGGTACCTCAGGTGAAAGGCAGCACTGTACCCGCAAACACCCACCGAAGGTACTATCGGGACAGGCCGCCGCACGTACAGCCGTCACCTACCCCTCCCTTTCAGCGAGTGGCAGTCGACTTGGTCGGGCCTCTACCTAAACGGAAGAAGAAATTCCGGTATATAGTCACCGTGGTCGACATATGTACCATGCAGTGCGATGCCGCCCCAATCTCCTCACTTGATGCTAGTCAGATAGCCACGGCACTCAAAGCCATTTTCGCCCGAATCGGCCTACCAAACCACATCATCAGCAATGATGAATCCAGGCTAAAGGGGAAACTCAGGCAAGAGGTGTTTGCTATTCTGCAATCAACCTTGGGACAACTCAACACAGGATTGCCGCACCAACCTCAGTCGGAATCCATTCCACTGATCTCTAACCCACCTGCTCCTTTGAACTCTGTGTTGCGACCAGATGTTCCACCATTCCAGCCGACCCAGTCTCCCCACTAATTTGTCCCTGTCGCCCAAGTCGAAAGTGGAGTCGGCGTTCCACAGGAAGATTCCGGTACCAGAATCTTTTCTTCGGGGGGCCTCTGTGACGTAAGTGTCCCGCGCGACCCGCTTTCTTTATTTCTTATCTACACCCCCCCCCCCTTCCCCCCTCCCCTCCCCCCTCTCCTTTTCATTTCTCTGTCCGGCCGCCACGTTAATTGCCACCCACCATCTAAAGAATGCCGATTCCGGGATAGGTCCTTTTCAAGTTCGAATTGTCTCCCGGGTACCACCTACCGAGGTTATCTCCCTTCACCCCCCCCCCCCCCCCTTTCTACCGTCTCATCACAAGAAAGTGACAACCGAGGTTATCTCCCTTTGAACACGGTTTTTCCTTTTCAATCACAAGGTTAGGAATGTCAGGAATGTGCTAAGGATGGAATAGGCGCGTGATTGTTCAGTACATTTAGAACAGCAAATTGTGACGTGTGGACTGTAATACACCAATAGCAGGCTTTCATTGTTTGAAAGTGAAGGCTATAATTGGAGTGGTGAGAAAAAGTTGTCACACAAGATGCTGAAACGTAGCTAGAGCAACACTCACAACCAGTCATCATAAGCCCACTAGTAAGTATTATTGATGGCAGGTGATTGAGATCTTGTTTGTGTGACTCTAGTTTTGATCTAGATCCTATGTTCAATGATGAATAAGGAGTAGATAGATATGTTATAGAAAAGAAGTGGTAAACATTCTATTCTATTTATGTGCACTGATTATTTGTGTGTGTGTGTGTTTTTGACTTGAACACTTTTGGTACCAGAACCGGAGTTTATGCCTACTAACCCTTTTGTCTATTTTTAGTAGGAAACCTATGGGCCGCAATCTTGCACTATTTTTAGTAGGAAACCTATGGGCCGCAATCTTGCACTTTATGATACCATTCCTTTCCAGGTGTTGGATGGAGAGTGATGATGGATTGATCACCTTTTATGTTTTACTGATCTCAGTTTGTTAACTGAAATTCAGTTTATTTATTAACTACATGTAGTGCTATTGTACAAGGGAAGCCTTCAAGCCGGTTGGGATTCACTAATTCCCTGCCGACTGAAGCCCCTTGTCTCTAAGCCATAGAGATCTACATCCACCTTCTCCTGTGATTATCAGCAGGGCATACATCGTGGGCCGGACGATTATCCCGGACTCCACCAAGCACCAAGACGGGTCCGTCGCCAAGACAACCTGCACCCAGAATCCGCGAGGAGACCACGCCTGAACCGTGCCATCCCGCGAAGCCGTAATAGGAACGACTGGGAGCTACTCTCACCTGACGAGCAAGCCCAGAACTTCAAACAGCTAAGTCTACCTGACTGCGCCAATCATTTGAACTTTCCTACGGACACCGAAGATAATTAGTAACCCTTCCGGCATGGGGCGAACCTTATAGAAAGACAAAAGTCTTGTGAATCCTTTCGGATTTCATTGTGTTTTAACCATATTTTGTTTTGGCGCCATTGAGCTGCTTTATTATTATTGTTGCATAATCTTATGCAGATTTTGGGAGTAAATAAAATACAAGTGTCAAATAATCCTGAACCCTTTGGTCAGACTGATGAGAGTGGGAGTCTTGTAATTTCATGTAAAACCTTACTTCTCTCTGTCTGCCATTTAGAGCAATTCAACCACTTGTATTTCTTACAACCATCTGACGAGCCAGAACCCGGGCACAAATATAAATTTATTAGATGAAAAGGGGCCGGGAAAGTTGCTCATCTCCCATACCCTAGAGAAGTGGGCTAAAGGCAAATTATCTAAAGTCTTCCCTAGGGACTTAGCCTTTTAACCCATTACCTCGTCACACAAACTTAGTCATTGAACTTATGCGTTGTGTCCACACAATAAACAGTGTCTCTTTCAGCGTGGAAGCTGGAACAAAAATGCTGGAGGTCTGCTGTAATTAATCAACAAACAAACAAACAAATCCACACACGCCCACACACACACACACACGCACACACACACAAACAAGCACACACACACACACACGCACACACACACAAACAAGCACACACACAACAACAACAACGTCAACATACAGTATTTATACGGCACTGAATCTTGATAGAAATCAAATCAAAGCGCACACACACGTTAGCATTCATAACGCATTCAAACAAAAATGCAATACAAAGCGAACACACACGGATGACATAAATGGTATACAGCAGAAACAGACCTAAAGGCAAGAGAGAGAAGAGAAAGAGAGTGGAGCCTCAATGACGGGGGAACAGGTGGGTTTCGAGGTTAGATTTGAAAGCAGAGAGGGTCGGTCGCTGACGGAGGGAAAGAGGAAGTTTGTTCCAAGATGTCGGTCCTGAGACAGCAAAAGAGCGCCGACCAACAGTTGAAAGCTTATACCTAGGGATCTGGAGAGAAAGAGGGTCAGAAACTGAACGTAACACATACGCACCTATCTACCTCCTATAAACAGTCTCCCACTAAAGTCTCTAAATGCGACACGAACATGCATGAAACGATCTTACCTTTACAAAATGCTGGAACCGATTCAGAGGTCAACGAACGAGTAGGTGCAATGAAGGTGCAAAAGGCCCCACACGAAAATAAAATAGTCCAACAATATCAAGGGGAATGGATAAGAAAATAGCCGTGTTGTTCTTCGCAAAATCGACAAATCTTACAATCCGTGCTTACTTGCTACAGGAAAGGGCTATTAAACATGTTGGCGAATTCTACCAACAACAAAAACAGGCATACAATGTTCCTTTCAGAAAAGATAGTCCTAGGTTCTGACTTTTTTGTTGTTGTTGTCCACAGTCATTCACTCTCCGCTAAGATTTGCTGAGCACTTTTATTTTAATTGAATGCAAAAACGTTGAATGAAACTTTGACAATAATGTTGCCAAAACAACAACAACACAACTACAAAACTTTCTGTTCAATGATATTCCTACTTCAGCATACTACACTGACTATATAACACAGAATAACTTTTGAGATGTTTGAATTTTCTTTCATGACTCAAACGATATCTCCAAGTCCACCACTACACAGCTTTCTGATTCTTTTCTTGCCTTCTTTTCATTCAGAGAAACATACTCGGTCACACTCAGCCGGGTAATGGTTGTCACTACACCCAACTAACTTTCTGAAACTACTCTCGCCAACAGCGACATGTATTCAACTTGTGATGATACTTTATCCCCGTCGAGATAGAGCTTTTTGGTGTGTGTGGACACGTTTTATCTTCCTCGGTTTGTGGAACTCATTCACACACACATACTCGGTCACAGAATCGCATAATTATATAAAAATAGTGGGCATTGTAACAAAGTCAACTTGCTGCTTCTTGGACATCAACTCTCGCAACGAAGTTTTGAGCGTTTATAGGGGAAGACGGGGTAAAAAGCGCATGGGCGGGTAAGAAGCCCACCCCAATTATCTCATGAAATAAAGAAAATTTCAGTCAAATTTGCCCATGAGACGATTGCTAGACATTAACGCTCATATCATGGGCAAAATGAGACTGAAATTTGCTTCATTTCATGAGATAATTGGGGTGGGCTTCTTACCCGCCCATGCGCTTTTTACCCCGTCTTCCCCTATATCGATAGTTTGTATGTGTATTCACTTTTTCTTCTTCCTATCCCTTTTCTGGTTCTTTTTTTTATGGTCACCCCCTAAAGTGTGTACAATTACTTCTATATAAAGAAGTTGGTCACCACCACAGAAGAAGATATCTTGTCGCAGAACTCTTTATTTCTAATAAGAGAAATGCCTTCTTTCATTTTCTGTCCGTATTTGTTTTTTTCTATCTCGTTCTTTTTTTTTTTTTACATGTTGAGGTCTTCTCATTCACAGAAATTCTCGGTCAGAAGACTTAGAGAGGTATGTGTGTGTGTGTGTGTGGTAAGTAGAGAAAGGCATGCTAAGGTAAACTCGCTATACTTTCTTTTCTCAGCAAACACTCGTAGAGAGTGACACTCGTACAAGATCACAACACTGGAGGGGGAGAAGTAAGGCACCACCGTAGGTAGCGAGCCACAGTCATTTGAAAGGGGCGGAGAGAACGAGAGAAAGAGCGGGGTGGGTGGGGGAAAGTAAGTAGGGGAGGGGGTGGGGATGGGAGCAACGAAGGGGTAGGAGGGTGCAGAAATTTATCTACCCCCCTATGTCATGGCTCGCTTCATTAATTGCAGAAAGCTCAACCATCCGTGGCTGTCTCTCTCTCTCTCTCTCTCTCTCTCTCTACCCCCCCCCCTCTCTCTCTCTCTCTCTCTCTCTCTCTCTCTAGCATTCTCTCTCTCTCTCGCCTCTGCTAGTGCATGCAGCCAACCAACCCTGACGACACCAGCCCCGTGACGAAACGCTCGAGCTGCTATATACGCCCCCCCCCCCCCCCCCATGACCCCTCCCCCCCTCAACCCCTCTTACCCTTACCCACCAAGCACCCTGACACGCGACAACAACAACAACAACAACATACAGTATTTATACGGCGCTGAATCTTGATAGAAATCCACCACCACCATCACACCCACACACTACATACACACACACACACGCGCGCGCGCGCACGCACGCACGCACACGCACGCACACGCACACACACACACACACACACACACACACACACACACACACACACACGCGCGCACGCGCGCGCGGTAGCAATCTAACTCATCAATCCCACAGTACAGTCACGGGGTTGTTCATAAACGTAAAAACCAATATTTACCCACAGTCTGCAGAGCAATGCCCCCAGTTTGATCAAAGCTGTTCTTCTAGCTGGCGCATCACAAAGAAGAGAAGAAACCCCTTCCAAAGGGCGACTACAGTGGAGACTATTGTTTTCACCAACTTCATCATATCCTTTCATCCCTTCATATTCTTTGCCTCTCGGTCTATTTCAGGGTCAAGATTCTCTAGACGACGGTCGCCGCGCGCATAACTATTACGCCAAAAGGGGTCTAAGAAACACTTAGGAAACGTTTGCGGAAGAATATTACAAGATCTTGTCTGATTGGTAAAAAAAAAAGAAGGTATTATTTTAACCAAACTTTAATGGACCAGTCAACAACAAGAAATGTATTCACCCCCTGCAAGTCACGTGATAGTTCGCCATGAGATACTTTGGGAGTAGCCACAAAACGTTGTGTTTTTGCAAACGTAGGCAAAAGAGGCGTTTCTTAGTACCGTTTTAGCCGATTTGCGTTCACGCTACGTAACGTTAGCCCTTGTGAAACGACACCCAGGTCTCTGTACACGTTAACAAAATTCGCAAAATATCTCTATTTCTTTATGGCAACACAGTGTTAGGCCACTCATAATAATAATACTTACAAATCACTGTGTTGACATGGGGAAATAGTGATATTTTGTGAATAGTGTTAACGTGTACACAGACCTTTAGATTTTATAAAACCTCTTCACATTAATCTGATTTATGGGTGATGTATTCACAGAGCGAGTTCTCAATCTCGCACTCGCGCGTTCAAGTACTTCACATTGTTCGTTGATGTCTGTCTGTCTGTCTGTCTGTCTGTCTGTCTCTCTCTCTCTCTCTCTCTCTCTCTCTCTCTCTGATAGACAATAGAGTATTTGCCACGCGCCGGTGACCTTGAATTTCACTGAGTTGAATTTAGAGAGTTGAATTAGAGAGGTCAGCGCAACTCGGGCAGAACGAGCTCGGGCAAATTAGTAGTCTAGTATAGTGAACGAACACTCGTGGCAAACGCCCTATTGAATTCTCTTGGCCCAAACTGAAACATAATGTTATCCACTTATGCGACTCTGCATCAACTACTCCAGCTCCTATGCTCGCTTACCATGCTCGCATGTTGCACAGCTAAATGATGATGCGAGCGAGCGCCTCCCAGTAAGTGACTCAGCCTTTAAAGACCCACCACGTCACGTGTCAAAATCACGATTTTCACGTGTTTCCCTCTTATGGCTGGTAAGAAATCTTAAGAAATCTTCCTAGCATAAGAGGGAATGTGACACGTGACGTGGGGGGTCTTTAAAGTTGGCTTACCTTCAATATACAGAATCTGCTACTACTCGAGAAAGCACCAGCCTTCTTCAATCAACAGTTTCTTTCTTGCGAATTTCTTGTTTCGCAGCAAAAAAAAAAAAAAAACGTGCTTACAATAACGCCTTTATTTGTCAACTTCTAACGTATCTGTAAAACGCGTCTCATTGGTTTACTTTTCCCTTTCCCTTTTAAGACCCCGCACGTCACGTTTCAAAATCACGGTTTGCACGTGTTTTCCCTCTTATAGCTAGCAAGGAATCTAAAGAAAGCTTCCTAGTATAAGAGGGAATGTGACACGTGACGTGCGGGGTCTTTAAGGGCCAGCCACACGTCCACTAAAATCGCACGACTGTACGATACGATTCGATCACGCGGTCTCGACGAACAAAATGTGATTCGCGCTTCGAGATCACGTGATCGAATCGTATCGTACAGTCGTGCGATTTTAGCGGACGTGTGGCTGGCCCTTCACTTCCACTACGTTATTACCTGAAGATTTGCTAGCAGCAGCGCAGAAACGACTCGATACGGAGACTCATAACGATGATGGCTAATCTTAAAGGTGGACTCTGACGGATGAGTTTTTTTTTGCAAGGACCATGTCGAGATCACCAGAAAGACAGCCGTTTCAAGGTTCGGAAAATATTACTCAAACTAAAGCACTTCATTACAGTTGTTAACGGTTCTTTCAGATAAATGCTATTAATCACGTCTTTCCCCCATTTTGTTTTTAATTTAGTAATACATTACATTATTTGTAATATTATGGTATGGGTTATCATTGAAATGATTTTGGACATCACTCTTGGGTTGATTCTTGGAAATTTATTTATGTGTGTGTATGTTTTTATATTTCTGTGCCCAAATGGGGTATGAAATAAATTTCTTGCCTTTCTTGCCTTGCCTTGCCTGGAACACTCACTTTGCTCTGGTTTCCTAGAAATCAAACCGTCAAAACGGCGATTCCTTCTTGGCGGAGATGCCGGAGAGAGAAGCCATTTTGGATGGGGTGGGTGGAGGACACTCATTGTGGCTGAAGCTTTTTTTTTCTTTTTCACAGTGCAGTAAAAACACAAGTGAAGCTATTTCCTTTGTTGTGAGCGAAACTCATTTAAATAAACTGCATAATAAAAATAATAATAATAATAAAAAAGGCTTGTATTGCGAAATTTTCGTGCAAACAATTTGGTCTAAACCCAGACGGCCATTACAAAAGAGACGGCACACGCCTTCTCTTTCAGTGAAAGACTTTGACTTCCAGCACCTCCGCCAAGGAGGAATCGCCGATTTGACGGTTCGATTTCCAGGAAACCAGAGCAAAGTGAGTGTTGCGATCTCTGTAAAGGGTGTTTTCATGGTGATCTCGACGTGTTTCTTGCAAAAACTCATCCGTCAGGGTGGCCCTTTAATAAACAGAAGAAGCCCTGTTCCCAATGTGTTTATCTTCAGCATATAATTTTAACAGGTGGAAAAGTGTTCTACAATGTCTCCATCCACTCCCCTCCCCTCTCCCCCCCCCCCCCCCCCCCCCCCCCCCCCCCCCCCCCCCCCCCCCCCACACACACACTCTGTCAATCTGCCTATCTGTCTCTCTGTTTGTGTCTGTCTGTCTGTCTTCGAGACCAAAAGGTAGGCCCTATGTTGAATGAGAACACCCCCCCCCCCCCCCCCCCGGTGGGGATACCGGGGGGTCTTTTATCTAAATAGTTCCCCCACCTTCTGGAAGCTCTGTGCTTGTAAACTTCCTCTAATCTGTCACTCTCTTTGACTCTGCCTTTTCCCTTTGCTTTACTCTCATCTACTATCTTTCTGCCTTACCAGTCCATTCTCCTCCTGCCTTTTTTTTCTTCTTCACAAAACACTTTTAAAAACATTCCCTCCAGCCGAAGTCGGACTTGCTGGGCCTAACTATTTCTTAGTTAGGCGCATAACGGCAGCACGACGCATCCGCACTCATAATTGACAAGAAAAACTGTCTGAGTGATCAAAGAAGAAGAATGAGAAACACGTTTGCTAAGGGGAACAGGACAACATGAATTCTTCAGAAAAAAAATAACATATAAAGTGAAGAAGGGCTTGAAGACCTGACTAATGCCGGATTTCAGGAGAAGAAAGAAATCTCAGACCGAGCTGAACAGTAGCCTTCTTCTTCTTCTTCTTCTTCTGATTCGATCACTCAGTCTCCTGTCATATGAGCGCAGATGCGTAATGCTGCCGTTATACGCCTAACTAAGAAATAGTTAGGCCCAGCGTGTCCGTCTTCGGTTTGTAAGAATTTCTAGAAGAAGAAGAAAAAAGGCATGAGAATGGACAGAAAGATAGTAGATGACAGTAAAGCAAAGGGAGAAAGGCAAGAGTCAAACAGACTGGTGGATTAGAGGAAGCTACAAACACATAGCTTCCAGAAAGTGGGGGAACTATTTGTACGAAAGACACCCCCACCCACCCACCCCACCCCCGGTTTCCGAACGGGGGAGGATCTTGGGAAGAAAAGCTGGAGAGCAGGACTTTCTTCAAAGACAAGAAGACGTCTGTTTCACACCTCTCTGAAATTCAGCCACGAACGCTTCCTCACGAACTTCGCTGAATGAAAACTACGCTTCCTCACGAACTTCGCTGAATGAAAACTACGCTTCTTCACGAAATGAAAACTAGGCTTCTTCACGAGCTTCGCTAACTGAAAACTACGCTTCTTCACGAACTTCGCTAACTAAAAATTACGCTTCCTCACGAACTTCGCTGAATGAAAACTACGCTTCTTTACGAACTTCACTAACTGAAAACTACGCTTCTTCACGAACTTCACTGAATGAAAACTATGCTTCTTCACTGAATGAAAATCACGCTTCTTCACGAAACCTCGCTAACTGAATACTACGCTTTTTCACGAACTTCGCTGAATGAAAACTACGCTTCTTCACGAACTTCGCTGAATGAAAACTACGCTTTTTTCTCTCTCACGAACTTCCGCAAACCCCCCAAAAAAACCTTGGGGACTCTGAAATAGTTCCACACTTTTAGCATGCCTTCCCCCTCTCCTTCCCCTTTCCCCATCTCCGTTCCTTTACTCCTCATCCCCACCCCCACCCCCCACCCACACCTCCACACACACACGACGATTCATTGTACCTTCATTCATGAAGAACAAGACACTAAGACACCCCTCCCTACTACACTATACTAGCGCCCCAGGGGCATACCGCCCCCCCCCCCCCCCCCCCCCCCCCCCCCACACACACACACACAGAGAACAGAATGACAGGGGACACCTGGGAAGAGGATCACCTGACAGAAAACTACTGTTATGTCACACAGGGCTTTGGGAGGGGGGGGGGAGTTCAGGTGTGGGTGGGGTAAAGCATATCTTCGCTCTCATTCTGGTTACAGACCTGTTTACCCCCTACACAAGTCTTGAGTAGTCTGGAGAGCTGACATGAGTAGTTTGTGTGTGAATTGAGTAGTCCTCTTCATTAAACCACCAACCAATGTTCACTGAAAACGAGTAATTAGAGCATTATTTTCAAATTTGAAGAGTAGTAGAAGTCCAAATTGAGTAGAATACTACTCGAAAAGAGTAGAGTAAACAGGTCTGTGGTTAGGTTGTAACTTAGACATCCACCACCACCACCACCACATGTTTACCACTCTTAATCTCAGAGCCTGCTTCTTCAAGAACCCTATATAATTATACCCTATATATATATAATTATAGTTTGCTTTGATAAAACTTTTCTGTGTCCAATGTCTTTATTTGTGAACGTCAGAAACAAAACCAGTTAACGTTAACTTTGAGTAATGTTCCGTGTTAAAAAAAAACAAAAAAAAAAACAAAAAAATTTGTGCTGGTTATATAATTATATCGGGTGAGAATAGAGACCCATGGAAAAAGTCAGCAGACGAAACGTCGGGGAAAATTTTAACCACGCTAGTTTTTTGTCAGCTTTCTGAATGTGGTACTCTCTCTCTCTCTCTCTCTCTCTCTCTCTCTCTCTCTCTCTATATATATATATATATATATATATATATATATATGCTTATATATATAGTAGCTTTGATAAAGCTTTTCTGTGTCCAATGTCTTTTTTTGTGAACCTCAGAAACAAAACCAGTTAACGTTAACTTTGAGTAATGTTCCGTGTTCAAAAAAAAAAATAAAAAATAAAAAAATATATAAATTGTGCTGATTTACTTTATATAATTTATATAATTTTTATTATTTTTATTTTTTGAACACGGAACATTACTCAAAGTTAACGTTAACTGGTTTTGTTTCTGAGGTTCACAAATAAAGACATTGGACACAGAAAAGCTTTATCAAAGCAAACTATTCTGCATTTCAAATGCACTAACTTTTCAGTCCTTCAGAGTAGGGGTACGGAGCTGGCTATTCACTGAGATTTTTCTTTCATGCTATATATATAGTTATCTACTATTCTTGGCTTCTTTCAGTTTTGATGACAATAGCCCTAGTCGTAGGCTGATCCTGGCCCTACCCCTTTTATTCCCCCCCGAGTACTCCGCCCCCCCCCCCCCCCCCCCCCAGCCCCCTGAAGACGGAGTGTGGCTGCCCACGAACGTGGTGGGGGCAATCAACACAAAAAACGATCACACTGCACGTGATGTTCTCACCCGTAGCTGATGCGCTTTAGTACCATAGTGTTCAAGCGCTTCCACCGTTAAAGGGGATGATGATCCCTGGAGTCTTTTAGCCAGGGTAAGCCAATAACAACGTTTCCCGAATGTTGCCTCTTCGTGAAAAATGTTTCAATGCAAAAATTCGATGAATGGTGGTGTCTAAACCACAACTCACTGAAAAGGAGTATTTAGAGCATTATTTTCAATTTTGAAGAGTAGTAAAGGTCCAAATTGAGTAGAATACTACTCGAAAAGAGTAGAGCAAACAGGTCTGAGAGAGAGAGAGAGAGAGAGAGAGAGAGAGAGAGAGAGAGAGAGAGAGAGAGAGAGAGAGAGAGAGAGAGAGAGAGAGAGAGAGAGAGAGAGAGAGAGAGAGAGAGAGAGAGAGAGAGAGAGAGAGAGAGAGAGAAACATTTGAAACATTATTTTGTTTATTGAGGGAAAAGAATAAGCACACAATGGGCTTGTTTACATCTTGCCCTCGAAACAAAAGAAGAAAAGCATGATTAAACTTCAATTAATGAACAAAAGCAACAAGGGGAAAAGAGAGAAAAGAGAGAGAGAGAGAGAGAGAGAGAGAGAAAGACAGACAGACAGACACAGACAGACAGAGACAGAGACAGAGAGAGAGAGGAGAGAGAGAGAGAGAGGAGAGAGAGAGAGAGAGAGAGAGAGAGAGACAGAGAGAGAGAGAGAGACAGAGAGAGACAGAGAGAGAGAGAGAGAGAGAGAGAGAGAGAGAGAGAGAGAGAGAGAGAGAGAGAGAGAGAGAGAGAGAGAGAGAGAGAGAGAGAGAGAGAGAGAGAGAGAGAGAGAGAGAGACAGACAGACAGACAGACAGACAGACAGACAGACAGACAGAGGCAGAGACAGAGAGACAGAGAGGGGTGGTGAAAGGGACAGTCCAGGCATCTATAACCTGTATTTACCTTGTCACCCTTTCAATGCGGACCAATTGTCGCAGTGACAGGAGAACAAAGACACCCCCACCCCCCACCCCCCACCTCCCAGACACATGTCAAGGTAGGGGAGATAAGAAGGGTGAGAAGATGCGGCGGGGGAGGGGGAAGGGATGCAAGGAAAAGATGTGTTGGAGGGGGGGTATGTTGTTGTTGTTGTTGTTGTTCTCGTACCTTGGCTAAAAGACTCCAGGGATCACCCCAACAGCCGAAGCACTTGGAACACTAGGGTAGAAACGCATGAGCTAGGGAAGAGAAACACTGACCTGGGTGGGAGGAAGAAGGATCCTAGGAGGTAACTTGCTGGGTGACAAGTTTTGAGCATCTATATCTCTTCGTCGGACTGAATTTGCAGCGGTGTGTTGGCAGTCTGTCTTCACTGACTGAGTATAATGGTCAATCTATGGCGATATTTTTTTCACGCCAGAGGGCAGTCAATGCACTAGGGGCTTATCACGCGATTTTCTTACTTGGGCGTAGTGAGAGAGAGAGAGTGATGGTAGGACCACTCACTGTCTCTCTCTCTTTCTTTATCCCCAACTAATAATATAGAGAGAGGATTAGCCCCACACGAGCGTCATGCCCTCTGGCGTGAGAAAAATCGCACTAAGTCTCTCATTGTTCAGGGGAGGAATGGGTGAACACATAGGGATGAGAACATTGACGTGTGTGACCGGTTTTTCGTTATTACCCCGCCACGTGGGCAGCCACACTCCCGACTTCGGGGGGTTTGGAAGACTGATGATTATGTTACGCTAGGACAGTAGGAGCTCGTCACGGCTAAAGACAACCCCTGCATAACTGTGCATGCAGAGCATAACATTTGGATGTAGCCTTGGTGTTCTAGCCTATGTCAACTGGTCTGGCATGGCCTTAACCCTTTCACCGCCATTGTCGTATTTTTGCACCACAGTGATTGAACACCCATGTCATTAAAAGTCTTGAAATGAGGGTCTGTTATCCAATGATCTTGGGTTCCTAATTTTGAGAGGCAAGGATAGGCCTTGTTTCAAATATATCACAGAAGAATTCCCAATATTTCAAACAAACATCTTTTGTCTGTCCATGTAAGTTTAATGGAAAACTTTGGCTAAAAACTGGCTGGCGACAAAAGGGTTCAAGCCAAGGGGAAGAGGGGGGGGGGGGGGGGGGGGGGGGGGGGGGGGGGTGCAATAATCAAAGACACTTCGATCTTACGCAAAGACTGATCACAGCCTAACCAGTACCGAACAATCACGCGCCGGTTACATTGTTATCACGTGCCGACATTCCTATCTTTCTCGTGCTCGGAAAGGAAGGGTTCAAAGGAAGCCGACCGTGGTTGTCACTTTCTCGTGATGGGAACCGATTAGGCCCAGCATGTCCGACTTTGGCTGGAAGAAATCTTTTTGAAAGTGTTGTTTTTTGGGGGGGGTTTAAAGGCAGGAGAATGGACCAGAAAGGCAGAAAGATAAGTAGATGACAGCTAAGCAAAGGGGGGGAAAAGGCAAGAGTCAAAGAGAGTGAGAGATTAGAGGAAATTACAAGCACAGAACTTCCATGATGAAAGTTCGTTTAACGTCCTCCGGTCTGGAACAGACACATAATTATGGGACATTAGTGGAAATAAAGATGGTGGGAGCGATCCTGGAGGCAATGCCCGAAGGAAGTGCAACACCAGGAAAGTCCAGAATTTGTAACAATACAGATATTATTGTAATTAAAATAGTAACAAGTGCAACGCCGAGCGGCTGCAAAGTCCCCTCGCAGCATCGCCGATGTACTCCGAAGTCGGAATGTGTCGGCTGTACACATACATAAAAACGCATTAAAACAGCACGTAACTACATAAAAAGGCATCAAAACAGCACGTAACTGAATAGTTTTTTTATATATAGCCTTGGGGTTCGGACCCGTGATTTGAGCGCGCGCGATCATGCGCACACAAAAATTCATGACAACTGTGTTATAGACCACTCATCAAGAAACGTTGTGAAAAAAATTTGCACTAAAATACATGCAAAACTTCGCGAGATATTAGCGATTATGTGTTTCGGGGTTTGAACCCCGTAACTGGCGCGACCTTGACCTTAATGTAAAACTATAAATACATCTTGGCAAACTAATATATCAAATTTGATGATGATAGACTGAATAGTTTTTGAGAAAAACGTACGAATAGCCGGACGGACGGAGGCACACCGGACGGACGGTCAACGGACGGACGGACACCGGACGGACGGACGGACGGACGGACACCGGACTGACGGACGGACCAGACAAAAACAATAGCTCCCCGAACCTTCGGCTCGGGGACTAAAAACTTCCAGAAGGTGGGGGAACTATTTATACAAAGCCCCCCCCCCCCCCCCCCCCCCCCCCCCCCCCCCCCCCCCCCCCCACCCCCCCCCCCCCCCCCCCCCCCCCCCCCCCCCCCCCCCCCTCGCTATCCACACGGGGGATGTTTGTACTACTTTGCTACATTTTGTCCTCTTTTCTTTTTTTTATCATTTTACGCTTCTTTTTTCCTCTTTTTTCTTTTCGCAGTCTTCATTGTCCTCACTCTTCCCTGGCTGGCTATTCGCTTTATTGAGAAAACGAAAACAGACCTCAGGTAACGAGAAAGGAGGTGTCAACGACAAGAGAGGTGTCAAGTGAACAGTACTTCGGAGAATCTCTCTCTCTGTCTCGTTCTGTGTGTGTGTGTGTGTGTGTGTGTGCGTGTGCGTGTGCGTGTGCGTGTGCGTGTGCGTGTGCGTGTGCGTGTGCGTGCGTGTGTGTGTGTGTGTGTATATAGGTGTGTGTGTGTGTGTGTGTGTGTGTGTGTGTGTGTGTGTGTGTGTGTGTGTGTGTGTGTGTGTGTGTGTCGTGACTGTGTGTGTGTGTGTGGATAATCTCTCTATCTCTCTCGTTGTGTGTGTGTGTGCGTGTGCGTATGCGTGTGCGTGCGTGCGCGCGTGTGCGTGTGCGTGAGTGCGTGCGTGTGATGCAACTGTGTTTAGGCATAAACGCACGCGCGAATGCACACATAAAAATGCATCGACGCACGCATACACAATCGGGCACTGAAAAACGCGCGTGCATACACGCACACACATGCACGCGCGCGCGCACTTATTGATATTGGTATTACTTTTCATTAAGATTACTACATTTATTGATATGCGGGTTGCACCCACCTGGAGAACACATCGTGTCAAGTAAACCCGAGTTCGAACCTGGGTACAGGGGATTTTTCCTCTCACTTCGCACAAGGCTTTACGGTCTGAACGTGGAGTCTTTCGGATAAGACGATAAACCGAGGTCCCGTGTGCCCATGCACTTAGCATACGTTAAACCCAGTGGCAACGAAACAGTTGTCATTTGGTCAAAAGTTACCCTCCCCCCCCTTTTCCTTACTCATCAGTCACACAAAAAATGCATGCAAAAAAAAAAAAAAAAAAAAAAGTGTGGCGCGCCTCTGGCTGCGACGCGCTCTCCAGGTGAGAGCAACCCAACTTTCACAGAGACGTCTCTGTGACTATAAAGTACCTAATACCTAATACCTCTCCTGACCTAATACCTCTCCTGAAGGTGTATAATAATCCAAGAGATTGGCCTTTTTTTTTTCAATCTTAAATATAAAACAAGGTCATACGCCAAGGTCAAGGTCACGACGGCGATAATTTATGCGCGGATGCCTTCCCCTCGTGGTGACACACCACCATACAAAATTTGAAGCGATTCGGTCAAGCGGTTCGGGAGATATCCTTGGGACAGACAGAAAAAAACAACCCCAAAACAAAGTTACATACACGAACGGAAACAAACTCCTTTGCGATCGTAGATCGGCAAAGGACAGCAAACTCGAACGAAAACATACACTCCTTTGCGATCGTAGATGCGATCGGCAAAGGACAAGAAACATACACGAACGAAAATAGACTCCTCTGCGATCGTAGATCGGCAAAGGACAACAAACTCGAACGAAAATAGACTCCTCAGCGATCGTAGACCGGCAAAGGACAAGAAACTCGAACGAAAACAGACTCCTCTGCGATCGTAGACCGGCAAAGGACAAGAAACTCTAACGAAAATAGACTCCTCTGCGATCGTAGACCGGCAAAGGACAAGAAACTCGAACGAAAATAGACTCCTCTGCGATCGTAGATCGGCAAAGGACAACAAACTCGAACGAAAATAGACTCCTCTGCGATCGTAGATCGGCAAAGGACAACAAACTCGAACGAAAATAGACTCCTCTGCGATCGTAGACCGGCAAAGGACAAGAAACTCGAACGAAAACAGACTCCTCTGCGATCGTAGATCGGCAAAGGACAACAAACTCGAACGAAAATAGACTCCTCTGCGATCGTAGACCGGCAAAGGACAAGAAACTCAACGAAAATAGACTCCTCTGCGATCGTAGATCGGCAAAGGACAAGAAACATACACGAACGAAAATAGACTCCTCTGCGATCGTAGACCGGCAAAGGACAAGAAACTCGAACGAAAATAGACTCCTCTGCGATCGTAGACCGGCAAAGGACAACAAACTCGAACGAAAATAGACTCCTCTGCGATCGTAGATCGGCAAAGGACAACAAACTCGAACGAAAATAGACTCCTCTGCGATCGTAGACCGGCAAAGGACAAGAAACTCGAACGAAAACAGACTCCTCTGCGATCGTAGATCGGCAAAGGACAACAAACTCGAACGAAAATAGACTCCTCTGCGATCGTAGACCGGCAAAGGACAAGAAACTCGAACGAAAATAGACTCCTTTGCGATCGTAGATCGGCAAAGG
>CM065702.1:19235164-19245164 GCA_017654935.2 Phymorhynchus buccinoides | reverse complement strand
CCACAGTGATTTAACACCTATGTCACCAAAAGGCATCAAATTGGGGTCTATTATCCACAGACCCTATTGTCTTACAGACCTGTTTACCCCCTACACAAGTCTTGAGTAGTCTGGATAGCTGAAATGAGTAGTTTTGGTGCAAAATGTGTAGTTTTATTCATTAAACCATCAAACAATGTTCACTGAAAATGAGTAGTAATCAAGAATTAAAGAGCATTATTTTCAGTTTTGAAGAGTAGTAGAGGTCCAAATTGAGTAGAATACTACTCGAAAAGAGTAGAGTAAACAGGTCTGGTCTTAGCTTTGGGAAGTAAGGATAGACCTTATTGTATATTATACATATATATCACAGAAGAACCCCAAATACTGCAGGATTTTGTTATCTACCCGGAACATTTTGGCTGAAATATGGCTGGCGGTGAAAGGGTTAATCGTAAAAAGTGTAGGAACGTTTCACACTTTGTCCACCTAATCCGGGGAGGGTGACGCGGGCAGGGAATAACTATGGTCCCTTTAAGGCATCAAAAGATGTGTGTTCCATAAAGGTGTGGTGGTTTTCCATTCATTCGTATTAGTGGACTACTCGTACTTTTTGCATCGCCTCTGGCTGGTTTTTTTTTTTAGCGAACAATCATGAAAATGTTTCTCATTATTATTATTATTATTATTATTATTATTATTATTATTTGAACATTCAGCACGCCTAATCAATTTAATGCCCTTGGCGTTTACAATTTAAAAATATAATATACACATATAACACCGCATATAATACGTAACATATAGCATAAAGAATGGGGAAACAAAATTACACAAACACCCAAAGGCGGGAAGACAGACAGACACAGAATTATACACACACTCGCGCTCACGCGCGCGCACACTCACGTACTTACACACGCGGACACACACTCACACAGATAAGTATGTGCGCTCACAAAGCGCAGACGTTCACTCTCAGATATGCACACACCAAGTCATGAAGGAAGGGATTAGTAGTTATTTATGAAACAGATATGAAGCAGAGAGGATATTGTATCTGAGAGAGCGAGGCAACTGATTCCAAGTAACAGGAGCTTGATAGGCGAAAGAGCGTTGACCAAAGGTTTTTAGAACGTTATTATTTTGCACAAAGTTCTGTGTCACTACGTGATGTCATCCAAGTAAATGACCTCATCATAATTTGACATCATTAAGCGTCAGTCCATGGATTCATAAAGCGGGCCCTCGAAATTATTTCGCTCTATTTAATTGGTGTTCGGGTTATATTTTTTGTCTATAAAGGTTTGTGGTTACTTTTACGCATAAAAAAAACACCGGTATTACAACTGGCCACGTCTATTTATGTTCATAGCGCATTTAGTATACTGGTCCATTTAACACACCCTAACTTTCCCCGCCCAAATCTGGAAAGCTTTTTTCTCTGCTCCAGTAGTTAAGCTTAAAGGGCCACCCCGACGGATGAGTTTTTGTAACAAACACGTCGAGATCACCAAGAAAACACCCTTTGCAGAGATCGCAACACTCACTTTGCTCGGTTTTCCTATAAATCAAACCGTCAAATTGGCGATTCACCCTCGGCGGAGGTGCTGGAAGTCATTTTTTTCAGTGAAAGAGAAGGCATGTGCCTTCTTTTTTTATAATGGCCGCCTGAGTCGCTTAGACAAAAATCACGAAACTTCCACAATGCAAGTCTTTTTATTTACAGTTTACCCATAGGGGTTTCGCTCACAACAAAGGAAATAGCTTCATTATGTATTTATTTTTAACTTCACTACAAAGAAGAAAAAGCTTCAACCACTTTCAGTTGAGTGTCCTCCACCCACCCCGTCCAAAATGGCTTCTCTCTCCGGCATCTCCGCCAAGGAGGAATCGCCGTTTCGACGGTTTGATTTCTAGGAAACCAGAGCAAAGTGAGTGTTCCGATCCTTGAAAAGGCTGTCTTTCTGGTGATCTCGACGTGTTTCTTGCAAAAAACTCATCCGTCAGGGTCCACCTTTAAAGGGCTGCAAAAACGTCTAGGCAGTCATCTAACACAGCCTAAAATCTGGTACTATAACAAACATCGACTTATTATTGACTTCCATGACCCTTTTCCTGCCACAGACGACTTAATTGGTTAAGAACACAAACGCGTGATTAACAGATTAATGTCACTATCACCCTGCCTGGCTACGAGACTGTCTCGTACTGAATGTCTGTCATCTGAATGCATGTCATAACCCTTTCTGTCATACATCCTGGGATGATGGTTTTTGGTTTAGCAAACTTTAAGCCAAGAAAGACATACACGTATGAGAACATTTTCTCAGATTGAGTCGAACAGATTTTGTCTATAAGGTCAAAGCGATTAAGGAGATTAAAGCATGGATTCAGCCGTTCACGATAAAAATCTGGACACAAACAGGTTTAATGTCAATCATTCTCAGATCACCCCTTTTAAAGCAGGGGATACCAGTGGTACCAGGCTATGGTGGGTGGGGGGGCTTTCCTACAAATAAGTTCCCCCCCCCCCCTATCTGTAAGTTCTGCGCTTGTAATTCCTCTAATCTGTCACTCTCTTTGACTCTGCCTTTCCCCTTTGCTTACTGTCCTCTACCCTCTTTCTGCCGTACTGGTCCATTCTCCTACCTTCCACCCCCCAGTCCTCCTCACCCCAGAAATCCTTACAGAGATTTTTTCCAGCAGAAAAACAGTAACGATGCTGGGCCTGATTATTTCTTAAGCGCATAACGGCAGCATGACTCATCTTGCGCTCATATGACAGGATGCTGTTTGAGCGATCGACGACGAAGCAAGAATCACCTGAGAGTGATAACGTTTGTGAACATGAACATTAGTAATACAAACGTTACATATATAGGCCTATGACACAACTGAAGGAAGAATAGCACAATGATAACGTTTGTGAACATGAACATTATCAATACAACGTGACAGGCTAACGACGAGGAAGAATCATCTGAGAGTGATAACGTTTGTGAACATGGACATTAGCAATACAAGCGTTACATAATATAGGCCTATGACAAAACGAAGGAAGAATCCTCTGAGTGATAACGTTTGTGAACATGAACACTATCACTATTGTTCCCAGTGTGACGAGGTAATGGGTTAAAAGGCTAAGGTCTCTAGGGAAGACTTTAGAAAATTTGCCTTTAGCCTACTTCTCTAGGGTATGGGAGATGAGCAACTTTCCCGGCCCCTTTTCATCTAATAAATTTATATTTGTGCCCGGGTTCTGGCTCGTCAGATGTTTGTAAGAAATACAAGTGGTTGAATTGCTCTTAATGGCAGACAGAGAGAAGTAGGGTTTTACATGAAATTACAAGACTTCCACTCTCATCAGTCTGACTCAAAGGGTTCAGAATTATTTTGACACTTGTATTTTATTTACTCACAAAATCTGCATAAGATTATGCATCAATAATAATAAAGCAGCTCAATGGCTCCAAAACAAAATATGGATAAAAAAAAAAATGTAATCCGAAAGGATTCACAAGACTTTTGTCTTTCTATAAGGTTCGCCCCATGCCGGAAGGGTTACTAATTATCTTCGGTGTCCGTAGGAAAGTTCAAATGATTGGCGCAGTCAGGTAGACTTAGCTGTTTGAAGTTCTGGGCTTGCTCGTCAGGTGAGAGTAGCTCCCAGTCTTTCCGGTTACGGCTTCGCGGGATGGCATGTTCAGGCGTGGTCTCCTCGCGGATTCTGGGTGCAGGTTGTCTTGGCGACGGACCCGTCTTGGTGCTTGGTGGAGTCCGGGATGATCGTCCGGCCCACGATGCCCTGCTGATAATCACAGGAGAAGGTGGATGTAGATCTCTATGGCTTAGAGACAAGGGGCTTCAGTCGGCAGGGAATTAGTGAATCCCAACCGGCTTGAAGGCTTCCCTTGTACAATAGCACTACATGTAGTTAATAAATAAACTGAATTTCAGTTAACAAACTGAGATCAGTAAAACATAAAAGGTGATCAATCCATCATCACTCTCCATCCAACACCTGGAAAGGAATGGTATCATAAAGTGCAAGATTGCGGCCCATAGGTTTCCTACTAAAAATAGTGCAAGATTGCGGCCCATAGGTTTCCTACTAAAAATAGAGGTTAGTAGGCATAAACTCCGGTTCTGGTACCAAAAGTGTTCAAGTCAAAAACACACACACACAAATAATCAGTGCACATAAATAGAATAGAATGTTTACCACTTCTTTTCTATAACATATCTATCTACTCCTTATTCATCATTGAACATAGGATCTAGATCAAAAATAGAGTCAAACAAACAACCAGTCTCAATCACCTGCCATCAATAATACTTACTAGTGGGCTTATGATGACTGGTTGTGAGTGTTGCTCTAGCTACGTTTCAGCATCTTGTGTGACAACTTTTTCTCACCACTCCAATTATAGCCTTCACTTTCAAACAATGAAAGCCTGCTATTGGTGTATTACAGTCCACACGTCACAAGATTGCTGTTCTAAATGTACCGAACAATCACGCGCCTATTCCATCCTTATCACATTGCGGACATTCCTAACCTTGTCGATTCAGAAAGGAACCATCTTGAAAGGGAAATAACTGTGGTTGTCACTTTCTTGTGATGAGACGGTAGAAAAGAGGGGGGGGGGGGTGAAGGGAGATAACCTCGGTAGGTGGTACATGCTGACCGGGGAGAAAGAGATAACGCCCTTCCGCGGCGTTCGTTTGAAGCAGCGGGGCAATTAACGTGGCGGCTGGACAGAGAAATGAAAAGGCGAGGGGGGGGAGGGGAGAACGGGGGTGGGGGTGTAGATAAGAAATAAAGAAAGCGGGTCGCGCGGGACACTTACGTCACAGAGGCCCCCCGAAGAAAAGATTCTGGTACCGGAATCTTCCTGTGGAACGCCGACTCCACTTTCGACTTGGTCGACAGGGACAAATTAGTGGGGAGACTTGGTCGGCTGGAATGGTGGAACATCTGGTCGCAACACAGAGTTCAAAGGAGCAGGTGGGTTAGAGATCAGTGGAATGGATTCCGACTGAGGTTGGTGCGGCAATCCTGTGTTGAGTTGTCTCCAAGGTTGATTGCAGAATAGCAAACACCTCTTGCCTGAGTTTCCCCTTTAGCCTGGACTCATCCTTGCTGGATACATCATTGCAGATGGTTTGGTAGGCCGATTCGGGCGAAAATGGCTTTGTGTGCCGCAGCTATCTGACTAGCATCAATTGAGTGAGATTGGGGCGGCATCGCACTGCACGGTACATATGTCGACCACGGTGACTATTACCGGAATTTCTTCTTCCGTTTAGGTAGAGGCCCGACCAAGTCGACTGACCACTCGCTGAAAGGGACCGGTACACATCCAGCCCGGCTGTACCATGCGGCCCCTGTCCCGATAGTACCTTCAGTGGGGTTTTGCGGGTACAGTGCTGCCTTTCACCTGAGGTACCTGTGGCGAGTGGTCAAACAGTCGTTAGGCGGACATTCCTGGGGAAGGATTTTGCTCAACTGGTGGCGGACTTGGGGACTTGGGACAATCTGGATTTGCTTACTAAGCGGCAATTTGGTTTGCCGCGTTGAGAGATTTCTTCACCTGCTGAAGGGAGATTTGCTCTTTGGGAAGGAGGGAGGGAGTTGGTCCAGTGTGGTTTGGGGAGAAGGGAATGCTGCTGAAACAATGGCAGGTTGAGAGGTGTGCCCTAAAAACACATACTGTGATCCCAGTATGAGGTCATAGACAGGACTGTCCATCTGCAAGGCCCTGATGCTGCACTCCCCCCTTCCACTTTGCCAGTCGCCATCGACCGGAGAGCTAATGCCACCTGACGAGAAAGACTTTTAGAACTAGATAAAAATAAACATACCAAGCCGACAAACAATAAAAAAAGACTTTCCTACGGAGTAGGAAAGACTCTTCTTGTCATTTTTCAGATACAAAAAAAAGTCCGAAAAAAAGAAATAAGTCTTATAGATAGGAACGGATGTGCATTTATTTTTTTAGCCCACTTCTATTAGGGTTATGGCGAGATTGAGAGGGAGGATGATTAAAATTTCCTCGGCCCACCGCGCACCCGTGGGAGTCCCTCCTTTTCAAGTGTCTAATAATCCTGGACCCTTTGGTCAGACCGGGGTGGGGGGGTTCTTGTAATTTCATGTAAAACCCTACTTGGCCCGGGTTGGCCGGTTGGGGAGGACTTCAACCAACCGAGGTTCTTACAACCGTATGGTTTGTAAGAACCCTAATGGCACAAGTGGTATTTTTGTTGAAGTGTATCTAAAAAGCAGCCGTTAACAGAAGCTCATCTAAGTTAGGGGTTTTGAAGTGGAGAAGTAGGCAAATTTACATAGAATATTCCCTAAAGACTTCCCACTCTCACCCAGTTCCTTCGTCAGTTCTCTGACCAAAAGGGTTCAGGATTATCGTCCGGCCCACGATGTATTGCTTTTACTCACAAAATCTGCATAAGATTAAGCAACAATAATAATAAAGCAGTTCAAAACAAAACAAAATAAAATATGAATAAAAAACAATGAAATCCAAAAGGATTCACAAGACTTTTGTCTTTATATAAGGTTCGCCCCATGCCGTTAAGGGATACTAATTATATTCGGTGTCCGTACTGAGATCAGTTAAACATGATTGGCGCAGTCAATCCATCATTATTCTCCATTGAAGTTCTGGGCTTGAATCGTCAGGTAAAGAGCAAGATCCCAGTCGTTCCGGTTACGGCTTCGAGGGATAGTGCACGGTTGCAGCCCGTAGGTCTCCTAATAAGATTCTGGGTGCGGGTCGTCTTGGCGACAGACTCCGGTCTTGGTGCCAAAAGTGTTTTAGTCAAAAACCTATACGGTGGAGTCCGGGATGATCCTAAATAGAATACGATGCCCTGTCACTTCTTTTTCTAGAACATATCTATTCTACTCCTTATTCATCATTGAACGCATCAGGATCTAGATTCAAAAACTAGAGTCAAAAACACAAACCCAGGTCTCAATCACCCAGTTCATCAAAAAATAGACATGACTTTACTAGGTGGGCTATTCCCTGGCCTGTGGGACTGAGGCGGTGGCTGACAGGCCGAGATTGGTGTTTTGCTCTAGGTCAGGTTTTCAGAGGTCTCTCATCCTTGTGTGAAAACTTTTTCTCATTACTCCAATTATAGCCTTCTCTTTCAAACAATGAAAGCCTGCTATTTGTGTATTACAGTCCACACGTCACAATTTTGCTGTTCTAAATGTACTGAACAATCACGCGCCTATTACATCCTTATCACGTGCTGACTTTCAAATCCTTCTCGTGCTCGGAAACCATCTTCAAAGGGAGATAACCGTGTTTGTCACTTTCTTGTGATGAGACGGTAGAAAGGGGGGGGGGTGAAGGGAGATAACCTCGGTAGGTGGTACGTGCCGACGGGGAAAAGAGATAACGCCCTTCCGCGGCGTTCGTTTGAAGCAGCGGGGCAATTCACGTGGCGGCTGGACAGAGAAATGAAAAAGGCGAGGGGGGGTGTAGATAAAATCAAAGAAGCGGGTCGCGCGGCACTTACGACGTCCAAAACGTTAACATAATATAGGCCTATGACAAAACGAAGGAAGAATCCTCTGCTGAAGTGATAACGTTTGTGAACATGAACATTAGCAATACAAACGTTACATATATAGGCCTATGACACGACGAAGGAAGAATCATCTGAGAGTGATAACGTTTGTGAACATGAACATTAGCAATACAAGCGTTACATGTATAGGCCTATGACGCGACGAAGGAAGAATCATCTGAGAGTGATAACGTTTGTGAACATGAACATTATCAATACAAGCGTTACATGTATAGGCCTATGACGCGACGAAGGAAGAATCATCTGAGAATGATAACGTTTGTGAACATGAACACTATCAATACAAGCGTTACATATATAGGCCTATGGTTTAAACAACTTTTTTATTGACACAATTCCATGCAGATACAAATATATATCAGCGCAAGAGTACAACAAGCTAAAGCTTATGGGCGTACTCAACACACTTATAAATTACAAAAGAACAGCTGCATAATTAATAAAGAAGAATCACCATGGGAAAAAAACATTTAACAAAGAAGGCAATAGATAATATGGAAAAGGTGAACATACAAAGGTACAACATTTACAAATACACGTGTAAGAATAAATGTAGACGAAAAAGCGTAATCAAAAGAGAAAAACTGGGGCAAACAATTGTACGCAATTAGTCATTTTTTAAAAGTTCAAACAGTCATGTTTCATAATCATTTATAATCAGGGACAAGTTTACTTACGTAGAGTAGAACAATTAGTCATAGACAAAATGCACTTATTCGCGTGAAAAACGGTTGGTATTACAGATGAACTTTCCAACCATCTGAGCAATTTGAACATTTTCATGGATATTTTTGTCGGCTCTCCCAGACAAATGTGTCTGGGCATTGTTCTTTACATCATCAGGAAGAAGATCAATTGTCTGGGCACGACAGTTTTGAAAGAGTGGACAGTTAGTCAGAAAGTGGGCAGCATCTTCTCTTTCGAATCCACATTCACTTTCAGAGTTATTAGTAATGTGCCTGCTGAAGGTCATAATTTAGGTCACTCATTCCCAATCTAAGTCGACACATATAGGCCTATGACACGACGAAGCAAGAATAATCTGAGTTATAACGTTTGTGAACATGAACATTAGCAATACAAGCGTTACATAATATAGGCCTATGACAAAACGAAGGAAGAATCCTCTGAGTGATAACGTTTGTGAACATGAACATTATCAATACAAGCGTTACATGTATATGCCTATGACGCGACGAAGGAAGAATCAACAGAGAGTGATAACGTTTGTGAACATGAACACTATCAATACAAGCGTTACATGTATAGGCCTATGACGCGACGAAGGAAGAATCCTCTGAGAGTGATAACGTTTGTGAACATGAACACTATCAATACAAGCGTTACATGTATAGGCCTATGACGCGACGAAGGAAGAATCCTCTGAGAGTGATAACGTTTGTGAACATGAACATTATCGATACAAGCGTTACATATAATTATATAGGCCTATGACAACACGAGGAAGAATCATCTGAGAGTGATAACGTTTGTGAACATGAACATTCTCAATACAAGCGTTACATATATGACACATGTTTTGTCTGGTGGTATCATATGGTGTTAGTTCCTGTTGTGGACGCATTATTATGGCTTTAATTAATGTAGTAATTACTCGTAACGTTTAGGAAACAATCTCTTGTTTATTCGTCTGTTTGCATGTCTGCATCAGTTTCTATTTCAGCATTCACACATGTTGAGAAATGACTCTTAATGAGTGTCTAGAAATGTATAGTTCGCATATGCATATATGTTGTTTTGATTTGTGTGCCCAATGTCTGCATTTGTGAACCTAGGAAACAAACTCAAAGGGTGTCCGGTGTTTCACTGTACAAAAAAACAAACTCAGTTATCATTAGCTTGATGATTCGCTCTATGTTCTGAAAACACACACCATGTCTACATTTATGTTTCCACTTGCGCAATTTCAACAACTAATATCATGCTTCTTATGCGTGTGTGCATGTGTGTCTGTGTCTGTGTGTGTGTTGTGTGTGTGTGTGTGTGTGTCAAGCACGCACGCACGCACGCACGCGCACGCGTGTGTGTGAAATAAATTAATTTACTTAGTTTTGAAGCAATTTGGTCAACAAACAAAGCCTGTAAACATAGCATAGTATATCATAGCAACATGGGCTATACTGGTTGATTATGCTCAAACATTTTGTGAAGATTGTTTTCGTTTCATTCGATTTTGCCCGTGAATATTGTTGGCCTATGGGTCAGTATGCATTAGTGAGTACAAGATACTTTCCAAATCAGCAGTAAACACATTCACCAAAGGATTTATCCGTGTTATTTCTTGAAATAATTTATAGACGGAAAGCTAAGAGAGGGGATGTTGTGATTTAAGAAGTGGTTCTTAAATTTTGTTGAGCAGCATAGTTGGCTTTTAAAT
>CM065702.1:19207664-19210164 GCA_017654935.2 Phymorhynchus buccinoides | reverse complement strand
CCCTGCTAATAGTACAGTGGAACCTCCCTTATAAGACCTTCAAAAATCATCCAAAATGAGGTCTTGTAAGGGAGGGGTCTTATAAGGGAGGTAATTTTAATACTTACAAAGAAGGGCAATGTCTCAGAAAACTAGGTCTTATATGGGAGGGAGTCTTATAATGGGAGGTCTTAAAGGGAGGTTCCACTGTGTATTTTTGTATCAGGCATTGTGTTTCAACTATCTGAGTCGTGAAATTGAACAAAGGGGGAATACTCTCTTTCTAATTAACTCCCCTCCACCACCAAAAGTTGATTACGATAACCACTCATCCTTGATTGGAGAGGGGAGTTAATTAGAAATTAGAGAGTATTCCCCCTTTGCACAATTTCGTTATCTCCTCTCTTGGCCTGGCTATTTCATTATTCGATTCGAGCATTGGGGTCTGCTTGAGTAATGTAGGGAACGAAAATAGTAGAATATGTTTTTTTAGACGGAAGTATTTCACGTGAATCCTGTCTCACAAATGTCACAGTCGGATCGCAGTTGGATTGAATCGTATGCAGTGGGTCGGGCCTTAACCCTTTCACCGCCAAAGTCGCATTTTAGAACCACAGTGATTTAACACCTATGTCCCCTCTATATTAAAATCTTACTTGTGGCGGTGCCATAGCCGATGAGGTTTAACCGAGGCGTGGTCACCGCTACAGCTATCTGTATTAATTTTATAAAAATCGGTACTTTACTGGTTTCGTACTGCCTCCGGGCATTGCCTCCAGTATTGTTCCCACCATATTTGTATTTACAAATGTCCCATATGTGTCTGATTCAGACCGAGAGGACGTAAAACTCCATTTTCGCTCGCGAACACCTATGTCACTAACTTTACTTTTTTTTTTTATTGTGGCAGTACCATAGCCGATGAGGTTTAACCGAGGCGTGGTTACTGCTACACCTATCTGTATTGCTAAAAAAAAATCGGGACTTTACTGGTGTTGCACTGCCTCCGGGCATTGCCTCCAGTATTGTTCCCACCATCTTTGTATCTACAAATGTCCCATATGTGTCTGTTCCAGACCGAGAGGACGTAAAACACCATTTTTCATTCAAAAGGCATCAAATTGGGGTCTATTATCCAAAGACCCTATTGTCTTAGTTTCGGGAAGTAAGGGTAGACCTTGCTTTATATCTGTCACAGAAGAATCCCCCAATACTGCAGATATGGATTTTGTTCTCTACCCAGCTAAATTTAATGGAGATGTTTGGCTGAAATATGGCTGGCGGTGAAAGGGTTAAAAAACAGGTTGCTTTTTGCTGTCGATAGATTACCTTCTATGAGGGCCGAACATTAATTGGATTTTGCCAATTCATTAACAACTCTACAGAACAAGACCAAATGCCCTGCGTATAATAATAATTGTTCTTCTTCTTCTTCTTCGATCGCTCAGACAGTTTCCTGTCAATTATGAGCGCAGGTGCGTCATGCTGCCGTTATGCGCCTAACTAAGAAATAGTTATAGGCCCAGCAAGTCCGACTTCGGCTGGAGGAAATCTTTTTTGAAAGCGTTTCATTAATAATTTAAAAAAAGGCAGGAGAATGGACCGGGTAAGGCAGAAACTGTGACATAGTAGATGACAGTAAGCAAAGGGAAAAGGCAGAGTTAAAGAGAGTGACAGATGAGAGGAAGTTACAAGCACAGAAGGTGGGGGAACTATTTATACAAAAGACCCCCCGGGATCCCCACGTTAGCTCAGAACAGGCTCTACTGAACTCCACCAAAGTGACTCAGCGACAAGGGCAGTGTCTCCTCTGGTGGTTGCCACCCTGACGGCCTAACATAAATTCGCTCCCCTTGGACTAGCTGATTTCGCGAAACTGCGGCCTGAGGAACCAGGGTGTGGCTGCGAGTTGGGACTCGGGACGAGCGGTCGTGGGAGCCAACGCCACTGTACGGCCCAGATGATGGGACAAAAACAACACGTTAATGTTATTAATCCGTATTACTCAAGTGCTTATGGTATCAGAAAGGAAGATAGACAGTAAAGACTAAAGACTTTGATGGCTTGGACTCAAAACGGACTATCTTTAGATTCAACTTATTACGAAAACTAATAACTTATATAAAAAAAAAATGACTGCAGAAATATAAAAAGCAAAACCCCCTTTTTATATTTCTGCAGTCATTGTTTGATACAAGTTATTAGTTTTTGTAATAAAGCCAATAATACGTCAATACACTATCTAGAGATAGTCCGTTTTGACTCCAAGCCATCGCAGTTAGGCCTAGAGGGTAAGGAGGGGGGTGGAAAACCTGAGACCTTACAGGAAGAACGCAGGGACAATAAAACTATTAAATGGACATGGATTGCTTTCCTATCAATCACGATGCTTCAACTCGCTTTCATTAACCCTTTCACCGCCAGCCATATTTCAGCCAAAAATGCTCCATTAAATTGACCTGGGTAGAGAACAAAATCCATCTGCAGTATTGAGGATTTTTCTGTGACATATGTAAAATAA
>CM065702.1:19197664-19202664 GCA_017654935.2 Phymorhynchus buccinoides | reverse complement strand
CTCTCTCTCTCTACACTGTTGGGGCTAAGGACCCAAAATTCTTGGTTAACTCTCTCTCATTAGAAAACTTGATGAGGGTAAACTGTGCCAATTTTTTGGTGCGCTGGTCTCTCTCTCTCTAATTCATTTCTCTCTCTCTCTTACAGGATCTCTCTCTCTCTCTCTCTCCCATTTTCTCTCTCTCTCTCTATACTGATGGTTCTAAAACTCACTCTCTCTCGTCGTGACCTTGACGTATGACCTTGAAAACCCACTATTTAAGGGGCCATATCTTCTACACTGTTGGACTTACAGTCTTCAAACTTGGCATGTAAGTACATTGGCTTGCGGCAACTCTGATGACAGGGTACCGATCAAGGTCAAGGACAAGGACATCAGTAGACCTTCAAAGTGGTTGGGGTCTAAAAATGGTTTTAGTCATATTTTCCACAATTTTGTGTGTGGTGGTGAATCACCTAGAGTAGAAAACACACGAGCATGAATTATTGGCGTGCTGACCTTGACCTTGAAGTTTGACCTTCAAAAACCGAAATTTCCTTCTTTGCGCTATATACTTCATGTCTGAGCTATATCTTGTGAACTAGAAGATAGAACCCCTTCAAATTGTATGTGAGGGTGTCATACCTAGAATACAATACATTAGTACATAAATTATGTACCGGGATAAAATGTCGCAGAGCTGCAGACATGTTTCCGCTTTTCCTCTTGTGAAATACTACATGAAATCACTTGAAAGTGTGTGTGTGTGTGTGTGTGTGTGTGTGTGTGTGTGTGTGTGTGTGTGTGTGTGTGTGCAATACTGAGAGTTGAAGATATTGCAGCACAAATTATGACACGCGGGGTTTAAATGTCGCCGAGCGGCAGACATGTCTCCGTGTTAAGGGTGTGCACCCCACCAACTAAGGGTGTGCACCCCGGTAAAGGATGTGCACTCCAGTCAAGGGAGTTTGTGTCGCCCAAAGGACGCGAGCATGACGGGGTCTAAGGTGGGAGGGGGAGGGAGGGGAGGTAGGGGTCGTAACAGACAAAGGACATATATGCCGCTCGGCGACACACTTGTTTAATTATAATTTACTGAAGAGAGATCGGTTCCATTTTGCTGAGAATTTAAATACTCTTTCATTAATATTGTTTAAAAGGATGAAAATTAACTTTAAATACAGAAAACGAAGGAGGTCTATATTGTGCTCAGGGGGAGTATATGTGTGAAAATAACAAACATTGCACGTCACTGTGATTTATCCACCATTCACTTGGATTCAAAGAATCTTGAACGCCATTCAACGCCCTTGCTCACTGGGTGCACATTGTATACAATGTGCAACTTTATGGTCTTGCTCATTGTATACAATGATCAAAACCTGTTGCGCGTTGTATACAATGAGCAGGATATGTTGCACATTCTATACAATGCGCAAATTGTACAGAATGAGTACGACATATACATAGTTCCCCACCTTCTGGAAGTTCTGTGCTTGTAGCTTCCTCCAATCTGTCACTCTCTTTGACTGCCTTTTTGCCTTTGCTTACTGTCATCTACTATCTTTCTGCCTTTACCGGTCCATTCTCCTGCCTTTTTTCACGAAACACTTTCAAAAAGATTTCCTCCAGCCGAAGTCGGACTTGCTGGGCCTAACTATTTCTTAGTTAGGCGCATAACGGCAGCATGACGCATCTGCGCTCATAATTGACAGGAAACTGTCTGAGCGATCGAAGAAGACGAAGAAGACGAAGACGAAGATTATATTGAGTTACGCGTGAATCTTGGGCTATTTCATTGATAGGTTGTTTTAAAAAACATTTCTTAGAAGTGATTTCCACCCAATTGCTGCTTTAACGGTAATTCTAATTTTCTGTTACCAGGCTTACGGCATGCTAATGAAAATGAAAGCATAATCATGCAACTTAAAAACAACAACAACGAAATGATAACCTTAGGCCCGATTTTTTGTATAATTTTTCACAAATGCACTCACAGCGCGCGCGCGCACAGTGAGAGAGAGAGAGAGAGAGAGAGAGAGAGAGAGAGAGAGAGAGAGAGAGAGAGAGAGAGAGAGAGAGAGAGAGAGAGAGAGAGAGAGAGAGAGAGAGAGAGAGAGAGAGAGAGAGAGAGAGAGAGACAGAGACACAGAGAGAGAGAGAGTCTGGCTATGAAGCATCAGAAGCCTTTCATTCCTAGCTATAACATCTTCCGGACGGGAAAACGTCTATTAGAGATACAACAGAACTTTTTTCTTTCATGTTGAGAAAGGAAGGGGGTGAGGCAGGGGTAGGAGAGAGAGAGAGAGAGAGAGAGAGAGAGAGAGAGAGAGAGAGAGAGAGAGAGAGAGAGAGAGAGAGAGAGAGAGAGAGAGAGAGAGAGAGAGAGAAAACTGAACACTGAAAGGTTTTTATTTGCGCTTCGGCCTTGGGCCACAGTACAAAGGGGAACGACGAACGGGTGAAAGGAGGACGTGTAAAGGGTGCATAAACAGTGGTGAGACTGAGAGAGAGAGAGAGAGAGAGAGAGAGAGAGAGAGAGAGAGAGAGAGAGAGAGAGAGAGAGAGAGAGAGAGAGAGAGAGAGAGAGAGAGAGAGAGAGAGAGAGAGAGACAGAGAGAGACAGAGAGAGGTAGGGGGAAGGAGGACCGATACCATGTATGAAAAGATGTACATAACACTACATCATAGTACATGTATATACATGTATACACTCAACTTCCGGGTTTAAAAAAAAAAAATTATAATCTTTTTCATACAACATAGCCTACTCTTAAACTGCCATTGCTCTTGAATAAACTCACACACACACACAAAAACACAAAAAATACACAAGGCCCCCGTATATATAATATCAACAAGGCACGCTTGTTCTCTGAAATACAAGTGACGGATAGCGTGCAAAAACATCATGTCGGAACGAAGAACAGAAAGGTTTATAGAAAAGGAAAAGAAGGAAGGCTATAGTGTTGTGTTCTCAAACAGTATTTTTTATACATCTTGATTGTTGAAAAAAAAAATCGGGACTTTCCTGGTATTGCAGTACCTCCAGGATCGTCCCATTATCATTATAGTCACCAATGTCCCATTATGTGCTTGTTCCGAGCCGGAGGACGTTTAGTTAATGAACTTTCATTTTGCTATTGTGTTCTGCAAATAGGGCGTTAACCCTTTCACTTCCAGTGTCGCATTTTTGCACCACAAGGATTTAACACCCGCACCATTAAAACTCTTTAAATCAGGGTCTATTATTCAATGATTTTTTTGGTGTTCGTAAGTTTGGGTAACAAGGTTTGACCCTATTCTAAATGTGTCACGGAAATATCCCACAATCTTGCAGACAAAATCTTTACTGTAGCCAAGTAAATTTAACCCTTTCAACGCTAGCCATTCGTCAGCCCAAATGTACCATTAACCCTTTCACCGCCAAAGTCGCATTTTAGCACCACCTTGATTTAACACCTATGTCACTAAAAGGCATCAAATTGTAGTATATTATCCAAAGACCCTATTGTCTTAGTTTTGGGAAGAAAGGGTAGACCTTATTTTATATGTCATAGGAGAATCCCCAATACTGCAGATGTTTTTTGTTTGCTACCCAGGTAAATTTTATGGACATTTTTTGAAGAAATATGGCTGGCGGTGAAAGGGTTAAACTTACCCAGGTAAATAGATTTTGTCTGCAATATTGGGGATTCATCTGTGACATGCATAAAATAGGGTCTGCCCTTCTTACCTCCCAGAATAATATTAAGAACATAAGGTCACTGGATACCAGACCCTCATTTGAAACCTTTTAGAAACATGGGAATCAAATCATTGTGGTGCCAAGAGGCGACAGTGGCGATGAAAGGGTTTTAATGGACATTTTTGGCTCAAAGATGGCTGGCGGTGAAAGGGTCAATCTCAATGGGGGGTTTTCTTTTTCCCCTCTTTATTCCGATTCCGAGAGAGAGGAGTGAAACGCTCCGCGAAGACTGTTACGTGGGTGGCAGGCAACGGCAGGATTCGCACCACGACTTGGATGATGTCTGCAGCACTGGCCT
Organism: Phymorhynchus buccinoides; assembly: GCA_017654935.2. Lineage (NCBI taxonomy): Eukaryota > Metazoa > Mollusca > Gastropoda > Neogastropoda > Raphitomidae > Phymorhynchus > Phymorhynchus buccinoides. The sequence goes on along the minus strand of CM065702.1, from coordinate 19,198,639 downwards.
TGAGCCAGCAGATCGCCGGTACCCAGTCAGTAGACGCTCCAGGTGCAATTTTCCTGGCTGGAGAACGTGGGGAGGGGCAACCCCACTCGTCTGCTGGGGGGGGGGGGGGGGGGGGGGGGTCATCCGCCTGCAGAGACTGTCCGACTCTTTGTGTTGTGTGTCTCCTGCTGCCCGTGTGTCGACAACGCCATCACCTAGGTACGGATCGAGAAGGCTGCCCGGTGGGCCTGAAGATGACCACGCGTTGGGAGGTCATCGAAACAACGAGTGGAAAGTAAAGCGGGCAAAGAGGACAACGGCAGCCAAAGGCTGTCTCACAAATGGATGCACTTCAACATCTCTCCTCGCTCCTCGATGCTGATGACATCCTAGGCTGATAATCAGGACAAGACCAAGACTCGGACTTCCGGGGACCCGACTTCCGTCCGAATGATCCAGTACCTTCTTCTTCTTCCAGTAATGTCCACCTGCCGTTTATTGGCAATTATTGACATATACAGGGATTCAAAGACGAAAATGCGCAGCACGGGATGAGATAGGATTTGAGAAATATATTAGATAATAGAAAAGCGTTTGTCGTTTACAATGATATTGACAGGATATGAAGAGAGCGAAGCATGACTTTAGGCATGTTGTTTCAGCACCCTCGAGGTGAAGGTGCTGAGTGTGGGTGACTGGATTGTTTCTGCGGGCAGATCGTTCCAATCGCAGATTGTACGGGGAAAATAAGAATATTTACGGTAGTCTGTCCTTGAGAGGATGCATTGGAACTGTTGGTTGTGATTGCGTCTCCTGTTGGTGGGGGGGCATGGGCTTCAAAGCGCTACAGTCCACGCAGGCTAGTAGTCCGTTCTTGATCTCATAGAACATGGATAGCCGGGTGGCGCGGCGGCGTTCTGCCAGAGATGGCCACTGAAGCTGCTGCAGTATGTCGTCAACACTTGACGTGAACTACCTGACTGTGAGCCCCTATGT
>CM065702.1:19130164-19192664 GCA_017654935.2 Phymorhynchus buccinoides | reverse complement strand
TGCTTGCAAGCTTTTTAGGGGGCATGAAAAAAAAAGAGATGCACCAACTATGGGTTATACATATATTTGATTATTTATAAGTCAAGGTTGCCTAAAAGCTTGATAATTTGAACATTTTGTGCAATTTGACTTCCAAGAGGACAAAGTCATAACAAGGTCGTACGTCAAGGTCAAGGTCACGACGGCAAACTGGTTTGCGCGGATCTCTTCCTATTAAGGTGGCACACCTCCACACAAAATTTGACGCGATTCGGTCAAGCGGTTCGGGAGATATCCTTGGGACAGACAGAAGGAAAAAAACATTAAAAAATTAAAAAAAATACAAACCAGCCCATCGCAAAGTCCGATCACCTTCGGTGACGGACAATAATGACATGGACCTAGGTCCCACCAAGGAGAGTAGAATTCTACCACTCTACTCTTCTTGGTCCCACAAAGACGGCATCTGAGTGTCTTTTGGGATAGAGCAGGGACAGGGAAGGGTTGTAGGGTAGGGGTAGGGAGAAGGAAGGGGCGGGGGTTGTGGCTTAGTAGGGTAAAGTAGAGTAGAGGGTGGGTGGGGTCGTTGCTGGCCGAGAGAGAGAGAGGGGTGAGAGGATGGGCGGAGGTAGGGGGTCACTGTCTCAGTACAGCTGGCATGCAAACAAAAGCTGAAAGCTGAGGATGGAGAGACAGATGGGGAGAGATGGAGAAATAAATAGAAGAAAAAGAAGGCGGTGGTAGGGGTGGAAAGACCGTAAGGATCGTATGGACGTATGGATCCGTGCAGGGCGTCAGCCACGGCGCGATTCACGTATAAACATGGTGATGAAGACGAAAGCAACTAAATGACAATGACATGCACCAGTTTAATTAATGATGTCGTCAATGTTTTAACCATTTGTGTCCCACAAAACCTCTGGTTTTCTTATGACAATAAAAACGTTGTTCTTGTTCTTGTTGGTTTAAACAAATTTATTCATAAACAATCACATATCAAAGCAGCATCAGAATAAGGATCACAGAGCACAACAAGCTTAAAGCTTATACTAGGTGCTCAAAACATTTTAAGTACACAGTATTGGCTGCAACTAGTGAAATTAGTACACTGAGTAAATGATGAAAGAAAGGGAAAAGAAACAAAAGCATAACAACGTGGGAATACTAAGTAAAGGAGAACAAACAAATTCATAGACATATTCATGAACAACCAATCAAATAGATACAGAAGAAGAAGAGAGAAAGAAAAAAAAAGAAGAAGTACACATGATAATTATGACAAGTATGACAAGTACGACAAGTAGGGGCAAGATTATGTTAGTTAATTAGATACCAAATACATCATGTTTCAGCATCAAGACAAGCAGACCATTGCGAAAGCATTTCTTGTTCTTGTTCATCCCAATCCGGGAGATGAGTCGGAGATTGGGTTAGAGTTAGAGTTGTAAGTTTTAAAAAAAACCTAAACAAAGGGAAACAAGCAAAGAAGGCACTCCAACTAAAAGAACTCAAGCGAAAGCTACTAGGCCTAGGCCTTTGTAAGTTGCAAACAATCAAGATGGCGGCTTGCAGTTTTGGCCGGTGCAGCTAGGGAAAGACGATGCTTCCCAAATGCACACAACAAACTGTGCGAGTTATTTTAGGCTTTTTTGCTCTTGTTTTTGTTTCTTGTTTAACTCTACTCCAACCCTGCTTCAAACCCCATCCCTATTCTGGCCGCTTACTAATTGCATAATTATTCACTGTCAATAGGACATTTGCCACGTGAGGGCGACCTTGAATTTCACCAAGTTGAATTTAGAGAGTTGAATTAGAAAGGTCAGCGTAACTCGGGCAGAACGAGTGCGGGCAAATTAGTAGACTAGCATAGAGCACGAAAACTCGTGGCAAATGCCCTATTGACGAACCGCACAGTGGCTGACGCCCTGCACGGATCCATACACTGGACATCACAGAGAGAGAGAGAGAGAGAGAGAGAGAGAGACCACGAACTGTCGCATGCACACACGCGCACACACACACACATTGAAAGAGAGAGAGAGGGGGGTGGGGAGCTCAGAGAGAAAGAGACAGACAGACAAGGCCAAGGCAGCCCTGTGAGCTTGTGTTGACAGGCTCGATATTGCCCACTGACCAATTATTCATAACGTCTAGGGCACTTGTATACACTTGCTTACCACCACCACACACACAAAAAGGTCGACCTAGCGAAGATTACAAGGTGTCATGCAATCCCCCCCCCCCCCCCCCCCCCCCCCCCCCCCATGTTAGTACAGAGATAAATGTTATCGAGATAAACATCGAGGCCTCCAATAAGGACCCACACTAACGTAAAGTAGGACGGTGTGACTGTGAGCGAAGAGGGTTAAAAATAGACTATTATACTATCTTTGCTGCGAGTGCCACTGTGTTGATATAATGGTGTCACTGTCAAATGATCGCTTGATCGAATTCGACGCAACATTTTCTTTACACACACACCCCCCCCACACGTACACGTACGTACGCACGCACGCACGCACGCACGCACACACACACGCGCGCGCGACGCGCACACACACACACACTGGTGACATGCACACACACACACACACACACACTTTCTTAATAAATATATAAAGAAAGAAAAGTGACATACGTCCACATTTATGTGTGAATGTTGGATCATGTCTCAGCACACACAGAGAGAGAGAGAGAGAGAGAGAGAGAGAGAGAGAGAGAGAGAGAGAGAGAGAGAGAGAGAGAGAGAGAGAGAGAGAGAGAGAGAGAGAGAGAGAGAGAGAGAGAGAGAGAGAGACAGAGAGAGAGAGAGAGAGAGAGAGAGAGAGAGAGAGAGAGAGAGAGAGAGAGAGAGAGAGAGAGAGAGAGAGAGTGAGTTTGAATGCGTCAGCTTATAACACACACAGAGAGTTTGAATGCGTCAGCTTATAACACACAGAGAGAGAGAGAGAGAGAGAGAGAGAGAGAGAGAGAGAGAGAGAGAGAGAGAGAGAGAGAGAGAGAGAGATGTTAGCGCACAAGAATAATATTCTAAAAATAAGAAATCTTCTTCATTAACCACTATTACAACCACCATACCTCCCCATAAAATTAGGCTAATATTGCACGGGCGTAGTTGTTTGAAGCAGAAGCAGGAGGGCAGCGGGGGGGGGGGGGGGGGGTCCAGTAACCTTCACCTTTTTGTGGTCTGTCAAACCTTTGTTTGCATTCGCGAAACCCAAGCGCGCGGTTTTCTATGCATTAGATTGTGGAAAATATCAAAACCATGCCTTACCTTTCAGAATGAAAACACAAGAATCGTTGTCAATACATTAGTAGTTCCTCCGAGTTTGAAGATCACTTTTCAAGATGTTTATAACCGACTAACAGATGTCACATGGACATGAGCAGCAGCCGAAATTAGGGTTCTACTAGGCCTACCCCTTTGGTCTCGAATGGACTAGTCTGATGACGTCAAATAACACAAGTAACTAAAGCAAAATTGTCTTTTTACTAGTTTAGTCAAATTTTTATGTTTGTGTACAGTTTTGCTTTCATTGGTTGTTACTTATATAAATTCATTTTGTTTATCATTTCGTAATCAGGTTATTTATTCATTTGATGGTAGCGTGAGCTACAACAGCTATTTCTTTATTTATTGGTCGGCTCGGGTTCAGAGCGCCATATTTTCGCGCCATATTGTAAAAACCCTCACATGCAGACTACACATTTTAGGAATATTTTTAAAAGCTGCCTTTTCTTATGACGTTATCTAAACCGTTCTGTTTGGTTAATTTTACAAAAAAATATTGTTTTACAACTGCTACAGTGATAAGTTAAAATATACAGTGTGTTATTTTTAATGGATCAAAATGTTAATATTCTTTCGTTAACGATTACAACCGGAAGTCACTTCGTTGTGTGTATTTCACTGAAAGTGCGTGTGCTGTGGAAAGCACTGTCAAAGAGTGATCTTGTTCTTGACATGATTTATTAATTTTTCATTGACAGAAAACTGATCAATATGAGCGACATTCAAGAATATGCCGACATTGTTCAAGAAATCAGAGGATCCTTGGTAAGTCTGTATAAATAGTATGATTTTTTCTTCTTCTTCAAGTTGGGGATGTTTATCCTGCCCCGCACTCACCAGTCTTCATTCAGACCATTAATAGCGCACGGGATGCGTGCTATGTGAATTCGTGTCATCCATCCCACCGGCACACACAGCCTACTCGTACCGAATAGTGGAATGGGCTTTAACGTGCGCGCAAGATCTTGTGCGTGCGTTCGCACACGGGACCTCGGTTTTAGGTCTCATCCGATTCCGAAGCACCAGGAAATAGGAGTAAAGTATCTTTCCCAAGGATACAACACCGTCACCAGTCGGGTTCAACCCACCGCACCCGCAAACCTGTTGGATTACGAGCGGCGACTCTAAGTCTAACCAACCGGCCATGGCGCCTCATTTTAATTTTTAGACTTTTAATTCTTATCTACATGACCGAAGTCCCCAGTTTTTACACACAACAGAACCATCAAAAAGATGATGGCGGTTGTCTACTGCAAGAAGAAGAAGAAGACCGTCTTTCACTGATTCAAATTTCAGTTTACTTTCTTACTCTTACTCTTAGTCTTACGCTTAGTTTCTAGTTTTGCTGTTCCTCACTTTAATTTCATATCGAATCCCTGCTGAGTGTTAGTGAATGAATATAACTTAATTGGTTCAAAATAGATTAATCTTTCTAGACAACACAGTAGTGTAAAAACTGAAGGAGCCAGAATGACCGTGGGCCCTCAACAGAAGAAGAAGAAGAAGTGGACTAATTAAGTCATCGAGATGACTGATTTGCTTACTAATTAATTTAAATTAAGTTAAAATACACTGATACTTGTAAACAAAATTCACGTTTTCACCCATAAGAAAAGATTATGCACAGAAAAAAGCTGAGAAAGAGCAAACTGTCTTGTTCTTTTCTATTATTAAAGTCTCCCTTAGTCCTTACTGTCCAGAATATGCATTATCAGGCATGGGAATTGTCCGCGAATTCGCGGATTTCCACGGGAAAAAAAATTGAAATTGTTATTGAAAGATATGTCTGCTAAAAGAATAAATGTGTAAATTCCTTTTTGTTATACTTCATGGGTCTTAGAGATTGTTGAGGCAAAGAAAATCTGCATTATTTTTTGGGGGGCTTTTCAGAGTTTTTTGTCTCTGACAATTGAAATACCAAATGAATGATATCTCCTGATCACAATACATATACTTGCTCAGAATTCTATGCTATTATACAGTGCTAATTCTATGATATTATAGTATTAACACTGATTTAGTGTTGCAGAAAAAGGACCTGGGGCCTGGCTGGCTTCTTCCTATTGTTTATCCTGCCCCACGCCCAAAGTCTTCGCTTAGACTACATTTGGCTGCCCCGCCAAGCTTTCTATGTTCTTTTTTCTCCTGTCCACTTTCTTCTTCTTGATAGTTTATATCTCGCGCATGCTCATAGATCCTCCAAAAGTTTACACTAAATTACAGTGAATGAGTGATAGAATTAGTCAACTCAAAGCTGACAAAAGTGACTGGTTGCACAATGTAAAGACGGACGGGAGCCATTAGCTTAACGCAATTACCAATAGACTCTGGACCTTTCTGGTAATTACATGGATGCTCCTTCTAGCAGGATGTCCTGAATTGCAGGATTTTTAAATTGCCTAGAGCCGGCGTCGGTGGATTATGAGAATTTGAGAAGCAACTATTTTCTTACACACACACATTCTTGACTTGTACCATAAAAAAGGGTCTTTTACAGTATTAGTATTACTAATTTTAGTTTACTCTATATAAGCATTTGCTATATTCAAAGGAATGTAGCACTTGTACTAGTCTAGTGGGCTGAAAAAGAGCAGTCAATGTGTGTGCGTGTGTGTACGCTGCCCCTGCACTCCGCCAGGGCCGCCCCGTTGCAAGATGTTTGAAATTTCCCAGGAGCACCCGTGTAATTATTCTTTCCATTCTTGTCTGGACAGAACCCAGGGCGCCTTAAGCTGCAGCGCAACAACATCATCTTCAAGAACAACAAGACGGGCAAGGTGGACCAGTTCCAGAGCTCGGAGCTGGAGAAGTCCCAGTGGCTGAAGAGAGCACGCGGCCATTGCCTGAAGCTGGTGCTCAAGAATGGACACATCCACAGATACGACGGCTTTAAAGAGCCGGTGAGAACAAGTTTGTGTGTGTGTCTGTGTCGTGTGTGTGTGCTGGAGAAGTCCCAGTGGCTGAAGCAGACCTGTTTTCCCTACGGATTTGTCCGTAATTATTACGTTTTGAGACCTCCGACTACTCTATTATGGTCAGCAACAAAAAAATCTGCATTTCCGCTGAACGAGTGCGAAAAAAATGAAGAACAAATCGAAAGAAGGCATGGCGTTTGAGCTGTACTCGCTACTGTGTCGTTTGCTATCAAAGGTATCACTTCGAGTGATGTCCCTTGAATGAATACTTCCGGTTTATTTTTCCATGCCGCCATTTTTCTAGGTAAAAAAAAAACCCACTTGCAAGCGGATGATTCTGACTCTGATCCTGATCAGACGCCAAAGAAAAAAGCAAGGTCCCCCTTCCCGCCTCAATGCAACCAAAATTTCGGCAGGTGTTGAAGTTGGGTTCGGATGGGAAGTTGCAGCATGCGTGTACGTTCGCCCCCCATGCTCAACAAAAGGTTTGACGGCAGTGAAAAATTCTGGTGGAAGGATTTCTCGGCGAGCAAAATTACGGACAGATGCCTGAAATTACTGATTTCAGAGCTTGGGATTACTGACAGTGAAGATTTTGGGTAAACAGGTCTGCTGAAGAGAGCACGCTGCCATTACCTGAAGCTGGTGCTCAAGAATGGACACATTCACAGATACGATGGCTTTAAAGAGCCGGTGAGAACAAGTTTGTGTGTGTTGGTGTCCATGTCTGTGTGTGTGCTGGAGAAGTCCCAGTGGCTGAAGTGAAGAGAGCACACAGCCATTGCCTGAAGCTGGTGCTCAAAAATGGACACATCCACAGATACATGACAGCTTTAAATAAAGTGCCGGTGAGAGCAAGTTTGTGTGTGTTGGTGTGCATGTCTGTGTCATGTGTGTGTGTGTGTGTGCTGGAGAAGTCCCAGTGGCTGAAGTGAAGAGAGCACGCGGCCATTGCCTGAAGCTGGTGCTCAAGAATGGACACATCCACAAATACATGACGGCTTTAAAGAGCCAGTGAGAACAAGTTTGTGTGTGGTTTGTGTGCATCACTGCATGTCTTGTGTCATGTGTCACTTTTGTGTGTGTGCTGGAGAAGTCCCAGTGGCTGAAGAGAGCACGCGGTCATTGCCTGAAGCTGGTGCTCAAGAATGGCTTTAAAGAGCAGGTGAGAACAAGTTTGCTTACAAGTTTTGGTGTGCGTGTGTCCGTGCTGAAGAGATGGGCCAAAGCCTGAAGCTGGTGCTCAAAAATGGACACATCCACAGGCTTTGAAGAGCCGGTGAGAACAAGTTTGTACGTGTCGGTGAGCCTCACTGCATGTCTGTGTCATGTGTGTGTGCTGGAGAAGTGCCATTGGCTGAAGAGAGCATGCGGCCATTGCCTGAAGCTGGTGCTCAAGAATGGCTTTAAAGAGCAGGTGAGAACAAGTTTGCTTACAAGTTTTGGTGTGCGTGTGTCCGTGCTGAAGAGATGGGCCAAAGTCCCTAAGAATGTCTTGTGAACCACTGAACAGAATCACTTCAATTTTTTGTGTGGTGGTGTATTATCTGGAAGTAGATGTTGAACAGAAGAGATTCAAAATCCAAAGAGTATATTTTTTTACATGAAGTTTTTGTGTTAATCCTCAAGCTTTTATTATTTTATTTTTACTAAGTTGTTTTTTAACCCTTTCACTGCCAAAGTCGCATTTTAGCACCACAGTGATTTAACACCTATGTCACTAAACGACATCAAATTGCGGTCTATTATCCAAAGGCCCTATTGTCGTAGTTTTGGGAAGTAAGGATATACCTTATTTTATATATTATTTGACAAACGAATCGCCAATACTGCAGATGGATTTTGTTCTCTACCCAGGTCAAAGACTGTATAGGGGAAGACAAGCATCCGGTCTCTTTTCCCTATATGAGTAGTGAGGACAGAAACACTGGTTATGTCCCTTTTAAGTGTGACACATTTACTCGTCGATAGGCCAGTTGAATTCTCCGTTCAAATTCCAGTCTGAGTTTTTGGATAGCCGCCGCTGTGAATGGTGTATAACCACCCCACTAACGATAACTCTATCAGCCCGGTTCGCTGTAACAAGTTACTTCCCTCTTGTCGGTTGAAATGCAACGGACAATCAAGAACATCAGAAGACAGGGTTCCCACAAGTCCTTGAAAACTTGAAAAGTCCTGGAAAACTAGCAAGGCCTTTTCCAGGGCTTGAAAAGTGCTGGAAAAACAGCACAGGCCCTAAAGCTCCTGGAAAAGTCCTGGAATTTTCTTAATTTGCTTACCAGATTCTCAAGTTTCAAGCAAGCAAAACCAACACTCGATCTCTTTGAAAATATAGAGAGAGTCAAACTGAAAGTTAACACTTTTTTTTTTTTAAATTCAGACTTTCGACCGCCTGATATTGTGACAGCCGACGACCATGCTACTGCATGTGGACTTTTGATGTGTGCAGGTTTTGTAGTTCGATATTAGCACGGCTTCTACGTTAATGCTTATTATCCATATTACAAGCAGTATTTTCAGTCCTTGAAATTTACCAGCATGGTCCTGGAAAAGGCCTTGAATTTTTCTTTGAGAGATCTGTGGGAACCCTGAAAAGATGCATGGTGCTTGAAGAGTTAATGGAAATATTTGGCTGAAATATGGCTGGCGGTGAAAGGGTTGATCTTCTTCCTGTGGGCAGGACTTTGAGCGGCTGAGCAAGTTTCTGCAGGAATTCTACGAGATGTCTCTGGAGAGAGTGGACATGTCCATCAAGGGATGGAACTGGGGGCTGGCCAGGTTTGAGGGTGAGTAAGCCGAGCACAGTTCTCTCCCTTCTTTGACAAGTTGTGTCAGTAGTAATAGTAGTAGGGATGTGCCAAGACTGGAAAACGACGTGGGTGACCATAGATGGCAGGGCTCCCGATCGTCCCGCAAAACAAGGGGTCCCAGGGACTCTTTCACTTACAATATAGAGGGTCCTAGGGGCGGGATAGAGGGTCCCAGTGGCATAGCGAATGCTAATTTGTTCTTTTAGAGGGTCCTTTAGAATTTTAGTTCTTCATAGACCCCCAAATGGGGGTCCCTGGGAGGTATCTTATAAGGGAGGTTCCACCATATTATTGCTACAACATAGTCGAGGGGTGCCTGCCAGAATGGTCTATCTCAAAGGGAATAAAGAGCACAGATAAACAGTTCTGGCATTCACCCATAATTACATTTTCTCTTGCGATCCTATAATTCGGCCAGGCAACTCTCTGAACTTTGAGCTGGACAAGAGCCTGGTGTTTGACATCCCGCTGACCAACGTGTCCCACACGACCACCAGCAAGAGCGAGGTGACGCTGGAGTTCCACCAGAACGACGACGCCGCCGTCAACCTCATGGAGCTGCGTTTCCACATCCCCACCGACGCCAGCAACCCTGACTCGGACCCCGTGCAGGTGAGAGAGAAAAAAGGTTTAACCCTTTCGCCGCCAGCCATATTTCAGCCAAAGTATTCCATTAAGCTTACCGTAAAATGCGGACTATAAGCCGCTACTTTTTTTCTCAACTTTGGCCCATGTGGCTTATCTGTAGATTTTTTTCCATTCTATTTTTATCAGTATGATTAAATTTGTTTCTGGCCACATTCTTCAGCCTATTTTGAGCTTCTTTGAGATTCGAAACTGGTTTTGGTAATCAATAGATTCAAATCTCATGTTTAAAGTATCAGCATTACACACTCATGTCCTCATAGAAGAATTTATATATTTGTTGCTTTGTGCACATTTAATTTTCTCTGCGGCTTATAAACTGGTGCGGCTTATATGTGAATAAATACCTAATATTTTGTACATTTAAGGGATGCGACATATACAGGTGCATTACTGAAAAGTGTTCAGTATCACTATCAGTGTCTCATGCAAGGTACCTTTACTATTAAGTTTTCATTCAGTGTTTATTCATTCATTCATTCATTCAGTGTTCATTCTCTCTCTCTCTCTCTCTCTCTCTCTCTTCTCTCTCTCTCTCTCTCTCTCTCTCTCTCTCTCTCTCTCTCTCTCTCTCTCTCTCTCTCTCTCTCTCTCTCTCTCTCTCTCTCTCTCTCTCTCTCTCAGTCCAGTCTCTCTCTTACGGTCTCTCTCTCTCTCTCTCTCTCTCTCTCTCTCTCTCTCTCTCTCTAAAAAACTCTCTTTTTCTCTTTGTAATATCTCTCTAATTCTCTCTTACGGTAACTGGGTAAAAAACATGTAAATTGTTAATTCCTCTTTGACTAGGCCTTCCTTACCTCCCAAAATTAAGAAAATGGGGTCTTTGAATAACAGGCCCTGATTTGATGCCATTTAGTGACATGGGTGTTAAATCATTGTGGTGCATAAATGCGACATTGGTGGTGGAAGGGTTAAGCCTTTTAGGTCATGTTGTTAATTTTGTTGTTTTTCCAGGACTTTTACCAGCAAGTCATGAACTGTGCGGACATCATACAAATCTCCGGGGATGCCGTTGTCATTCTGTCTGAAGTTCAGTGTCTCACGCCAAGGTACCTTTACTATTAATTTTCTTCTCAGTGTGACGGTATTTTGTGATTAGTGCTCAGATTCCAACGGTCGAGGCGAACATGCCTATTTTGCTTCCAATCAAAGTTTGGCTTGCTAAATTGCTTGTGACGAAAGTTGTGTGTTTGTGGCTGAATTATTTCACTTTTCAGTAATGCTTTTCTGGTGTGTGTGTGACAGAGAGATGGAGAGGGAGGCAGATTAATCTTAATCGTCTGCAACTGTTTTGGAACAATCCTCTCAGTTGTGCTGTGTGTGTGTGTGTGTAGGATGTGATTGAGTGTGTGTGTATGTGCGAGAGAGAAAGTGTGTGTATTAATGTGCATGCATGTAAGCGCAAGCTTGTGTGTGCATGTGTATATGTAAGTTATTTTCATGATAATTTGTGATTGATTTGTGATTTGTATCAAAATACTTTGTGCAAGCTGACCCTGTTCTCTATATATCTCTCTACTCTCTCTATGTCATTTTCTCGCTCTATTCTCTCTCTCTCTCTCTCTCTCTCTCTCTCTCTCTCTCTCTCTCTCTCTCTCTCTCTCTCTCTCTCTCTCTCTCTCTCTCTCTCTCTCTCTCTCTGAGGTCGTTATGACTCAAGCTGTACTCTTCCTCAGCTTCACGGAAAAACGTTCGAGATCGTACACTATGATAATTGTGCATATTTCATAGCTTTGGTTACATTACCTTCCTGCAGCTTCACGGAAAAACGTTCGACTACACGATCCCATACACTAATATTGATAATTGTGCATATTTCATAGGTATTTTTTTCTTTGGTTCACAGAGATCGCTACGACATCAAGTTGTACCCAACATTCCTGCAGCTTCACGGAAAAACGTTCGACTACAAGATCCCTACACTAATATTGATAATTGTGCATATTTCATAGGTATTTTTTCTTTTGTTCACAGAGGTCGCTACGACATCAAGTTGTACCCAACATTCCTACAGCTTCACAGAAAAACATTCGACTACAAGATCCCCTACACTAATATTGATAATTGTGCATATTTCATAGGTATTTTTTTCTTTGGTTCACAGAGATCGCTACGACATCAAGTTGTACCCAACATTCCTACAGCTTCACGGAAAAACGTTCGACTACAAGATCCCCTACACTATTTTTCTTTGGTTCACATCGCTACGACATCAAGTTGTACCCAACTTTCCTACAGCTTCCTACTGCCCCATAAAGATGGACGACAGATGTTCTTTGTGGTCAGTGCGCTAGTAGTATGACAGAATAGGTATTAGGTACTTTATAGCCACAGAGGCATCTCTGTGAAAATTCGGGTTGCTCCCACCTGGAGAGCGCATCGCAGCCAGAGGTGCACCACCCTTAAAAAACCATTTGCATGCGATTTTTTTGTGATTGATGAGGAAGGAAAGGGGGGTAAATTTTGACCAAATGACAATTTTTTCGTTGCCACAGGGTTTAACGTGTGCTTAGTGCATGGGCACACGGGACCTCGGTTTATCGTCTCATCCCGAAAGACTCCACGTTCAGACCGCAAGGCCTTGTGCAAAGTGAGAGGAGAAATCCCCTGTACCCAGGTTCGAACTCGGGTTTACTTGACACGAAGCGAACGCGTTACCACTGTGCCACTCTACACTGAATAGTGATGCTTGTCAGGCGTACCATTACCATATTTTAAATTATAAGCTGCATCAAATTGTTAGGCGCACTTGATAAGAGTAATGATAATGGTAAAGCATTTATATAACGCGCTCCTCCACCCAAATGTGGATTTCTATGTGCTTCCCAGAGAACATTAAAGAAACAAGCATGAAATCGCAATAGTTTGTGGCACGCGGTCTATTTTTACCACTCCAATCATGAGTTACCTCCCCTGGCTTTTCAATAATTTTAATCTGTAAACCAGAATCTTATCTCTGCACCATTTCGTAACTTTTTATATCTTTTGGAAAACATTTAAAACTATGTATCCTACTTATACTCATCAAAAGAAGCACCGCATACTCGTCGTGTCTGTTGTAGTGTCTGTATTACGTATGTTTATTACTTTGTACGCTTTTAAAATACATCATTTTAAAGAGCGGCCAGAAGTGTAGCCTCGATTTGAAGTGCGACAATTTTGGACCGACAGACCGACCGACCGACAAAGTGAGTTATAGGTTTGTGGCTTGAGCCACAAACAAAAATAATTGGGCAAATCATGTTATGAAAAAGACAACTGATAGAGCCAATCTGGCAAACTGGTATGGGGATATAACTCTCTTGACTGTGTTAGAGCAAAAGCCAGCATATCAGGGTTATTCCTCTTCATCTGATGACATCATCAGGTCAGTACGTCATAGGTTGGTGGCAGTCAAGGGGTCAGGGCTCCCAGGGACCCCCATTTGGGGGTCTATGAAGCACTAAAATTCTAAAGGACGGTCTAAATGAATGTGCAGGGGGTCCCAGGGATGCACTAGAAAAATTATTTTTAGCATTTGCAATGCCACTGGGACCCTCTATCTGCCTCTAGGACCGACCCTCTATACTGTAAGTGAAGGAGTCCCTGGGACCCCTTTTTTTGCGGGAAGTTTGGGAGCCCTGCATGTACACACATACACACATACACATACACACACATACACACATACACACACACATACACACACACACATACACACACACACACACACACACACACACACATACACACACACACACCATCACCATCAACACTTTCCAAATTTTAAATGAAATTTGGATTTTCTTATAAGTTTCTTACTTATATTATTTGTCATATTTTTTATAAGGCACAGGGATCTCAAGTGGAAAAAAAAGTTCTCACCTTATGCTAGTCCGTAAAATACTGTAATTCTGACAGCGTATTTGTGACCCATCACCACAAAGTGGGTCTTAAGGTGAAATGGCAGATTTTGATATATTAGCATTTACATAATCTGCAGACACTTACCTTTCTTTTGATATATGATTTATTGCTCTACTCAAAAAAAAATGAGGAAGTTATGGGGTGTTAAAGAGGGTAATCCAGCAGATGGCCATTTTGAGAAAACAGGGTTCAAAGATTTTTGACCCATCCTAGGCCTAGCACTAGTCACTGACTAGTGTAGCAGTCGCCGAGTCGGAGTCGAAGCAGGTTTTACAGTTTTGAGGCAGTCATCGTCACGGTCAGTTTCGTTTTCATCGTCGGAATCCGTAGAGTTGAAATATTTTGCTAACAATGCTCCAAGTTCTCCTTGATCTGCGGCTGGTAGGGTTGTAAATGGCCGAGAATTGAGCAAAAAAGTAAATCTTTCGAAAGAGATTGTCTGCATCATATCCATGTTGCTTCGAAACTGCAAGCAGCAAGTTGTCACCCTCTCAACCAATCCCGTTGCGCGTTGCCTTTCAGTAACTAGCGATAGAGTCTATCCTAACCTCTCATTGGTCGAAGTTTTCAACTCTCACTCTGTGTTTATGCCTACGTTTTGCAATACCATGCTTCTGATTGGTTAGATTTCAAAACGAGCACGCGAGCAGAAGCAGGTTAAGGTCACAAGTTTTCCAGAGATATGTAACATGATGGGGCCCGATCAGGGTTTCAGTTTACAGTTTTCAATCAAAAATTTAGTCTTTACAGGCGATTAAAATAGGATAATTGCCATGGGGTATGTCATTTAAAATGTGTTTTAATGCATTTACAATTTGAATTTCACTTAGTCCAATGCATGAAGTTGAAGTTTAACTCTCTTGTGCGGTGAACGGTCGTGAACGTTCAAAAAAAAATCGGATCGGAAACGTCTAGAACGTTCGGGAACGTACGGATTCCACGTGGCCGGTTTGGGCGCTTCCATTTTGTTTCTATCACATGGCAGTCACGTGAGCGCTTCAGCCTCGCTTTCGCTACAGATTACACTTCCGTCCTGTTGCTTGCAATGGCTTCTAGGCCGATTGGTTTTAAGGATATGAATTTTTGAAAATTAGTGACCGACTTCGGCATTTTCGCGATTTTTCCAATATGGATGACGAACAGTTATGGCGTCCATTGACTGAGGAAAGTGATGAATAGTCGTATTTTTGTGAAAGATGGGACTTATGAGATCGCGAAGTGATGAGTAAGGAGTGTATTCTGACCTATTTCGGCAGCGAGCTTGTGTTTGTTCGATCGATGCGAATTTTTGAAGTCGTGTTACTGACATCGGCATTTTCCCGACTTTTACATCATGGATGATGAGTCGTTATTGCATCCACTGAGTGATGACAGCGATGAAAATTCCCTTTTTTGTGAAAGATAGGAATTATAAGATCGTGAAGTGAAAGGGTAAGTGAATGGTTTTGATCTACATTTCCATTTCAGTCGTCTTAGGCTTCAACAGTCTGCAAAAGTAGGCAGTGAATGACTAGTGAATGCAGTTTGCGACTACACTTTGGCATTTAGATTTTTTTTGTGGAGCCATGCATCCCCATAACATCTTGAAATTCCTTTTGCAACTCAGACAGACATCTCGGCAACGCATTCAAAACAAAAAAACCCACAAAATCTGGTAGGGTATATTTTATTTTATTATTTTTCTGACGCTACCCCGCCTTTTGTACGGAGTGACGTCCCTTGGGTTAGGATTTCAGAGGTGATTGAGAGCACAGAGCGTCAGGCACAAGAGGGTTAATGGTGGCAGAATCCATTTCAAGTGAAAACTCAAAATCCATACTTTTGACCCAACTAACCTTTTTTAAGCCTCTAACACAATTGCTGCTTGCGAGTTAAGACCCGGTTCGTGAAATCGGGTCACATTTCAGCAACTTTGTGAAATATTGTTTCAGTTTGGGGGTGAAAATCAAAGTTTTTAACAGTTTTGGAAGAACAAACACCACTTGCTAATTTTAGTGGTGCACTTGCGTCAGGCAATATTTTGGAGTGTTGGAGATTCAGTGTCATTAGGTGTGTCAAACTGACACTGTCATTATACTTTAGTATTTTGGTATTTGGTATATTCTAGTCACAGAGACTTATCTCTGTGAAATTCGGACTGCTCTCCCCCGGAGAGCGCGTCGTCGCAAGTGCAGCACCTACCCAATTTGTTTTTTGGGGGGCACAGGGTGAGGAAGGGGTGGGGACACACTTGGAAAACCTAGCTATCAATTTGGCCATACCAGGCAGCAGGATTTCTCCCTGCTCTTACCGACTTTCAACTGCCGTGGGATTTTTATGTGGGTAAAGCGCACGGGTCAGACTAGTTTTAAGTCCCCATCCGAAAGGACTGGACGTTCAGTTCGATTTTCCTGTCAAACTAGAAAGAGAGGGCGAGTAGGCCGGGATTCGAACCCGGGTCACTCACACTGCAGTCACACATTGCAGTTTGCAGGCGAACGTCTTAACCACTCTGGCTTTATTTTGTTTCAAACTCAGGTGAGCTTGGACCCTCCCATCAAGCAGGGCCAGACCCGTTACCACTTCCTGATCCTGCTGTTCAACAAAGAGGACGAGATGACCATCGAAATGGGCATGGCAGAGTGAGTGACCACCAAACACTGTACAGGCATCAGAATCAGGCATCAGGCATCCAGATTATATGCTAGCACGATCAAGCACCATGCACCCCTATGTAGAAAGTTTAATATTGGTGTGTGTGTTCGTTCTTTACTTTTACGTCTGTTCACCCTTAAGTGATATTAGACCACAAAAAAAGAGGCATCAAAATCAGGTATCCGGATTATGCCAGCATGATCAAGTACCATGCACAAGTCACCCCTATGTAGTAACTTTAATATTGGTGTGTGTCAAAATAAAATCACTGCAGGATTTCAAAGTAATATAAAACTGAGAATTAAGATTGTTGTTCAAGAAATCCAAATAAAAACACAAACACAATGACAAACACTGACGTTTCGAGGCATAGCTCTTTAGTCCTAATAAAAGAAAAAAACAATGATGAAATCTTAAGAAAACGTCAGAAAAATAAAATAATAATAATGAAGAACACGGAAATGACAGTGGAACAAAAAAATAAAATGAAAAAAGACACAGAAACTGGGTTGCAGCGTAGTTTTCTTACACAGACACACACACTTGTACAATAAAAAGGGCCTATATAAGCATTTGCTATATTCAAAGGCATGTAGCACTTGTACTAGTCTAGATGGGTGAAAAAAGAGCAGTAAATGTGTGTGTGCTGCTCCTGCACTCCGCCGGGGCCGCCCCCTTGCAGGATTTAAAAAATTTCCCAGAAGCACCCATGTATTAGCTTTTCTGTTAACCCTTTCACCGCCAGCCATATTTCAGCCAAAGATTTCCACTAAATTTACCTGGGTAGAGAACAAAATCCATCTGCAGTATTGGGGATTCTTCTGTGACATATATAAAATAAGGTCTATCCTTACTTCCCAAAACTAAGACAATATGGTCTTTGGATAATAGACCCCAATGTGATGCCTTTTAGTGACATAGGTGTTAAATCACTGTGGTGCTAAAATGCGACTTTGGTGGCGAAAGGGTTAAATAGCAGGTTTTTTATTTAATGATTTCTCACTGCCTTTTAGGTCATGTTGAGAACTTATTTCAGTGTTGTCGCTCTGCAGTCTCTCTGGAGCCTTGGTGGCCTTGTACCGCAGTTTTCAGAGGATTGGACGTCAGACTATTTCTGATGCCTGAGTTTAGGGCTGGGAGGATGTGTATCTGCGTAGCATAAAGTGTAAATTGTAGAAGAAAAATGTAAGTTTCAGGGAAATAAATTAGCACAAGATCTTGTCACACTTGCGTTGTCATATTTATATATATATATCTTCGGTGAAATTCTAAAACCTTGTATCTCAATTTTGGTAGTTTTGAGAAAAATGATTAAAAAAAATTTGAAATTTTCCGTGTTGACCACAATTTATTAACTATGATGAATTTGTTGTTCAAGACATTGCGAGTTTAGTCCTGTATTACGTTAAAATTACTTTTAAAGAAAAATTTTTTAGACTTCAAAAGAACGAAGTTACGAGGTTTTTGTCCTTAACTAGATCTGAATTTGGGACTTACGAGTTTCTCTTCTTATTTTCACAACCTCATTTACCCCAGTTAGAGATACGAGCTTTTGGTGGAAGGTGGCGGGAAAAATTTAGAGAGCTGACTATGTATCTAACTTAACCCCCCAAAAAATCGAGATATGAGTTTTTTTAATTTCACCAATATATATATATATTTTTTAATGAACTCTTGTATCTTTCATAGTCTTGTTTTCTCTCTCTCTCCCTCCCCTTGTACACTTGCGTATAATTATGTGAGCGTGCTTGTGCGCATGTTTTTTTTGTGTGAGTGCGTGTGTAAGTGTAATGAGTGTATGTGTGTGTGAGGGTGTGCATATGAGATGGTGTTATGGAGTGTGTGTGTGTGCGGTGTGCTGCTGTTGTGCATGTTTTGTGTTCTGGATCTGGATCTGGATTCATTACGTTGTAGGAGCCTATGAAGGCTGTATGCACAACAGATTTGGAGAGCGCATTGTTAAAATTGATGCCTTGATGGTAATGACACATAGGATTTGAAATTGATGTCTTGATGTTAATGACATTAATTTGTTTAAGGCTTTACATTTTGTTAGTGTTTTGTTGTCATGATAGGGGCTGTTGGCCTAAATCATTAAAATGTTTCTGAGTTCCGAGTTCTGGTGTCTCTGTGTATGTCGGCCAGGGAGGACCTGAAACAGAAATATGACGACAAACTGCAGGCGGAGATGTCCGGCCTGGAGTACGAGCTGGTCAGCAAGATCTTCAAGGTCATCACGCAGCGGAAGATCACCGTCCCCGGATCCTTCGTTGGGTGAGTGCAGTGACTAGCGGGCATCAGAGGATCAGCTAATTTCAGAGGATTGAGAATTTCTGACAGAGGATTGTCCTCTTCTGTCAAAGGTTTTACCTTGTTATTTAGAGATATTTTTTCTTCTGAAATAGCATTTTATAGTGATTTTTCCCTGCATGAAGCCTTTTTGGTGATGTTGGGAATTGATTTCAGTGTTGTCCCGCTATAGTCTGAGGTCTTGATGGCCCTTGGACCGCGGTTTTCAGAGGATTGGACTTCAGACTATTCTGATGTCTGACTAGGTTTGTGTCCGTCAATTTTTATCATCTAGCTGGTCAGCGAGATCTTGAAGGTCATCACCCAGCGGAAGATCACCGTCCCAGGGTCCTTCGTTGGGTGAGTGCAGTGACCAGGTTTGTGTCCGTCCATTTTTATCATCGAGCTGGTCAGCGAGATCTTGAAGGTCATCACGCAGCGGAAGATCACCGTCCCTGGATCATTTGTTGGGTGAATGCAGTGGTAGCGGAACGAAATGCTTGCAGTCTTTTTAATTGTAATTGTCCGCCAACCTTACAGTTGAAAAGGACTACTTTTTCTGTTCCTTGTTTGTCCGCACAATATTGCCTTAGCTTCAGTACAGGTTCACTAAGGATGTAAAAAAGGGAAATTCCGTTTCTGGTAAAATTAAAAAACAGGAAATCCTTGTATACCAGCAAAAGTTTCACCCATGCTGTTATGTCTGTGTCTGTGTGTGTGTTGCAGGCACCCAGGCCATCGCGTTTGTACAATGCTAAATCTGTTATGTGTGTCTCTGTGTGTGTGTCTGTGCGTGTGTGCAGTCACTCAGGCACCCAGGCCATCTCATGTTCGTACAACGCTAAGTCTGTTGTATGTGTGCAGGCACCCAGGCCATTTCGTGTTCGTACAACGCTAAATCTGTTATGTGTGTGTCTCTGTGTGTGTGTCTGTGCAGTCACTCAGGCACCCAGGCCATCTCATGTTCGTACAACGCTAAATCTGTTATGTGTGTGTCTGTGTGTGTGTCTGTGCATGTGTGCAGTCACTCGGGCACCCAGGCCATCTCGTGTTCATACAACGCTAAATCTGTTATGTGTGTCTCTCTCTGTGTGTCTGTGCAGTCACTCAGGCACCCAGGCCATCTCATGTTCGTACAACGCTAAATCTGTTATGTGTATCTCTGTGTGTGTGTCTGTGCATGTGTGCAGTCACTCAAGCACACAGGCCATCTCATGTTCGTACAACGCTAAATCTGTTATCTGTGTGTTGCAGGCATGCAGGCCATCTCGTGTTCGTACAACGCTAAATCTGTTATGTGTGTGTCTGTGTGTTGCAGGCATGCAGGCCATCTCGTGTTCGTACAATGCTAAATCTGTTATGTGTGTCTGTGTCTGTGCATGTGTGCAGTCACTCAGGCACCCAGGCCATCTCATGTTCGTACAATGCTAAATCTGTTATGTGTGTGTGTGTGTCTGTGCATGTGTGCAGTCACTCAGGCACCCAGGCCATCTCGTGTTTGTACAATGCTAAATCTGTTATGTGTGTGTGTGTCTGCATGTGTGCAGTCACTCAGGCACACAGGCCATCTCATGTTCGTACAATGCTAAATCTGTTATGTGTGTGTGTGTGTCTGTGCATGTGTGCAGTCACTCAGGCACCCAGGCCATCTCGTGTTTGTACAATGCTAAATCTGTTATGTGTGTGTGTCTGTGCATGTGTGCAGTCACTCAGGCACACAGGCCATCTCATGTTCGTACAATGCTAAATCTGTTATTTGTGTGTGTGTCTCACTGTCCAGGGGTGGGATTTTGTCCGTTTTTTGCCTGAAATCCGGTATTTTAAAAAAAAATCCAACATTGAAAAAACACATTTCCGGAAAAAAAACCCATTTTATTATTTATTTCAAGGCCTTATGTGGCGCCATTTCTCCTATAGGCTTTATTTTATTGTATTTGTTTATTATTAACTTAGTTATAACGGCCTGTACCGCGCCGTTCCGCTCGTCGCCGTCGATCCTGAACCGCTCGAAACCGCGCCGATCCACCCACGTTGTTTAGTTGTATTGCTAAGGAAGTGAGAGCTCTCTAATGGAGAAGGAAAGCTTTAACGACAGCCGGAAAGCATTCGACTTCCTCTGTCTATGGCCACCATTGTGCACGGAGCTCGATTGAAGGCTAAATTTGATCAATTTTCTTCGAATTTTGTTTCATCAAAATGGCGGCGTTCCGAGCGATGCATGACGATGTTATCGATGTTTTTACCGATAAATTGTGTGCCAATCGTGCTTTTGGACTTAGTTATAGGGGCCAGAGTGAAGTGACTGTTGAGACTCGTGCTACTGCTAGTGCAGTGCCAACTGCGACAGAAAATCAATCGAACGATTCCAACAACCGGTCATCTGCTGAGCATTCGGACACTAGTGAATTGGACAGTTTCATTGATTTTTATCGGACTTAGATTGGTTTAACACTTTATACAAAGCATAGAGATACTTTTCATGAAAACTTCGATCGCGAATGATCGGCAATGAGTCGATGATTCAATGAGACCGACAGGTGTGCGTATCCGAACATCATTTTTACCTGTTGATTGCATTACTAAAATACTACAGAAAGGCAAGTACTAAGTTTATTTTGAGCTTTTAGTGCTTCTGTGACCATGTAAGTGACTTGTGTCTGCAATGTTTTAATAACAAACACACCACACATGGGTTTTTTTTAGCATCTTTGTTGAACACACCTTTATTATTTTTATTTCGTAATAATCAAAAAAACACAAAATGTCAAATTGGCAAAAATAACATTGTCAACACAGAAAACAATATCGGGGTGGGCCGCATGGGTTCTGTTGAAAATCTAGTTTTCCTTTTTTTTTTCTTTGGTCCAATCCCACCCCTGACTGTCTGTGCATGTGTGCAGTCACTCAGGCACGCAGGCCATCTCATGCTCCTACAAGGCGGCCACAGGCCTGCTGTATCCCCTGGAGAGGGGCTTCATCTTCGTGCACAAGCCCCCGCTGCACGTGCGCTTCGACGAGATCATCGTGGTCAACTTCGCCCGAAGCGCCGGCAACACCCGCTCCTTCGACTTCGACGTGGAGACCAAGTCTGGCACCGTCTACAACTTTGTCGGCATTGAGAAGTGAGTGAGGGGGGAGGGGAGAGATGTAGAGACCAAGTCTGGCACCGTCTTCAACTTTGTCGGCATCGAGAAGTGAGTCAGAAGGGGAGAAAGGGGGAGACCAAGTCTGGCACCGACTACAACTTTGTCGGCATCGAGAAGTGAGTGAGGGGGAAGGGGGGGGGGGGGGGGGGAGAGAGAAATGGAGACCAAGTCTGGCACCGTCTACAACTTTGTCGGCATCGAGAAGTGAGTCAGAAGGGGAGAAAGGGGGAGACCAAGTCTGGCACCGACTACAACTTTGTCGGCATCGAGAAGTGAATGAGGGGGAGAAAGGGGGGAGGGGGGGGCGGACATGAAGACCAAGTCTGGCACCGTCTACAACTTTGTCGGCATTGAGAAGTGAGTCGGAAGGGGAGAGAGACGTGGAGATCAAGTCTGGCACTGTCTACAACTTTGTCGGCATTGAGAAGTGAGTGAGGGGGAAGGGGAGAAAGGGGGAGAGAAATGGAGACCAAGTCTGGAACCGTCTACAACTTTGTCGGCATTGAGAAGTGAGTGAGGGGGAAGGGGTGAAAGGGGGACAGACTTAGAGACAAGTCTGGCACCGTCTACGACTTTGTCGGCATTGAGAAGTGAGTCAGAAGGGGAGAGGGAGAAAGAGCGGGTCTTACTTAGTGAGAGATTTGCGAAGAAAGTTTGAGAGGGAAAGCTTCATCTTCATCGATCACTCAGACAGTTTCTTGTCATGATCGCAAATGCATCATGCTGCTGTTATGCGCCTAAGAATTAGGCCCAGCATGTCTGTTATGGCTGGAGAAAATCTTTGTGTTTCTTGAAAAAACAGGAATATGGACCAGTAAGGCAGAAAGATGGTAGATGACAGGGTAAGCAAAGGGAAAAGGCAGAGTCAAAGAGAGTGACAGATTAAAGGAAGTTACAAGCACAGAGCTTCCAGAAGGTGGGAGAACTATTTGTACAAAAGTGAGTCTTATGTTGACATAGAGACTAAGTCCAGCACTGTCTACTACAACTTTGTCGGCATTGAGAAGTCGGTGAAAAAGTGGGAAGGGAAATGTTCATTGTATTTTCTTATGTTTTAGTAGTCACATTATAAGGCGCAGGGGTCTCAGTCTGGGAAAAATGTATCGCCTTATAGCAAAGACTGTACAGGGGAAGATAAGCATCCGGTCTCTTTTCCCTATATGAGTAGTGAGGACAGAAACACTGGTTATGTCCCTTTGAAACGTGACACATTTTGCACATCGATAGGCCAGTTGAATTCTCCGTTCAAGTTCCAGTCCGAGTTTTTGGATAGCCTCCACTGTGAATAGTGTACTGTCCCCACTAACGATAACTATCAGCCCGGTTCGCCGAACTTTTAAAAGTAATCCATCTTACCCTTTTAGAATATCTTTGCTTATAGTTATAGTCCGAAAAAAATATGGTAATTCCATGTCAAAATGTTTGCTAAGGCATTTTATATACCGTTGTCATTTGCAGGGATGAATATGGCAAGCTGTACGACTTTGTCTCTGGCAAGAAACTGCGTGTGAAGAACATTGGTGGTTCAGTGGTATGTATGTCTCGGTGTATGTTGCTGTATGTACATGACAAATAG
This sequence comes from Phymorhynchus buccinoides, assembly GCA_017654935.2. Classification (NCBI taxonomy): domain Eukaryota; kingdom Metazoa; phylum Mollusca; class Gastropoda; order Neogastropoda; family Raphitomidae; genus Phymorhynchus; species Phymorhynchus buccinoides. Next base: position 19,169,475 of record CM065702.1, on the reverse strand, counting down.
CGTTGATTAACTAATTCGCATTGCAACGATTTTGAATTGCTTAACAAAACCTCACAAATCACTTCAGCCATACACACAAACAAAACATATTTAAGCAAAAGGAGAAATGAAATCTTGAGGCATTAAAACGTGTTCTTCCCCCTTGAAATTAAAATAATTTTGTCAGAACAGAGCAACCGCTGCTTTTTTTAACTCATTCGCTTCGCAACGATTTTGAATTACTCAAAAAACTCACAAATCACTTCAGCCATACACACAAACAAAACAGACATAAACAAAAGGAGAAATGAAAGAAGATTACGGGTTTTTACTTCAGGTTTAGACATAGGGAAGTGGTAGATCAGACTTTTTTTTATACATAGACTTTATATAGAAAAACTCTACACTGATTGGCTTCCCCACAACAAGTCGCTACAAAAACAAAGTCAGAGGCAAACTTGTGGTCAAAGGGAGCGAAGCGAGTTTAGAAGTGACCAAGGTGTGCATACAGATTTACTTCCCTTAAAGCAAATGCATCAAATTGACAGCTATCTATTGATTCCGGACATATATGGCAGGAACGACTTGAATGAGTTAATAGTGACAGTGTGTTAGAAGATCATTCTGATATTAATGCAACTTGTTTTTTGTGAAGAACTTTTTTAGAGAACCCTGGGAATTCTGAATAAACCAACCTCCAAACATTGCAAAGAAACGAAAGAGAGGGGGACGAAAACTCATGTATCATGTGTCTTTCAGTTTTTTGGTCATTCTGGGGAGTTGCACCCATGTATTGTAACAGCATGTGTGCTTGACCGTGGTGGCCCCTGGACCCCTGTCTTTCAGTTTTTTTGGTCATTCTGGGGAGTTGCACCCATGTATTGTAACGTGTGTTGTTGACCGTGGCAGCCCCTGGACCCCGCCCCTGGACCCCTGTCTTTCAGTTTATTTGGTCATTCTGGGGAGTTGCACCCATGTATTGTAACAACGTGTGTGCTTGACCGTGGTGGCCCCTGGACCCCTGTCTTTCAGTTTTTTTGGTCATTCTGGGGAGTTGCACCCATGTATTGTAACGTGTGTTGTTGACCGTGGCAGCCCCTGGACCCCGCCCCTGGACCCCTGTCTTTCAGTATTTTTGGTCATTCTGGGGAGTTGCACCCATGTAACAACGTGTGTGCTTGACCGTGGCGCAGGACAAGGGAGCGGTGACCTATAATGAAGAGATGTCGGGCAGTGACGAGGACAAGGGCGACCACGACGCTTACCTGGAAAAGATGAAGAGAGAGGGCAAGGAGAGAGACGAGGATGACAGCGACGACAGTTCGGGTACGGTTTGCAGACCTGTTTACCCCTATGATTTCGCCTTATTTTGTACTGTAGTTTACGGACTACAAGGCGCACCTGAGGTGTACCCCCCAAATTTGACACAAAATTCAGATTTTGTTATAGTTCCTTATTGTATTATCAGTCACATTATAAGGCACAGGGGTCTCAGTTTATGAGAAAAAAAGTATCGCCTTATAGTCTGTAAAGTATGGTACACACATTTGACAGAAATATGATTAATATGGTACAAGGGACAAAAAATATGGCGGAAAAATATCTATCATTTCTGTATATTGCCTGATTCGGGAAACGTGTGTGTGTGTGGTGTTGTCAATTTAAATGGATGATACTTTTGACACAGTATTTCTATGATTGTTACGTAATTTATGTTTGCAGTCCATTTTTCAAACTTTTCTGTTGGAAACATTTTCTATTTTTTGAAAAAAATACACTTATTTTGGATTTTGAATACATGAAGCCCAATTTCAGGGTAAGCAGGTCTGGTTTTGCTGCTTTTAGCCTTCGTCACAACAGCATGATTTTGAGCAAAATATACTCAAAACACATCCTTAAGCAATTAATAAAGACCTCAGCAAACAAACAACCACAACTCTTTATGGACTTTTTTATATATAAGATTTTGACAGAAAAAAATGATACTTTTATTTATTAAAATGTATATTTTTTGTAAACAAATGATGGAAAGTCCATTTTCGCAGTTTTTCTGCGTTGGTCCCAGTCCCCCACAGGGGGCGTTGTTCCGGATCTCATCAGGGGGCCCTCGCTGGCCCCCGGACCCTCCTCACTTTTTGTCAGGAATTTCATTTCTCCATCGTTGGTAGCTTATGGTTGAGGCTAAAAAAAGTTAAAGCAAAGTTGCGAATAGTGGGGGGAAAAAAGCCAGCCGATGCATTGTTTCAATCTTGAGAGATGAAGGAAAGACCTGCGATTGGTAGGAATGTGATGTTCTTGTACCTGATCTACTAGAATCATATAGTAATAAGGCAAGTGTCCGTGTGTGTGTGTCTGAAACACAAAACGGGCCTTATAACTCCGCCGTTTTTCGACCGAATCGCTTCAAATTTGCTGTCAGCCCTAATTAACAATTATTCATGAAAATTCTGTCTACAATCTGAGCGAGCAATTTAGCTGCGGTTTTGAATTTGCTAAGACAGGAATTTATGGTTAAAAATTGATGTATGCAGTTTTAGAAACGTTTTTCTTTTACTCAGAACACCCACCAATCTGGAGAAGAAAGATTGGAGAAAAAACCCTGAAAAAAAACTACCGGGCTATAACGCACCCCCCAAAAAAAAATCAAAAAAAATCTAACAAACAATTCTGATTTTGTTATAATAGTTTCTTCAGGGACCCCCATTTGGGGGTCTATGAAATACTAGAATTCTAGAGGACACTTTAAAAGAATGTGCAGGGGGTCCCAGGGATGCACTAGAAAAATTTGTTTCAGCATTCGCCATGCCACTGGGACCCTCTATCCCGCCTCTAGGACCCTCTATGCTGTAAGTGAAGGAGTCCCTGGGACCCCTTGTTTTGCGGGATGATTGGGAGCTCTGATTCTTACTATATTATTAGTCTCATTATAAGGGGCAGAGCTCTCAGTCTTGTGGGGCGGAAGTATCGCGTTGTAGTCTGTAAACTACGGTAATTCATTGATGTTGTTTCTCTCTTCCTTTCCAGACGAGTCTTTCAACCCTGGAGACAGTGGGAGTGAGGTGGCGGAAGAGTAAGTTCCCTTTGTTGGTTTGTTCGTCTGCTTTGTCTTCTACTTCCAGTTTCTAACAGAACAGGTCCCACGAGGGGTGAATGCCAGAACTGCCCATCTGTGCTCTTTGTTCCTTTTGAGATAGACCGTTCTGGCAGGCACCCCTTGAGGAGTACATTGGAAATGGAATGAGAGCTGTGCGTCCGTGTGTGTGTGTGACCGAAATGTGTTCCAGTCCATAGCACCTAAACCAGTGAACACCACCTACTTAAGATTACCGCCTTTGCCTGTCAGGAACTACAGACAAACCCCTATTTTACGACCCTCTGTTAAGCGACCACCTCTCATTTGAGACTGGATTTGTTGGCACAGATGCATTTTACTATGTAAACGACCTCTCTTAAACGACTTCCTCTAAAACGCAACTTACGACCGCCATTTTGTTGGTTTTTACGACCGTTGCTGTCGTCTGCATAGACTTCGAGCAAAGGGAAACAACCACGGTCAAGGGCCTGAAAGCGGAGTCGCTTCCCTTGTTGTAGAAAAGATGGCGGAGAGCGTAGGAAAAGCACGAAAACCACTGACTTTAAAAAAGAAAACCACTGACTTTGGACCAGAGTGGAGGTGATTAAAAGAAGTCGGCAAAGTGAAACTGTAATATCGATTACACAATCCTATGGAGTTCTAAAGACCCAAATCCAGTTTTAATATGTCATTGTATGTGTGCATGAAGAAAGTATGAACTGTGCTGAACTTTTTCTTTCTACGGCTGCCAGTGAAAACCTCCGTCATACGACCCCTCCAATTTACGACCGATTTTTCCGGACATTTTGGAAGTCTTAAAATAGAGGTTTGTCTGTAGTAGTATATAGCCACAGAAAATTATCTGCTCCTGACTCGTCACCAGGGGGCATCAGCACTTCGGGCCTAAGATTATCGCCCTTTCATGTCGGCAAGGAGTAGTATAAAGCCTCGTTCTGTGCTTCGGGTGAAAGTTTGCTATGTTTTTAGTGATGTATTGACTTTCACGTATGCTTCAGTTGGGAGTTTTAAGAATTAACACTGGGGGTTTTTATCAAGAAAATCTGCTCATAAAGAACCCACAAAACAAGTTTCTTAGTCACAAGTCACATACTTTCTTGTCCAAATACATGGAAATACATCTGTGGTGGCTCGTAAAAGATGAACAGTGAATGAATAAGATCACGGCTCAAATATTAAAAATGTAACATTCACGCAACTGAAACCCAAGCGCACACAAACCGCAGTCCCCCTCCCTCCACCGACCCCCCCCCCCCCCCCCACGCATACTCATGAGAGAGAGAGGGGGGAGAGAAAGAGACAGAGAGAGAAAGTCTTAAGTGAAAATCACACACACACACACACACACATGCGCACACATTTCATCTGATAATATACACAATAAATAAAACAAAAGCTTTTGCGCTAATACATAAAACGAATACCGTAAAATGCGGACTATAAGCTGCTCCTTTTCCCCTCAACTTTGGCCCATACGGCTTATAGACTGATGCGGCTTATCTGCAGATTTTCTCCCACTACACGTTTATCAGTACGATTATATCTGTTTCTGGCCACAGTCTTCAGCCTATTTTGAGCTTCCTTAGACTCAAAACTGGTTTTGGTAATCAATAGATTGACATCTCATGCTTAAAGTGTCTGAGAGCATTAAATACTCATGTTCTGATAGGAGAGTTTTTATATTTGTGTGCACATATAATTTTCTCTGCGGCTTATAAACTGGTGCGGCTTATATGTGAATAAATACCTAATGTTTTGTCAATTTAAGGGGTGCGACTTATATACAGGTGCGTCTTATCGTCCAGTTTTTACGGTGTCTAAGAATACATTTATTTTTATTATTTGATCTGTTCATCAGATACGACAGCAATCCTCCCACCACTTCCTCCGGAGACTCGGACTCGGACTACACGGGAGGGTCAGGGTCGGACAGCGACAATTCGGCCGCCGAAGAGAGGAGGGCGAGACAGAGAGAGAAGAAGGAGAAGGACAAGAAGGAAAAGAAGGGCAAGAGTGCTAAAACTGTTGTAAGTTGCATAGTGGTTGAAGGAAAGCAAGAGTGCTAAAACTGTTGTAAGTTGCATAGTGGTTGAAGGAAGAGAAGAGTGCTAAAACTGTTGTAAGTTGCATAGTGGTTGAAGGAAAGGAAGAGTGCTAAAACTGTTGTAAGTTGCATAGTGGTTGAAGGAAAGGAAGAGTGCTAAAACTGTTGTAAGTTGCATAGTGGTTGAAGGAAAGGAAGAGTGCTAAAACTGTTGTAAGTTGCATAGTGGTTGAAGGAAAGAAGAGTGCTAAAACTGTTGTAAGTTGCATAGTGGTTGAAGGAAAGGAAGAGTGCTAAAACTGTTGTAAGTTGCATAGTGGTTGAAGGAAAGGAAGAGTGCTAAAACTGTTGTAAGTTGCATAGTGGTTGAAGGAAAGGAAGAGTGCTAAAACTGTTGTAAGTTGCATAGTGGTTGAAGGAAAGGAAGAGTGCTAAAACTGTTGTAAGTTGCATAGTGGTTGAAGGAAAGGAAGAGTGCTAAAACTGTTGTAAGTTGCATAGTGGTTGAAGGAAAGGAAGAGTGCTAAAACTGTTGTAAGTTGCATAGTGGTTGAAGGAAAGGAAGAGTGCTAAAACTGTTGTAAGTTGCATAGTGTAAGTTGCATAGTGGTTGAAGGAAAGGAAGAGTGCTAAAACTGTTGTAAGTTGCATAGTGGTTGAAGGAAAGGAAGAGTGCTAAAACTGTTGTAAGTTGCATAGTGGTTGAAGGAAAGGAAGAGTGCTAAAACTGTTGTAAGTTGCATAGTGGTTGAAGGAAAGGAAGAGTGCTAAAACTGTTGTAAGTTGCATAGTGGTTGAAGGAAAGGAAGAGTGCTAAAACTGTTGTAAGTTGCATAGTGGTTGAAGGAAAGGAAGAGTGCTAAAACTGTTGTAAGTTGCATAGTGGTTGAAGGAAAGGAAGAGTGCTAAAACTGTTGTAAGTTGCATAGTGGTTGAAGGAAAGCAAGAGTGCTAAAACTGTTATAAGTTGCATAGTGGTTGAAGGAAAGGAAGAGTGCTAAAACTGTTGTAAGTTGCATAGTGGTTGAAGGAAAGGAAGAGTGCTAAAACTGTTGTAAGTTGCATAGTGGTTGAAGGAAAGGAAGAGTGCTAAAACTGTTGTAAGTTGCATAGTGGTTGAAGGAAAGGAAGAGTGCTAAAACTGTTGTAAGTTGCATAGTGGTTGAAGGAAAGGAAGAGTGCTAAAACTGTTGTAAGTTGCATAGTGGTTGAAGGAAAGGAAGAGTGCTAAAACTGTTGTAAGTTGCATAGTGGTTGAAGGAAAGGAAGAGTGCTAAAACTGTTGTAAGTTGCATAGTGGTTGAAGGAAAGGAAGAGTGCTAAAACTGTTGTAAGTTGCATAGTGGTTGAAGGAAAGCAAGAGTGCTAAAACTGTTGTAAGTTGCATAGTGGTTGAAGGAAAGAAGAGTGCTAAAACTGTTGTAAGTTGCATAGTGGTTGAAGGAAAGGAAGAGTGCTAAAACTGTTGTAAGTTGCATAGTGGTTGAAGGAAAGGAAGAGTGCTAAAACTGTTGTAAGTTGCATAGTGGTTGAAGGAAAGGAAGAGTGCTAAAACTGTTGTAAGTTGCATAGTGGTTGAAGGAAAGGAAGAGTGCTAAAACTGTTGTAAGTTGCATAGTGGTTGAAGGAAAGGAAGAGTGCTAAAACTGTTGTAAGTTGCATAGTGGTTGAAGGAAAGAAGAGTGCTAAAACTGTTGTAAGTTGCATAGTGGTTGAAGGAAAGGAAGAGTGCTAAAACTGTTGTAAGTTGCATAGTGGTTGAAGGAAGAGAAGAGTGCTAAAACTGTTGTAAGTTGCATAGTGGTTGAAGGAAAGGAAGAGTGCTAAACTGTTATAAGTTGCATAGTGGTTGAAGGAAAGGAAGAGTGCTAAAACTGTTGTAAGTTGCATAGTGGTTGAAGGAAAGGAAGAGTGCTAAAAGTGTTGTAAGTTGCATAGTGGTTGAAGGAAAGGAAGAGTGCTAAAACTGTTGTAAGTTGCATAGTGGTTGAAGGAAGGGAAGAGTGCTAAAACTGTTGTAAGTTGCATAGTGGTTGAAGGAAAGGAAGAGTGCTAAAACTGTTGTAAGTTGCATAGTGGTTGATTATTTTTTATATCTGTGCCAGAGGTTCCGCTAGCCTACCAAAAGTTTCGGTGGACAGTACCGGCAACAGGAAAATATTCCGGTACTGGCCATCACACAGCCGGTGCAATCAAACTTCGCTGTGCAGAAAATATCTGTACATAGATCTATGCGATCGTAATGCGTCATTGTATGTTGCCTTTTAAGACCAAGTTACGTCACTTTTGTGATGATGTCGTCATCATCAGACAAACAGAACGACAGAAAGACATCAGAGGGGGGCGAGGGGAGAGCTACACAATCTATACAGATAAGAAACCAGAGAGCAGAGAGCGGGAAACCCACAAGCGGGAACACAACCTTGCTGTTTACGTAAACATGACGCAAAACTTTTATCGCGCATCTGCCAGACGTAGGTGTGTGACGCAGGGTCTTTCCTTACCAGCTCGAAAGAAATTCTCAGGTACCGGTACGCGATACCGATGACATTAATTTTTATCGGTACTAGACCAAAAAATATCGGTAAAAACCGGTATATGCCGGTCTAACGGAACCTCTGTGTGCTCCCTAGGCAGAAATGTGCATGGATGCTCCTTGCAGGATGTCCTGAATTGCAGGATTTTTAAATTGCCTAGAGCTGGTGTCACCAGATTATGAGAATTTGAGAAGCAACTATTTTCTTACACACACATTTGTACAATAAAAAGGGCCTATACAGTGGAACCTCCCTTATAAGACCTTAACAAATCATCCAAAATGAGGTCTTACAAGGGAGGGGTCTTATAAAGGAGGTAGTTTTAATACTTACAAAGAAGGGCAATGTCTCAGAGAAGTAGGTCTTATGTGGGAGGGAGGTCTTATAAGGGAGGTTTCACTGTATAAGTAAGCCTTTGCTATATTCAAAGGAATGTAGCACTTGTACTGGTCTAGAGGGGTGAAGAGCACCAAATTTATGGTGAAAGGTTCAGATCTTTGTGTCTGTTTGAAAACAAAACCATACTTATACTCATTTCTGATTTCGAGTTTCAAGAGTAAGCGATACATTGATGCTCTTTTGGTCAGAAGATAAGGATACGTAATTTTTTCAACAAGTTTTATCGCTTAGACCGGGTTCACATTAGACGCGTAAGTTCCGTACGGAAAACACTAAATAAGTGGAAGAAAGAAGGATAAAAGTTTACGCATGTAGGGGAAATTCGGACGAGTGCGCACATTTTCCCCTTCTTTGTTGCACTTATTTATGGATTGCGCACAGGTTTCTGCACGGAATATTCGCTTATGTGTGTACACGGCCGTAGGGTTGAACTTACGAAGATTTTTTTAACCTTTTCACAGCCCCGTCACGGATATTTCCGTCAACTTCCAGTAACCTATAAGCTGCCCCGTCACGGAAATATCCGTCATAGGGTTATTCTAAGAGTTTCCCGTTTTCTAGCCATACGCTTTTCGCAGTATGTTCGAATGCATGTGAGAGTGTTCTCAAATGATAGTATATTCAATCCCCGTTCAGAAAAGCATAGGTTATATGCACTTTTATTCAGAAAGTTTTGCGATAGACTCGGCAACCTAAAACGGCTTGGCAAATAGTTGCCCCGGAACCGGGCTCGGCAGTGAAGGGGTTAATCATTGACCTTGAGTGATGGCAAAAGATACACAACACGTTGCTTTTTTAAAACACGAGGAAGATCCATCATGTAAACTATGGTAAACTGTTAACCCTTTTGCCCCCAACCATTTTTCAGCCAAACATTTTCTGTCAAAATTACCTAGGTGTTAAATCGGTGAGGTGCAGAAATGCGACATTGGTGAAGAAAGAGCTGAACTATGGCGCACGAAACGTATCAAACACTCGGTGCAAATACTCAGTGCAAAGACTCGATACTTTTCAAAAACTTTCCCTACTCGGTATGGCTCACTTCAAAAAAGGATCAAGCGTAAATTCCGAGTTTTGCCGAGTATCTCGAAATGAACACATATAAATTTGGAATCGGAAATTGATTGAAACGACCCTTGCCGAAGCAGGACAAATTATTTGGTGGGAATCAAAACAACGGACAGAATGGCTGAGGAAGAGGAAGCAACAAGCCATAATAGAGGAGTATTTCATACCGGGTCATGTTGGAACAAATGGACATAGTTTCGTGTTCCGTTTCATTTTATATCTGAGCATCATTTTTTTTATGTGACTCGTTCGGTAGAGTTTGTAAATGCGCGTTTCGATTCAAAGTATGGATACTTTCACTCCAAAAAGGATCCTTACTTTCGTAAATTACGGAAAGTATCGATACTTTTTGAAAGTGCGCGATCCTTTTCACAAAGTAGCGATACTTTCGCGAAAAGGATCGATCCTTTCTTAAACAGATCATTCCATTTGGAAACGAGCGTTTTGTATCGATACTTTTCGAAAAGTATGGCGTTCCAAACATGCTAACCAAAGAGATACGTTTCACAGCATTTCTAGAACTGACATAATACAAGCTGCATTTATTTATAGCACACTCTCCAGGTCCTACCAGGCATCAGAATTGTCAGAGGATCAGAGGATTAAGAATTTCTGACAGAGGATTGGCTGCTCTTGTCAGAGGTTTTGCCTTTTTATTCAGAGTTATCCTTTGTGTTAAATAGCATTTTAAAGTGATTTCTCACTATATAAAGCAGAGCTTAATCTAGAACGCGGGATTGGTAATATCCCCCGAAATTTTGTTCCTTCCCGCGATAATCGGCGCGGGGAGCGGGCCGAGTCCCACACATTTGCAGAACGGCCCGCAGTTTTTACCGATCGATGCGGGAAGACCTTCGTCGTCTGCTAAACCCGTCGTCTGGACAAACTGAAAGTATCGAGCAGGAGTGAAGGATTTCTCGACGTTTCATTGGTTCTTGACAAAATGTTAGTGTTAATCAACCAATCGCGTTCTTCTCGTTCTACCGACAGGAAGTTGTGAGAGTTTCGGCCGCCATCTTGAATGTTCTTCAAAATGAAGCGGGCAGGGACCCTGTTTGATTTTGATTTTCGCGGAGGCAAAGTGACAAACAAAAAATCCTGTTCCAAGCGAGTGTGAAGACCTCGAAGAAAAGGCTTCTACATCTAAAACGTCGGAAAAGAATGACAACAGTGGCAGTGCAAAGGAACATCGGTTCCAAAATGACTGGTTGAAAAAGTGGCCGTGGCTGACGAAGATTGAGACAGGGATGCAATGTACATTGTGTTTGAAGCACAATAAGAAGAATGCTTTCACTTCGCCCACTGGCTGCAGCAACTATGGGACCACCACAGTAGAGCGTCACCTGGAAGTTTCGGATCTGTACAAGCAGAGGCCTTGCAAAAGCAGCTCGTTCGGGGAGGTACTGGTTCTTATGTATGTGCTGTGGGGTTGGATAGGGGGGAGTGCCCCCCTTTTTGTTTGGGGGCCACAAACCTATAACTCACTTTGTGCCGGTCCCTGTTTTTTCTGTCGTTCCAAAATTGTGCACATTTTGACAAAATTGTCGCACTTCAAATCGAGGCTACACTTCTGGCCGCTCTTTAAAATGATGTATTTTAAAAGCGTACTAGATAATAAACTCTGTAATACAGACACTACAACAGCCTTTTGATGAGTATAAGTCGTGTTTTCCAAAAGATATAAAAAGGAACTCATTTCAGTGATTGGAGTGGTTGTGCCACCTATTGCTTCGCGCATGTTTTTATATGAGGGGGGGACTGCCCCCCCTTTTTCAGAAATCCTAGGGCTTTTTGTTCGTGTTCGGAACTCATTTCAGTGTTGCCCCTCTTATAGGGCCTTGATGGCCCTTTTACCGCAGTTTTCAGAGGATTGGACTTCAGACTATTCTGATGCCTGTCCTACTTTTCGCGTGTCCGTTTTTTTCAGCGGGAGGGTCCCCGCAAGAAGCGGAAGACCAAGAAGGGCAAGGACCCCAACGCCCCCAAGCGGCCGATGTCGGCCTACTTCCTGTGGCTGAACGACTCGCGCGAGCAGATCAAGAAGGACAACCCCGGCATCTCCGTCACCGAGGTGTCCAAGATCGGCGGTGAGATGTGGAAGGAGCTGAAAGACAAGAGTGTAAGTTGCCAGCCGTTGTTGTTGTTGTAACGTTGACGTACCCTGGCTAATAGACTCCGTCACCGAGGTGTCCAAGATCGGCGTGGAGATGTGGAAGGAGCTGAAAGACAAGAGTTCTGAGTGTGAGCTGCCAGCCGTTGTTGTTGTAACGTTGACGTACCCTGGCTAATAGACTCCGTCACTGAGGTGTCTAAGATCGGCGGGGAGATGTGGAAGGAGCTGAAAGACCAGAGCGTAAGTTGCCAGTCGTTGTTGTAACGTTGACGTACCCTGGCTAATAGACTCTGTCACTGAGGTGTCCAAGATCGGCGGTGAGATGTGGAAGGAGCTGAAAGACAAGAGTGTAAGTTGCCAGCCGTTGTTGTAACGTTGACGTACCCTGGCTAATAGACTCCGTCACCGAGGTGTCCAAGATCGGCGGGGAGATGTGGAAGGAGCTGAAAGACCAGAGCGTAAGTTGCCAGTCGTTGTTGTAACGTTGACGTACCCTGGCTTATAGACTCCAGGGATCATCCCAACAGCACTAGGGTACAACATGCATCAGCTAGGGATGAGAACATTACGTGTACGTGTGTGACCGTTTTTTATCACCGCGCCAAATGTTTCTAATTTGATGTCCTAACACAGTTACTTTAATAATAATAATATTTTTGAAAGTGTGCGATCCTTTTCACAAAGTAGCGATACTTTCGCGAAAAGGATCGATCCTTTCTTAAACGGATCATTCCATTTGGAAATGAGCGTTGAAAACTTGACCATTTTCCACCATACTTTAAGAATCTCCATCTCTCCTACCACTCATTCAAAACTTTTTCGACCTCTGGGTAAATATCTGTTTGTAACATTTCATTTATGTTTTTCATTGGCTAATTAACTCTTTGCATTTATTCCGCCCAAAACCGCCCAGCCGGAAGTTGCCTCTGTGTATTCAAGCCGCCCAAAACCGCCCGTAGCTTGCCCCCACTCTGAGACCCCCTCTGATGGCATTTCCATCACGCTCTAAGTTCTGGCTTGTTATACACACACTATGAAGAAGCTTCTCACTTGCAGAGATGTGATAGTAACTGTATGGCGCTCTGTGTGCTTCAAAAGACAGATTTTCCCAAAAATGTGTGAACGAATCTGAACACTACAAGAAGTTTCTTCTGTAACAAATGTGAATGCAAGAGGGTTAAGCGTCTGGCCTGGTAATTTGTTATTTCTTAAATAGGAATGAGTTTACTGATACACTTGTATATAATCCGATATGTGTAAAACAAATTTATATAATCGGATATGGGTGTAACAAAATTTCGGTGAATACCTGTCCATTGTGTTTTGTCTTTTGAACATAAAATGAATGCAGTAATAAACATGGTTAAAGGACCCACTACCCTACATTACATACCATTTGATCCCAATGCGATGCGATTGTGACGATGCGAGTCATGATTCACGTGAAATACTTCCTTCTAAAAATAATTCTACTATTTCCACTCACTATACTCAAGTAGACCCCAATCCGATCCAATAAAATTGTCTGATAAAAAATATATAGATATTTCATCAGATTCGTGTACAGGGGACTACAAATATGTGATGCAGTACGCGAATACCCAGCTAAAGTCGGCCAGCCACAAGAGAGAGAAAGAGAGAGAGATTTGATTGATTGAAATTTTTTTCAAAATAAACTATTAGAGATAGATGAATTCTGTTTTTTGCCTGCTAATCTGTTGTCTCTGGCCTTTCTGAAAATATGAATAAGTCAAAAGTGATCATTTACGACATTAGCCTGGTTTTCCTGTGCTGCATCACATATAGTGAACAAAAACTAGTAGAATTTCATCAGATTCATTTAGACAGTTGGAATTCTGAATAATCATGCCTCACAAATATCAAATCGCATCGCACTGGGATCGAATCGTATGTAGTGTAGCTCCCCCCCCCTTAACACCCCATTGTCCTGAATATGTCACTGATCTGTTGCATCTCTACACACCATCTCGAGCTTTGCGTTCCTCCTCTGACTCCCGTTTGTAGAATCCCCACTGATCTTTGGTCAATGCTCTTTCGCCTATCAAGCTCCTGTTACTTGGAATCAATTGCTTCTACTCTATCAGATACTCACCTTCTCTGCCCACATTCAAACGCCATCTCAAAACTGATCTGTTACCTAAGTAACTACTAATCCTTCCCTTCTTGACCTGATGTGTGCTTGTCTGGAATGTCTGCTCTTGTGCGCGTGAGCATATGTGTGCGGCATTGCTCACATGCATGTGTGAGCATTTGTATGTGTAGTTGTGTATCTGTATGTCTGATTTTTATATATATAAATATAATCAATTATATCCTTATGCTGCATATTAATTATGATGTGTTATATGTGTTCTGTTTATTATATTGTTATATTGTAAACGCCTAGGGCATCATATAATAAAAAGGCAAGTGTGTGTCTGTGTGAAGCACAAAACAGGCCTTATAACTCCGCCGTTTTTTGACCAAATCGCTTCAAATTTATGAGCCCTAACGGGGCGATGGCAACGGCAACTGAAGCGGCCGTGTCATTTGCGCGGTTTGGCAAATGCGCGAAACGCGTATCTGCCGGCCTCTCGGCGCCCGTATCTCCGGTATTTCTGGACGGATTGCCTTTGAATTTGGAAGGTAGATGACCGGGGACAGTGACTATCCGGAAGTGAATCGATTGATAAACGCACGCGACATACGCCACTTTACCTTTTCACAAATAACTCTGCCGTTTCTTAACCGAATCACTTCACATTTGCTGTCAGGCTTGTTGTGGCCGGGGCAAAGCCTGGCAGCAAATCTGAAGAGAATCGGGAGAGCGTGTCACTCTCAGAGCAGCGCCAACGGGAAACAGGGCCTTATAACTCCGCCGTTTCTTAACCGAATCGCTTCAAATTTGCTGTACTCAGCGTTACCAGTACTTGACGTTACCGTTACTAGGCGTTACCTTTACTAGGGAGAGAGCGTCACTCTCAGAGCAGCGCCAACAGGAAATGGGGCCTTATAACTCCGCCTTTTCTTAACCGAATCGCTTCAAATTTGCTGTACTCAGCGTTACCAGTACTTGATGTTATCGTTACTAGGCGTTACCTTTACTAGGGAGAGAGCGTCACTCTCAGAGCAGCGCCAACAGGAAATGGGGCCTTATAACTCCGCCTTTTCTTAACCGAATCGCTTCAAATTTGCTGTACTCAGCGTTACCAGTACTTGCATGGCGTTACTGTTACTAGGCGTTACCGTTACTAGGCGTTGCGCTAGTTAACTTGATTAGGCATCCTAAGTGTTCTTAATAATAATAATAATAATAATAATAACACATGCAATTTTACCAACACTTTTATCCACTCAGGATTGGGAGGAGAAAGCCCGCATCGCCAAGTCGGAGTACGAATTCGCCATGGCCGAGTACATGGTGAGAAAGAAGGCCATCAAGGACAGCCTATCCATGGATGAAAACGAGGAGGAGGAGGAGGATCCCAAGAAGAAGAAGAAGAAACCCAAGGCCACGAAAGCGGCGTCCCCGAAGAAGAAGAGCCCAAAGAAAGCCAGCAAGGCGGAGGGAGGAGGAGGAGGAGGTGGTGGTGGTGGCGGGAGTGGGGGTGGAGACTTCAAGTCCAAGGAGTTCATCTCATCGGACGAGTCCAGTTCGGACGATTCGGACAAACCCTTGAAGAAGAAGGCGAAGAAAGAGGTGAGTGGGGGGGGGGGGGGGGGGGGGGAAGGTTGAAGGACTCTTCCTTAGCGCGTTAGATTCGCGATCCTGCACGTTCCGTACAGAACCCCTCATTTATATAGGAAACTAGTTACAGCCATGCAGATCAGAATTTTTTTTTGGGAAATGCAAAGATAATTTATTCAATGTTACAAAAACTTACATTGATAGAACATTATTTATGCTGTCTGTGAGTGCAAGAGAGTTTCCCCGTACCACATACTAAAGAATAAAGATGCAATACTGGAAGCAATGTATTGATTTGAGCAAAGTTTGCGTGACTTAGTCGTGACAAACTTTATAAGCACTGTTATCGTTGTGTGAGAGAGAGAGAGAGAGAGAGGTTACGAAACACAGGTTCGGCATTCTTCGTGTTTTCCTAGGTAGATTCGGCAATTTCCGACACAGCTCGGGCGACGCAGACGACAAAAAATTTCATTGAAATGTCATACATTTTGCCTTCAAAATCAACTTCCAAAAGCAACATTTTGAACCAGACCTAGCGGAATCGCGTCCCAACCCGTTCTTCCGGAACTGTATGGCCAGCAAAAGTCCGACATTTACGCGGTATCGTAGTTTTTACGTTCTTTTACACTTCGGGCCTTAGCGCATTATATTATAGATAAGTGGATGAGTTTCCGCATCTGCTTATTTCTTATGGGAAGTGAATGCCCGGGTTTCTGTACGGAACTTGTGGATCTGATTTGCGCATGCCCTCAAGTATTTTTCTTCTCTTTTCGTGGCCAAGAATGTGTGTGTGTGTGATGTGTGTGTGTTGTGTGTGTATAACTGTAAGTCATGCTGTTATTGTGGCCAAGAATGTGTGTGTGTTGATGTGTGTATAACTATAAGTCATGCTGTTATTGTGGCCAAGAATGTGTATGTGTTGATGTGTGTATAACTATAACTAACTGTAAGTCATGCTGTTATTGTGGCCAAGAATGTGTATGTGTTGATGTGTGTATAACTATAACTATAAGTCATGCTGTTATTGTGGCCAAGAATGTGTATGTGTTGTGTGTGTGTATAACTATAAGTCATGCTGTTATTGTGGCCAAGAATGTGTGTGTGTTGATGTGTGTATAACTGTAAGTCATGCTGTTATTGTGGCCAAGAATGTGTGTGTGTTGATGTGTGTATAACTGTAAGTCATGCTGTTATTGTGGCCAAGAATGTGTGTGTGTTGATGTGTGTATAACTATAAGTCATGCTGTTATTGTGGCCAAGAATGTGTGTGTGTTGATGTGTGTATAACTGTAAGTCATGCTGTTATTGTGGCCAAGAATGTGTATGTGTTGATGTGTGTATAACTATAACTATAAGTCATGCTGTTATTGTGGCCAAGAATGTGTATGTGTTGATGTGTGTATAACTATAAGTCATGCTGTTATTGTGGCCAAGAATGTGTGTGTGTTGATGTGTGTGTGGCCAAGAATGTGTGTGTGTTGATGTGTGTATAACTGTAAGTCATGCTGTTATTGTGGCCAAGAATGTGTATGTGTTGATGTGTGTATAACTGTAAGTCATGCTGTTATTGTGGCCAAGAATGTGTATGTGTTGATGTGTGTATAACTGTAAGTCATGCTGTTATTGTGGCCAAGAATGTGTATGTGTTGATGTGTGTATAACTATAAGTCATGCTGTTATTGTGGCCAAGAATGTGTGTGTGTGATGTGTGTATAACTGTAAGTCATGCTGTTATTGTGGCCAAGAATGTGTGTGTGTGTGTGTGTGTCAGGGTTCGCAGCAGTTGGGAAAGTTTGGGAAGGTTTGGGGAAAATAGACTTCATTTTCAAGGCCCATGAAAGTTTGTGAAAAATGAAAAAAAGAACCAAGTTTGTGAGTAGTGTCTTTGCCCCCCAAAAAGTTTGTGAGATAGCATTTGATGCTAACTAGAAGCTCTTGTCAAATCCTATTCATCCTATAGGACATTGGAAGAGCTTCTAAGTTAGCATCATGCTGTCTCATGCTATCTCGACAAATACCGTCCCAGGACCATAATCTTGAATCATCGTGCCAAGGGGAAAAAAATGAATATTTTGATGCATACAATCGGTGCGACTTACTTCCGATTTTTAACCGGATTTGACACGAGTTGCTTCCCTTTAAAGACATCCGGGTCTTTACGCGTACCGCGCAAAATGCTGGGCAAATGTGTCTTCAGTGAGCTTTGGCTCGAAAATTCTGCATATAAAGTATGGCTGCGAAAGGATGCAACCAACAAGCGCTCAGCATATTGTGCGGCTTGCCGAAAAACATTCGATGTGGGATATTGCAACAGTAGTATCTGTGTTAAAGTTGTGAAGGGTGGGTTTTGAAAACCCTAAAGTTGGGCTTTGAAAGTTCGTGAAAAGTTTGGGAAAATTAGGATGCTGTTTGGCTATGAACCCTGGTGTGTTGATGTGTCTATAAGTCATGCTCTTTTCAAGGCCAAGAATGTGTGTGTTGATGTGTCTTAAGTCATGCTCTTTTCGTGGCTAAGAATGTGTGTGTGTTGATGTGTCATAAGCAGACCTGCCTACTGCTACGATTTGGCCGTAGCAGCTACGAAAAATAAAGCTTTGCTACGGAGCTACGGCAACCTTAACGTTGCTACGGAAAAAACAAATTGCCGCCGCATTTTATTTTTGCTTATGCCGTTCCTGGTTTTGTCGGTTTCTAAGAGCAGACGCCGTGTCACGCGCGATAACCTAGTCACTTCCGTTTTTATGAAAGTGACTGCGCATGCGTTCTTATTACTTTCTCTGGAAAAAATGGCGGACTTCAGCAGCAGTAGCGATTCGGGAGATGTTTCAAACGAAGAAAAACGAACCCAAACCAGAAAACGAAAATCATCTGGCACACCATCTTGTTCTAAGAAAAAACATCGGCCTGCCACACAAGTTTTTTAAATAGCTTACACAGAGGAGTGGCCTTGCACGTCAGAAGTTGACTCGGTGCGAACCATGCTCGCTGCAGTGCAACCTCTGCCATGCGGACTTCTTTGTGAATCATGGCGGTAGAGACGATTGCCGTCAACACGTTCAATCGGCGAAACATATTAAGCAGTGCGTTTCGGCTCAGGAAGAGAACAAATCGATTGCCATCATTTGTGGATGCTACGGAAAAATTTGCCATGCTACTGAAAATTGATGGCTGGGCTACTGATTGGGAAAATTCCAAGTAGGCAGGTCTGCTTAAGTCATGCTCTTTTCGTGGCTAAGAATGTGTGCGTGTCGATGTGTCTTAAGTCATGCTCTTATCATGGCTAAGAATGTGTGCGTGTCGATGTGTCTTAAGTCATGCTCTTATCATGGCTAAGAATGTGTGTGTGTTGATGTGTCTATAAGTCATGCTCTTTTCATGGCTAAGAATGTGTGTGTGTGTGTGTGTAAGTCATGCTGAAAAAAAAATGATCAGCTTTCTTCAACCTCTGTTCAAGGAGTATTTATTTTAGTCTCTATTTGCGTTGTAAATAAAACAACTAGATCTGGCCTCTCAAAAAAGGCCAAAAAATGTGTTTGTGTTTTTCTCTCCAATCATTATCAAGAGGATTGTATAATTGTTTGACATTGATTTATTTCTTTAAAAGTTATGCAATTTTCACTTTTTTTTCTTTACAGTATCGGGATTGCTGCGTGCAAAATCTTGTACATATTTTTATCACTAGTGAAACAAAACAACTTGGGGAAAAAATGTCATAGCTTTGCCCCAACAATCTACTCTAGAGTAGCCAAAGAAAGCGGAGGAAAATTCTTGTACTTTTTCATCGGTAATTAACTGGGGGGAAAATTCTTGTACTTTTTCATCGGTAATTAACTGGTGGAAAAATTCTTGTACTTTTTCATCGGTAATTAACTGGTAATTAACTGGTAGAAAAATTCTTGTACTTTTTCATCGGTAATTAACTGGTGGAAAAATTCTTGTACTTTTTCATCGGTAATTAACTGGTGGAAAAATTCTTGTACTTTTTCATCGGTAATTAACTGGTGGAAAAATTCTTGTACTTTTTCATCGGTAATTAACTGGAAAAATTCTTGTACTTTTTCATCGGTAATTAACTGGTGGAAAAATTCTTGTACTTTTTCATTGGTAATTAACTGGGTGGAAAAATTCTTGTACTTTTTCATCGGTAATTAACTGGGTGGAAAAATTCTTGTACTTTTTCATCGGTAATTAACTGGGGGGAAAAATTCTTGCTAAAATTGTTTTGGTATCAATAATTGATGGAAAATATTCTACATGTTCTTATGTCTAACATCAATCATCTCTGCAGGAGCCAAAGAAGGAAGCAGCCAAGAGCTCCCCAGCTGCCGATTCAGACGCGGGGGAGGAGAAGGCAGAAGCC
Organism: Phymorhynchus buccinoides; assembly: GCA_017654935.2. Lineage (NCBI taxonomy): Eukaryota > Metazoa > Mollusca > Gastropoda > Neogastropoda > Raphitomidae > Phymorhynchus > Phymorhynchus buccinoides. The sequence continues at coordinate 19,150,196 of CM065702.1, read as the reverse complement.
TCCGGCAGCGAGAAGTCCGTCAAATCCGAGAAGGAATCTGCAGGAGAGGCGTCGGCCAAGTCCGACTCCGACGACGAATGAGATGATTGGGATGGCCCATTTTTGGGGGTGTGAGCATGATGTGTGTTGATAAAAAAAAACAATGCCGAGTTAAGATTAGCGGAGATGGGTTCGGAGCTGAAAACACGAAATGGTTTGACATTTATCACTCTATGATGTGTGAATGTCTCCCTTTTAATATATCTTGGATAAAATGTCACAGTAAAGGTCAAGATGTGCCCCCCCCCCCCCCTCTACATTTCTCGGCTCTCAAAGTATTTTCACACTTGCCTTTCATACCAAACATTAAGCTGTATTTTATGAACCTTTTCAGCTAATTATCTTTGTTGAATAATTAATCGCAGTCATGATAAAGGCCATTATCTAATAGGACCCTGGTTCATTGCGTTTTTCCGTCTTGCCTTTATCGTCTACTATTATTGAATGCATGTGTTTAATTATGTAAATGTATGAAAATTAGTTTTATATATAGCAAACGATAGAGGATGAAGTACTCAATCGGAGTCAATCTGCAGTTAGAAAGGCAAGACTGAAAAAGTGGAAACAACCGAGTAATGGAGAGGGGGGGGCATCTTTACCTTTACCAAATGTCATGTTAGGCACTGCACTGATCATGTTTTAAAAAGTGTTGTGTTCTTGTGAGATCATGTATCGACTGTACTCTATAGAGTCAAAGAAATGATTGATTAATGAAGGATGCCTAAACTCTTTTTACAGACAGTTGCATTTTTTTTCCCCCAGTGAAACTCTTGTGGTGTGTAGTTTCAAAGACACTGCAACAAAGAGACAAATTACGCCCAGCGATGTCCCAAGGACATAGGACATTGATCTGTTAAAATCGAAAATGTCCTATTGTTTTCTCCCATGTCAGGACAAATGTTTGATTAACACTGGCACGCTTTCTGTTATTGATTTCTGTGAGAGCTGGAACATTGTCCTATTGATTTCTCCCATGTCAGGACAAATGTTTGATTAACACTGGCACGCTTTCTCTTATTGATTTCTGTGAGAGCCGGGACATTGTCTTATTGATTTATCTCATCTCTGGACAGTTTGTCCTATCACTTTTCGATCCTCGGGTACATCACTGCACGCCGTTTCCTTTATTAGTTGAAATAGCAGGGAAGGAATAGGCATCTGTTTGAATATTGATTGTTCGTTTGAAATAGCGACTGGTATGTTGAAAATGGAAGTGAATGAAAAGTTGTGAGAATGTTTGGTTTTTGTTTGACCAAAAAAGGTAAATGTGATGGAAACAATAAATGTTGTTGCATCGATACTTTGCTGTCGCTTTTTATATGTGTACGTGTGCCTGTTAGTGTATCATTGTTTTTTATTAAAATATCTGTAAAGTTTTAGAAAACGTTTAGATCTGTCCCTGCAATGTAGTTTAATGTGAATTCATCAATATGACTGCCCGATAGCAGAGGGGGCAGCTGCTATTCCGATGGGCTGGGCTAAAATTTGTTTATAGTGGAGACGCCTTGCTCAGAGTATATCCCCACTTTCTCAAGCAAAGGGATTTGAGGACAATTGGCGTTGAGGAAGGTCCCCAAAGGCCAACCAATCCCTTTGGCCGCAGAACTAGAGCCGTTGCAAACGCCCCCTTGTTTGAGAGTCAAGGTCTTCCACGAAGAACTAACCTGTACCTTTATTTTGTAATTCTGTAGAAAATCATTAATTTTTTTGCTGTCCCATCTTCTGGGCTGTATAGTGGCGTTGCTCCCACGCCGCTCATTCCGAGTCCCAATTCGCAGCCACACCTCCGCACGTTCAGGTCGCAGAATCCGGGACCAGCGGTCCAAGAGGAGTGAATTTATGTTAGGCTGTCAGGAGGAGAAAATAATTGTGCAGCTCTCATTTTACTATTGGCTACTACTACAGTTTAATGACTACATGTACTTGTATAGCGTCTATCTTCAGTCTTGGATAATCCCTGAGCAACTTGACATTTTTGGCTCACTCGTTTTAACCTTTACCAGACTTCCCAGGTCGCCCACGACCCATTGACACACAAAAAATGTTATATCTCTAAAACTATTTAAGCAATCTTCATGAAATTACATGACTTTGTCAAAAACGTAAATGGCTTTAAGTGTGTTTAATTTCATCAATTTGCATAAAATACAAATGACGTAATATGACGCGTCACTTTAACTACATTGACACGATGGTGCGGGTCGTGGAGGATCCATACTTTAAAGAGCAGAAATATGTCACTGCAGTGCATTGAGTATGAGTCGTGGGAGACCCACGCCATCTGGAGAAAAATAAACACATGGTGACTTTGACGAGTATGGGTCCTGGAGAACCTGCATCATTGGAGAGGGATAAATACTGTTAAAATGCATGTAAAAATCTGTGGGTACGAGGAGACCCGCATCAGAGAAGTATAATCACAAGCAACATCCGGTAAAGGTTAACGGAGAAGTGAGTCTATAGAATGATAGTTGGTCGGTTGTGTGTAAGTGTGTGTTGCGTCTGTGGTCTATAGAGCGTTTATCTTCAGTCATGGATAATATCCCTGAGCAACTTGACATTTTGGGCTCACTCGTTAACACGAAGTGAGTCTATAGTATGACAGTTGTTCGTTTGTGTGTATCACAGTATGTGTGTGTTGCATCCGTGGTCCAATCTCCAAACTTTAACGTTGGCATTTTCTCGGGAAAGAGAAGGCATACATTGTTCAAACTTTGCACACATATAAATGTCTATGCAAGCTTTCAAACATTAATGATTTTGATAATTAAATACTTAAAACAACACCGTAAACAGATTTACAAACAAATAACGTTTTAGATTAGTGGGTGAGAGAGTATTCAACATGGAACATGAGTTAAAGTATTCCACAGTGAGACTCGATAGCTCATTGCGTAGAGCTTCTGTCTCTCGTGCCAATGGTTCCGGGTCCGATTGGCACTGGCACTTTTTTTTTTTTTTTAGTTGTATCCATTAACGATAGTTTCATTTGTACTTTAAAATTTTATTGGCAATATTGCACTTTAGACACCCCCCTCAATCTTTGTTGTTGTCCCACATGTGCCTGTTCGAGTGAGCCTTGAAGGCTTTGCCTCTTGTTTAAACTCATAGTCATACAGTCGCCTTCTCCGTACATGTACAGTTGCCAAACAATAAACAGCCGACCTGTTATCTCACGAACTTAGCGCTAGCAAAGACTGTATAGGGGAAGATAAGCATCCGGTCTCTTTTCCCTATAATGAGTAGTGAGGACAGAAACACTGGTTATGTCCCTTTTAAACAGGACACATTTTACACGTTGATAGGCCAGTTGAATTCTCCGTTCAAGTTCCAGTCTGAGTTTTTGGATAGCCTCCACTGTGAATGGTGTACTGTCGCCACTAACGATAACTCTATCAGCCCGGTTCGCCGAGCTCTTAAGTAGTCCATCTTACCCTTTTAGAATATCTTTGGCGCTAGGCCTAGCAAGCGAGGTCACAAGTAAAGTTGGAGCTCTCGGTCAAGGTGAATTAACTCCCTTGACCAACTGTCGTCTGCTCCAGTGAAGTAGAACCGCGCTTTCGGCTCCAGTGACCTTGACCTTTGACCTTCATCTTCAAACTTAGCCTAGATATCCAAACTTCCCAGATAGTAAGAAACAGACAGAGGTGAAAACGCTTAGCAGCTTTGGATTCGTAGCTGCTTAACCGTAATAATGCCTTCTCTGACATGAACCTCACTCGCTCTCTCTCTCTCTCTCTCTCTCTCTCTCTCTCTCTCTCTCTCTCTCACACACACACACACACACACACACACACACAGTAACACATACACAATTATCACAACTTCAAGGATCAAACTCATTAGCAATACATTTATATGGCAAGACATTTATTCAATTTCGACGTTTGTTTCACAAACACAGTAGTTTTTCTTCTTGAAGTTGAGCATGATTTTCTGACAGCAAAAGATGATGGGATAAAGAAACGTAAACTGTAACACCTGAAGTGAAGGCGACATGCTGTTATGTTTTAAACTAGAGCTCATTTTCATTTACAAACTGGTGTACTTTCACATTTGAATAGAACCCTCTCTCCCTCCCCCCCCCCCCCTTCTTTCCTCTCAAACTCAATTTGTTACTGAAAAAAAAAAAGTGTTCAAATCACAATGACCTAAACTACTGAATTGATGTGTACTAAAAATTGACAAACAAAGCCAAACGATACTACTGACAATTTTAACTAATACAATGATGTTTTTTTGTACAGAAATGAGCCATCCGTTGTGTATGCAAGTTCTTCAACCAGAAGCGTGAATTATTTTACATGACGTATACCAGGCATCAGAATTGTCAGAGGATTAAGAATTTCTGACAGAGGATTGGCTTCTCTTGTCAGAGGTTTTGCCTTTTTATTGAGTGTTATCCTTTGTGTTAAATAGCATTTTAAAGTGATTTATCACTATACAAAGCCTTTTTGGTGGTGTTCAGAATGCATTTCAATGTAGTCCCTCTTCAGTCTGGGGCCTTGATGGCCCTTTTACCGCAGTTTTCAGAGGATTGGACTTCAGACTATTCTGATGCATGGTATATGTTTCAGGCAAAACACAACAGTAAAGAATTGGAAGTGATTCTATGTTACGGTTCTCAAGATACATGTATTGCAAGAAAAGAAAAACGGGCAAAATTATAAAATGTCAGTCACATATGATCCATCCATAGAATATGCCAAAGGATGCATCCATATAATATACAGGCTAAATAGTTTTTTTCATTAAATCTTGTTCATTCTTTATCATTCAGCTCTCAAGCTGAATGATATTTTGTTGGTTTTTTTGTTCCATTATAGTCCCGTCAACAGCTACGGTCATGATCATCTCAGGACTGTCACCACGTAAAGTTCGACCACTTAGTACAAAACACTCATCAATGTATCTTACCAACGTTCAACACAACCTGTAAACAACAAAACATACAGTACAATTCATAACATGACACCTCCATCATTGCACCCTATAGCACATAAGTCCACACAGTGCTGGAAACGTTGAGCCACATACAACAATTAAAACACAATGATTTATTGAACCATTCAACATCCAATGCCAATTCTGCTCTTCATGTTACACTTAACAAAATAATATTAATACACTTGGGACAACTTGTTACATAGTTTGATCCAAATATCAAAGGCCTTCCTCAATATCTTCAACCGTTCACATTTAAGATTAAAATTATAGCCCCGTCGACAGCAAAGGCCATTTCAGGGCTGTCACCACGTTGAACCATTCACATAAGAAACCCATCTATGAGTATGATCTATTATAAAGTGTCCAAGGCAAATTGCCACCCCCAATTGACTTGCTAGAGACACATTCAGGCATGGGAATTGTTCGCGGATTTCCGCGAAAAAAACCTTTGAAATTGTTACTAAATACTTCGTTTTTGTTACTAAATACTTCGTTTTTGTTACTAAATACTTCCATTGGGGGGCTTTTCAGAGTTTTTTGTCTCTGACAATTCCCATGCCTGACATTTAAATAACTTGCCATCTTGTTCCTTTATTTATTTTGATTTAAAACTGAACCTTTTCAACACATGCAAAATGGACCTTCATTCTTTAAGATCTAATGCAAACTGAAAACACGAAACCGTCTCCTGTTTGAACATATTCTGTTGAAACAACGCAGGAGGCCATTAACTTTGAAGGAGCAACTGACGGGTTTGAAGTGGACAGAAATGTCATTTAGGAGGATTATTAAAGAGGTGAGACAATTAAGCCTTCTGCTGTGGTGAGAGGCAAAATGAAAACTAAAACTACATGCATGCATGCACAGGTCTGCGAGAATGCAAGTGCACATGCAATCACTTTTTGTGTGACTGATGATGAAGGAAAAAGGGGGGGGTGGGGGAAGTAAATTTTGATCGAATGACAACTTTTTCCTTGCCAGTGGGTTTAATATGTGCTAAGTGCATGGGTACACGGGACCTCGGTTTATCGTCTCATCCGAAAAGACTCCAGGTTCAGACCGTAAGGCCTAGTGCAGAATGAGAGGAAAAAATCCCCTGTACCCACTGGCCAGGTTCAAACTCAGGTTTATTGTATATGAGGTGAACACTACAGTGCCACTCTACAGTGCAGCAAAATGGATCTTGATAGACTATTATTTATCATAGTGCCTGTTCAATTCAATCTATAATTATTTTTTTATTTTTTTAAAGACTGTTCAAGAAAAAATAAATAGCATAATCCCCATTTTATATTATTTTCAGTCTCTCTCTCAATCACCCTCTTCTTCAAACTCATAAGAAGTACATTCATATGGCAAGACGTTTATTCCATTTCAATGCGTTCTTCACATTTTTGTTTTTCAACTGAAAGTGATTACCTTACAGCAAGGATGGGGTGGACACAACATTTAATTCATAGGAGACTTTCAGTGGAGTGGGCATGATGTCTAATGTTGAACTCTGGTCCTAAGCACACCTGTTTACCCTGAAATTGGGCTTTGTGTATTCAAAATACAAAATAAGTGTATTTTTCACAAACTAGGAGTACTCCAACAGGAAAGTTTGAAAAACGGAAAGCAAACATGCATACATTTGCATAACTATAGAAATACTGTGTCAAAAGTACCATCCATTTAAATTTACAACAACAACAACAGCAAACACACACACACACACACACACACACACACACAGAGCGCACCCGTTTCCCAAATCAGGCAATATACAGAAATGATGTCATATTTGTTTTCACCATACTTTTTTCCTAGTTACCATATTAATCATTTTTTCTGTCAAATATGTGTACAAAATAGGGTGACATCACATGGGTAAACATGTCTGCCAAAGTTTTATTTCAATATCGCTTTAAAAACTGTTGTACTTTCACACCTTTAGTGGGTGTTTTTTAACCACTCTCATCATCATTTACTATACTGTCAAAACAATAGACAATGGTATTGATCACTCTCATCATCATTTACTATACTATCAAAACAATAGACAATGGTATTGATCACTCTCATCATCATTTACTATACTATCAAAACAATAGACAATGGTATTGATCACTCTCATCATCATTTACTATACTGTCAAAACAATAGACAATGGTATTGATCACTCTCATCATCATTTACTATACTGTCAAAACAATAGACAATGGTATTGATCACTCTCATCACTCTTTACTATCAAAACAATAGACAATGGTATTGATCACTCTCATCACTCTTTACTATCAAAACAATAGACAGCGGTATTGATCACTCTCATCACTCTTTACTATCAAAACAATAGACAACGGTATTGATCACTCTCATCACTCTTTACTATCAAAACAATAGACAATGGTATTGACGACTCTCATCACTCTTTACTATCAAAACAATAGACAACGGTATTGATCACTCTCATCATCATTTACTATCAAAACAATAGACAACAGTATTGATCACTCTCATCATCATTTACTATCAAAACAATAGACAACAGTATTGATCACTCTCATCATCATTTACTATCAAAACAATAGACAACGGTATTGATCACTCTCATCATCATTTACTATCAAAACAATAGACTACTGATCACTCTCATCATTATTTACTATCAAAACAATAGACAACGGTACTGATCACTCTCATCATTATTTACTATCAAAACAATAGACAACAGTACTGATCACTCTCATCACTATTTACTATCAAAACAATAGACAGCAGTACTGATCACTCTCATCATCATTTACTATCAAAACAGTAGACAACGGTATTGATCACTCTCATCATTATTTACTATCAAAACAATAGACAACGGTATTGATCACTCTCATTATTATTTACTATCAAAACAATAGACAACGGTATTGATCACTCTCATCATCATTTACTATCAAAACAATAGACAACAGTACTGATCACTCTCATCATTATTTACTATCAAAACAATAGACAACGGTACTGATCACTCTCATCATCATTTACTATCAAAACAATAGACAATGGTATTGATCACTCTCATCATCATTTACTATCAAAACAATAGACAACGGTATTGATCACTCTCATCATCATTTACTATCAAAACAGTAGACAACGGTATTGATCACTCTCATCATCATTTACTATCAAAACAATAGACAACGGTATTGATCACTCTCATCATCATTTACTATCAAAACAGTAGACAACGGTATTGATCACTCTCATCATCATTTACTATCAAAACAGTAGACAACGGTATTGATCACTCTCATCATCATTTACTATCAAAACAGTAGACAACGGTATTGATCACTCTCATCATCATACTTACTATCAAAACAATAGACAATGGTATTGATCACTCTCATCATCATTTACTATCAAAACAATAGACAACGGTATTGATCACTCTCATCATTATTTACTATCAAAACAATAGACAACGGTACTGATCACTCTCATCATCATTTACTATCAAAACAATAGACAACGGTACTGATCACTCTCATCATTATTTACTATCAAAACAATAGACAACGGTACTGATCACTCTCATCATTATTTACTATCAAAACAATAGACAACGGTACCGTTACCTAAAATAATAACATTTTTTCCTAAGAGTAACAACCGCTTTTCTTTCTTGTCTGATTAGACAGAATATTAATTGTTTTCCTTTCCCCTCCACCCAACATTTTAATGTATTTTCTACTTTTCTATAATTATCTATTATTTTTTTTTAAAGTTTCTTTTTTAAGTTTCTTTCCTTTTTATATCATTTTTTTTTCAAATTTTCTTTTTTTTTCCCCTCACTGACAATATACAAAGGGATGAGTGAACATGCAAATGAACAATACAACATAATTATAAATGAAAGATAATATACATGATTAAAATTGATACATAGATGAAGAAATCAATAAAATAAACTGAACTAAGTATTTGTGGAAAGCAAAAAGTATTGTTTTCGGTACTCTCTCTTCACCCCTTCTCTCTCTCTCTCTATGTATGCATTGGAGGGGGGGAGAAAGGGGGGGGGGGGGGTTTACTTGTGTGCATGCGCATATGCACACGCATTTGTGTGTCAATATGCATGTCTGTGAGTATGTTTTGAGTGTGTATGTGTGCCTATGTGAGTGAAGGTGTATGCGCGTGTATGTTTATGACATTGTATCTATAGATATATTATGTCCATACATTGGATGATTAACGTGTGGGGGGGCCTAGTCAAGGAGAAGTCTGTATGAATTATCTTCTATCATTTTGAGCATCAGAAAGTGACATATTGTTTTCTTAAGTGCAGGTTTTGTTCCTGCGGGCATGCCTTTTATTTTACGGGCAATGCTAATAGTAATAGACATCTTTGCAATTAACAGCACATGGTTAATGACATTTTGTGTGTGTATTAATATGGTTGGTCTGAATTCCAAAGAAGACGTCAATTAATGATAGATTCATTTGAATGCCTGATTCCGTTAGGATGTGTCTTTCTACATCTTTCCAAAGTCTTTTTACTGCAGGGCAGTTGTAAAAGAAATGGTCTATAATTATAATCAATTTGGTCTTGACAAGAGTCAATCTGAATGAAATGACTCTCTCTCTCTCTCTCTCTCTTTGCACTCATGTTTAATGCAGTGGAACCTCCCTAATAAGACCTTCAAAAATCCAAAATGAGGTCTTAATAGGGAGGGGTCTAAAAAGGAGGTAATTTTAATGCTTACAAAGAAAGGCAATGTCTCAGAGAAGTAGGTCTTAAAAGGGAGTCTTATAATGGGAGGTCGTATAAGGGAGGTTGCATTGTAATTGGCAATGCGCCAGATATGCGCATTCAGGCATCAGAATAGTCTGAAGTCCAATGCTCTGAAAACTGCGGTAAAAGGGCCATCAAGGCCCCAGACTGAAGAGGGACAACACTGAGATCAGTTCCCAACACCACCAAAAAGGCTTAATATAGTGGAACCTCCCTTATAAGACCTCCCATTATAAGACTCCCTCCCATATAAGACCTACTTTTCTGAGACATGGCCCTTCTCTGAAACTATTAAAATTACCTCCCTTATAAGACCCCTCCCTGTTAAGACCTCGTTTTGGAGGATTTTTGAAGGTCGTATAAGGGAGGTTCCACTGTATAGTGAAAAATGCTATTTAACACAAAGGATAACACTGAATAAAAAGGCAAAACCTCTGACAAGAGAAGCCAATCCTCTGTCAGAAATTCTTAATTCTCTGACAATTCTGATGCCTGGCATTACAAGGTGTAAACATGCATCATTTGGAAAAATGATGCGTGAATGGTGCGGGCGCGCCAACAATCTGAAGCTCTGCTCTCTCTCTCTCTCTGTCTCTTTCTGTCTCTCTCCTTTGCGTTTTCCAATCACAAACCTTCACCTCTTACAATGTTCTCTCTATATATTTCACACACACACACACACAAACGGGAAACTATATAACTATACTCCCAGTACTTCTTAATAACTAAACTAAAGAGAGAGAAAACACCGATCAACAAGCAATAACAAAGAAATTACAGTGCCCTGGGACTGTTGAATGAGCACACGATGTAACTATTGTAACTATAAGTCACACGAGTCACATAGACTTTGTGCAAGTCTTGTGATTTCTTTCACAATGTGCAGCTGACCGAGTCACTTGCGGTCATGAAGAAGTCTAATGAATGCTAACAGTTTGAGATTACCCTGTCATAAAACCATTTTTCTGTTTAGAATATCAGGTCTGTCACACAAATCTGCTCTGCCAACCCTTAGGCCGTGTACACACATAAGCGGATATTCCGTGCGGAATCCATAAGTGAAACAAAGAAGGGAAAAGATTTGCGCACGTGTCCGAATTTCCCTATATGCGTAAACTTTTATCCTTCTTTCTTTTACTTATTTAGGGTTTACCGTACGGAACTTATGCGTCTAATGTGAACCCGGCCGTAGACTTCAACATTCAGGTCTAAGGAGAGAATGCATGATGTGACTGTATGTTTGGCATAGTCATTCACACAGCTACATCGCACCAATCTTCTGTCTTTGTTAGTTCACAGGTCTTTTTTTTTACAACTCCCCCACATCCATGGAGACGACGTCCTTGAAGTTGAGCAGGTCTTTGCAGGGCTCAGGGATGGGCAAACTGTTGATCCTGTCAGGCCGACCTGGCCTGCACCCGATGCGGTGAGACACCACTAACCTGGCCAAGTGATCCAACCGACAAGGGGTGGCCGCAGCTTCTGCAACATAGCTGTAGCCCTGCAGCAACGCCTGCTTCCGCCTTTCTGCCATATGCAACACCCCCCCTTGATTCTCCGGTCTAAATGAACGCAATCGCTGGTGAGAGAGAGCTCCCGAGGCCAGCAACAGTTTGACAACCCTGGGGTCAGGTTTACCGAGAGCCTCCCTTAACGGGCAGTGAAAGGTGGAGAGGCCTGCAGAGATGCAGAACTTGACCATGTCGACTCTGACTTGACGACTACTTTCTAGAGCCACACTCAACAAGTTGTCATACTCTCTAAAGTAATCCTCCTCAAAAAGTTGGACCTCATCATGATTGAGATGCATCTCAAAGTCGTCAGAATAGAATGCATTGGGATCCACTCTGCAAATCAGCTGCTCAGCAAGGGGCCTTTGTCCATGCAAGACGGCCTTCTCCAAGGCACGCGCTAGAACTTCGGACTCGGTGCATCTAGGCACCAGCACTTCAGCAACATCCCAACGCCTCCATTTTACAGCTGATCTTAGAAGAAAATTCAGCACAGGCGGGTCCTGGCAAAGGAAGTGCTTTGCCAAAATGTATTCTGAGAAACTGACCATCAGCACAAGAGCCCAAGACAGCAAACCTTGTTCTTCACAAATTGCGGCCAGAGGTTGTCTGCGGCGTACCAGTTGTTTGCAACTGTTATAAAGGTAGTACACATTGTCCCGAGTCACAGGCCAGAACTTCATCACAGCCACAGCCGCAGATAACTTGCCTTGTTCAGCAGCCAAGTCCGGAACTTCCAGGACCACGCTGGGGTCAGGTTGCAGACTGGAGGATGTGGCGACTGTTTCAAACAACTCCCAGTCATCAGTGAGCAGAGCCATAAAGAAGGCTAGATTTACCAGGTCATGGTCAACACACCACTGCTTCACAATGGACATACTGACCACCCACTGGCCGGCTGCAATCTTGGCTTTCATGTTGGTCAGCTGCATTCTGATATCGTCCCTTGTTTTCCAGTGTCTGATCCACAGATCCAGACCTGCAGCAATGTCTGACAACACACTTGGATCAGTCAACATTTTGTGAAGACACTTTTCCATGAGTTCTGCATCGCTGGAGTAAAATTGCATACTTTTCAGACCTGCAGAGAGACTCACCAGCAAGTGCCAGGCTTCTTTTTTCATGATGATGCCTATCAGTAGCTCCATTTCACCCAGCAGAAATAAATCATATTCACTAATGCTTGAAAAATGTTCCTCGCAAACTTTGGAGATGAAATGCGGCAGGTTTGCATCAACCGCAGAAGTGTAAGCAAAGAAAGACTCGCCACGCAGCGTGTCTCTGTCTGTGTGTTGTTCAGGTGTTAGGTGAGTTTTGCACAACATCCCAAAGCAGTCAGCACAGTCCAGTTCCACACACTTCCTCACAGCATTTCTGAATATCCGGCAAGCGAATCTCTCCTGACAGCAATTAGCCAACTGGTCGATGAAGATTTCCAGGTTGCTGTCCGACCTTGTTTTGAAATATTCTCTCATTGAACGCTTCACGGCGTATCGACTGAGCCAGCGTCCCGTTTTTGAGTCGAGTACCCAGAAGAGAGATGAAAACAGTTCGGCATTCAGCCCTCCTAGCACAAGCCAGGAAAAGGCAAACTTTAGATCGTTCCTCGTCTCTCCAGGCAGTTTGCAAAGATCATGAGTCAGCTGGTACTCCTCCTGCTGAATGGTATGGCGAAACAAACATGACCGAATGGACTGTGATGTTTCAGGTGCAGAATACATTTTCTTCACAAGAGTACGATACTTCTTGCGATTCAACTCAAGAAGTTTAGTCAAGGCCAAACTCATCTTCTTTGGTTTCAAATCAACCTGTTCCCTTTCTCCCCAGCAGTAATCCGCAGTGAGGGGGTAAGAGGTTTTGCCAGAAGTTGCCACAAGCAGTGCCAGGGTTTTTTCTCCTTCTTCAAACAGCACATCAAAAATCCATTTGACCTCTCCCCCATCACATTTCACAGACTGATGACTCTCCTTCCAGGGCTGGTGAAAAAACTTCTGTTTGAAGACACGGCGGTTCCTTGGAGAATATCTGAACAGCTGGAGGAAAACAGGTTTATCCTGAAGATGAACGGCATATGTCATGGCTTCCATCAGCTCTGAGTCGCTGAATGATTCTGTTTGTAGGATATGCTGGGTAAGGTCTCCCAGGCCATGTCTGATGGAAGCCATCAGCAGCAGACCTTTCAGACCTTCAGGAATGTTGCCTGCAGGGGACAGGTCCAGCAGATCCTGGGCCTTGTTGTTCTGGAACAGCTCATTGACCATCCACTCACTGGCACTGACGCCATCACGCAGCAGTTGAAGGGCCACAGTCCACTGTTGGTCAGCCACAGCCTGGTCGCACACACTCTCCATCTGGGCCACACTCAACCCTTCCTTCACCAGTCCTGACACCAGTGACCACTGGCTTCGGTTCAAGGACTCTCTCAGAACAAAGTCAGTCAGGTCGGGGTCTCTGACATTCCTCACCACCTCCAGAACAAAGTCCCCATGACCGGCGGCTATCTGCTGTCGGATTCCCTCCTCCCTGCAGTGTTTGCTGACCCCCAGGTCTATCAGTCTGGCCGTGCACTGGACGTGCTGATGACCCAGGGCAGATTGCAGAATGTTGTTCCTCAGGTGACCAGGGACTCCCCTTTCAATCATCTGCAGCACCAGGTTCCAGTGCTGGTCAGCTAGGGCCTTGTCCATCACCTGCTTCAGGCGGTTCCAGCAGTCGTCCATATGGTCCACAAGGTCTGCTGCCCCGTTCCATTCTGATCTCTGGATGCAGGCCTGGAACCGGTCAAGGTGTGGACATGAACAGCGCTTGGCAGCAGCATCTTCTGACTCTGAGGTTGTCATTTCTACAATTGTACAGACAACTCCACACAGGCCAGTGCTCGCTCAGTCTTCTGATGATGTCAGGAATCCTGACCTTCATGAAGAACCATTTCCCTGAAACAGAGTTTTAAAGAGATCAGTAATGTTATGTAAGTTTAACTAAGCCACACAATCACATTTAGAACAGCACACACCTATGTTACATGAATCAGGATTCCTGGCTTAGACGTACAGTAATTACACTATTTCCATTGTTTTCTTTATCATTTGTTTCTTCTTTGCAGTTGCATAACTGATTTTGAGTGATGGCAATGCAATAAAAAGTCATGTTTTAAGTAGCAAAAAAACCCACCCCAGATTTCCTTCACATTCTAAAAATATCTAAAAATCATATTGGCATGAAAGAAAAGGCAAGCAGTATGATGTCTGCTATTGTGCCAGGCTGAACATTTTCCCCTTGTATTTCATTGCAAGCAGCAGAAGTGTAGCTCGCATTCTTGTGTGTGTGTGTGTGTTTGCGGTTAATTCACAGCAGCACACCGGGAATTTGCTAGGCCTTCTTCATCCAACATGCGCTTATTTTCTTTTACTTATTTGCGGATAAATACATGAGGTTTCCGCGTGTAATGTGCACAAAGCCAACGACAGTTAGACCTGTGTGTGCATGTATTCATGTGTGTGTGCCTACAGGTGTGTGTGTACCTCTGTGTGTGTGTGTGTGGGGGGGGGGGGGGGGGGGGGGGGGCAGGGGGGGGGGGGGGGGGGGGTACATGTACATGTGTGTGTGTGTGTGTGTCTGCATGCAAATGTGTGTGTGTGTGTGTGTGTGTGTGTGTGAGTGTGTATGTGTGTGTGTCACTGTGTGTGAGACTGAGAGTGTGTGTCACTGAGTGTGTCACTGAGTGCATTTGTGCAACACAGTGTGTGTGTGTGTGTGTGTGTGTGTGCGTGTGCGTGTGTATGTGTGTGTGTGTGTGTGTGATTTGTGAATGATGCAAACAGTTTGTCTTTATTATCATTTGTGTCTGTCCGACGCTAAACTGTGCTCTCTGTTTTTGTCTTTCTCACTCTCTCTTTTTGAAGTAGGTCAACATCAGTATTGCCCATGGATCTCAGATGAAGAGAAAATTGTTGACTGCTGGATCAGGACAGATGGCATCTGTAGGCCTAAATTTAAAACCCTTTAAACGCCACTGTCGCCTCTTGGCACCACAAGGATTTCACACCCATGTCACTGAAAAGCATCACATGAGGGTCTGGTATCAAATGACCTTATGTTCTTAATCAATGTTGGGAGGTAAGGATAGGCTCTATTTTATGCACGCCACAGAGGAATCCCCAATATTGCAGACAAAATCTTTTCTCTACCCGGGTAAGTTTAATGGTACATTTAGGCTGAGGAATGGCTAACGTTGAAATGGTTAAGCAGAAGTATGTCCCACTACCACTCACCAGCCCATTATGATTCAGATTCCTCAGGAATTTCCTGTGGATGTGAACAAAATGCAGACGACACTACGGCGCACAGGATGATGTGCAATGAGTGCATTCATTAATTAAGCCCCCCCCCTAAAAAAATAGTTGTGGTTAAGGTATCCCTACCTACCCTATTTTTTCAGCCGACCCTATATTTTGGGGGCCTTGTCAAAAAAAAGAAAAAAAAGAAATAGCCATACGCTCAAAATTCTGAAAATATGAGGGCGATTAGCACTTTCATAGTTTCAAAGCATCTTACACGCTCGTGGATGCTTTCCGGGACATTCATCCGGATGTAGGAAAGGAAAACATTATCACTTGCCGAGGTGGTTCAGCTATAGATCTTAGCTGAACCTTTCAAACTAGAGTTTTCAACACCACTCGGACTAGAGTTTTCAACACCACTCGGCGATCTCAAAGAGCTGGGAGTGAAGAGCTTGCAATTTTGTTGAGAAAGAGAACATTCTATTTTGGGGGGTTGTTTACTTTAAATTACTCGATGTTCATGACACACACCATACACATGACACACACACACACATACACACACACACCAAGAGAGTAAGAGTGAGGGAGAGAGGGAGAGAGAGAGCTCTTGTGTTTTGTCAATTTTGACCGTTAAAAAAAAATCATTAAAAAAAAAGTTAGGTCCTACCTACCTACCCTATTTTGGGGGGCCATGTTACCTTAACCACAACTTTTTTGGGGTGGGCCTTAAGATCAGGACCAGCTGCAAGAAGAAGACCTCCTTCGCCTAGCGATTTGGGAAAAGAGCTAGAACATGGAGTTTCATCCTGCAAAATGCCAAGCCATGCAAGTCACCAGGAGTAGGAGCCCTCTACATTTCCAATATGTCCTGCACGGGCACACACTTCTTGAGGACGTCAGGGAAGTTAAATATCTCGGTGTCAACAACAACAGAGAAATAACCTGGGACAGCCACATCAACACCCATCTGCACCAAGGCAAATATGACCCTGGGATTCCTCAGACAGAATTTAAAGACCAGTTTCACCAGTGTCAAGGAACAAACTTATAAAGCCTTCTTCTTCTTCTTCTTCTTCTGTGGAGGTGGCCAGTGTTAAGTCTAGTACTAAATCTCTATCCTTAAATAAGTATAAAATTAAAGCGCCTATGGCACTACTCAGAAACCACCCGGAAGTCTGTCGGCCTTAATATAAGGTATACCCCTATTTGCCTTAGAGGGAGTCCAGAATAACTGGACACACCCAGGCGCACATTTGCCGAGACCACTGTTATGAAAGGATGCCAGACCTAGGCCTAACAATTCCTTCTCTCTCTACCATTACTGTAGTCATGAAAGTCCACAGATTATAAGCACTGCAATATCTACAATAAACGAATGAAACATTAAGAATAAGAAGGGTTTCTGTGATTATGTGAAAGCATGTTATACATAACTACAAAACATAACAGCCAGCTTCTTTTTATAGAAGTAAATGCACACACTTTGAATAAGTGCATGCTCTGTCTCAGTGTCTGGGAGTCCCAGTGGGACCCGTACATGTATGGAAGAGAACGTTGGAAAGCTGGAAGCAGTCCAGCAAAGAGCAGCGTGCTTTGTGCTCAACCAGTTCAGGCCAACGTCCAGTGTGAATACCATGCTGGCAAATCTGGGCTGGGACTCTCTGGAGAGCAGACGGCAGAGAACCAGGCTCTCCATGCTGCACAAGCTCAGCACTGGCGCTGTGCACTGCCCCAGCCTCCAAACCAAACTAAAGTCTCCTCCTCCTCGGCAGCAACGTGGTCACAACCTTCAATCCAAACAACTACAATGCTGCACTAAATACCGATCAAACGCATTCCTCCCAAGGACCATCAGGGAGTGGAGGAATGATATATGCGGCAGGACAACCTCTGCTCCTTCACTGCAGTCACCCCCAGTGTGTTAGCGGTGCAGGGGAATCATCAATGAACCCATCGCCCCCCCCCCCCCACTCCCCCTCCCCCTCTGCTCACCCACTCCCTCCATACCCTGTTTCCAGGACGCGGCATCACGCTCAGACCCGACCCGGTCGTACTAAACAGCGTCCACAAGCGTCTATAAGCGTCTACAAGCGTCTATAAGCATCCATAAGTATCCACAAGCGTCCATAAGCGTCCACAAATGTCCATAAGCATTAGCAAAACGTCCACAAGCTTGCTATATTGTTGTGCTGGAATGGCACATGGTTCCAACTTACGTTCGGACCGTCAGCAACCCGAACGTGAAAACCCGAAATCTGCCGAAACCGACTTCAAACCTTCGATATAATAAACATTAAAAAATGGCATTTAATGATTCATCTCCCCCCCCTCTCTCTCTCTCTCTCTCTCCCCCCCCCCTCTCTCTCTCTCCCCCCCCCCCCCCCCCCCCCCCCCCCCCCCGCTCCTTCAGAGTGAATGCAGATAAATTTGCAATTACTGACAGACAAATAGGAGCTATGCTATTGCTAATACCAGTTTCATAAGCTGGGAGCTGGGAATTTCGAACTGTCATCATGGATGTCAAAATTTCGTGTTTCTCAAAGTGTAAGGGTAACCAACTTTACCAAGGCAGACGTACAGAAAAATGCGCACTATGAAAAATTCATTAACTATCGGTGTAGGAAACGAGCTGCTGAGACAATTTTTTCCAGTGATGGAAAACTGAAAATTCCTAGAACTCCGACGATTGCCAGAAAACCTGGACAAAAACAACGATGCAGGAGTGAGAGAACGACATCACGGCAATGTTAGAAGACGACCTTCTTCTTGTTCCTTCTGCTTTTCGATCGCAGGCTATCAACTCCCGCGATCAATCCCAATCTAAGCAAATAGAATGATAAATCCTACCTACCTACCAGTGGGAGTGGACTTTAGCGTGTGAAATTGGTTTTTATGTCGCCACTAATGAAGGCCGCCACACTCCGTCTTCGGGGAGCATGAAGAGGATTTGGAAAAAAGGCAGGAGAATGAACAAGTAGGCAGAAATAGGTAAAGAGACCGGAAAGAGGAACAAGGAGCGTGTTCAGTTCTAGATAAGATAACATAGATAAAATATTAAGCTCTGTAGGCCTATCTGTAGGCTGTTGAAGCCTTTTGTCCTACACATGTTTGGCTATGTATTACTGATATGTATACTTTTGCCCTTGAATGACATGACATAGGCTTTTGTGTATTGATTTTTAATTTATTTTCTCCAAATTGATGGAGTATACATGTATACTATAGTATTAAAAACATTACATTTGTTATCAATTGTGATACAGTCTTGTGCTGAATGACTGTTAGTTTTTATTTTTTTCGTTATTTTAAAATTAAGTAATCTTCTTCTTCTGCGTTCCCAGGCCATATGGACATAATTGGTAAGGTACGTGTGTCCGGTTTTCAGTTTTAACTAGTCTCCCCGCTGCGTACAGCTGATACATTCCGATTTTGGAGGAGCTCAAAGGAGAAACATTAGACGGAAGATTTTTTTGAAAAAAGGCAAGGAAGAAAGATAATAGATCATACTAAGCAACGGGGAAAGAGAGCAATGAACTTCCTGAACTTTTTGTGTGTGTGTGTGAATTCATGTACATTATAACGCCATGGATGCCACTTTCCATAGAGCCTCAGGTGCATTTCTGAATGTCGTGTTGAGTGAACAAGAATTTCGTGTTGAGTGAAGGTCTGAAGTAGAATGAGTTGTTTTAATTTTTTAATCAACTTCTTATCTTCCTTTTTGTGTGTGTGTGTGTGTCTAAATTCATGTACATTATAACAAAGATTTTTTGAAAAAAGGCAGGAGAATGGACCGGTAATGAAGAAAGATAGTAGATGATAGAAAGCAAAGGGGAAAGGCAATGGGTCTATTATATGAGGCAATGTCAAAAGGTGCCATGCCCCACCCCTATCTCACAAAATTGACCATAACTTAATTTCATGATGCTTATGATCTCAGTGATTAGTCTGTCTGTGTTGTAGAAACATTAAAAATGTTTATTAAACAGTAAAAGCTATTGAAGACATCAAATTAAAAAAAACTATTAGCGAAAATACCGGCACTAGATGGCCGAAATCGGCGTGCATTTTGACTGTGGTGGACAGTGCACCACTTGGAGGGCTTGTGGTTCCAAATAGATGCAAATAGCAAACCCATTTTCAGTTGTATTATGTTCTTCTGTAATCTTTGCAACTATAATAATGTTCAAAATAAAATGTTCATGTGTATCTTTACGGTAATATGACCTCAAAGTCGGTATGTTACTTGCTACAATTGTCGTCACATTGAGAGCTAGCAGATAACTGTTTACCTTGACTAACAAAAATATGGAACGAGTCTAAAATGAAGGTTATAGATCCATTGGAAGTTGCTCTTTTTAACACCTATTAGTACAATAGTTTTTTTGTGGTAATAGTTAGCAAAATTACATCATTTACGGATTGTCGTCACGACGTCACAAGTAACACTTATGAGCTTTCAATGCTTATTACAATTAAAA
>CM065702.1:19120164-19125164 GCA_017654935.2 Phymorhynchus buccinoides | reverse complement strand
TGTGTGTGTGTGTGTGTGTGTGTGTGTGTGTGTGTGTGTGTGTGTGTGTCTATGTGTGTCTGTGTGTCTGTGTGTTTATGTGTGCGTGCGTGCATGCCAGCGTGCGTGTGTGTTTGTGTACCAACGTGACACTGTGTGCGGGCTTTGTGCTGTACGTGTGGTACTGCTGCGAATGCAAGTATGCGTTTACATGTGGGGAAGAACTCGGGTGGGAGGGGGTGGAGGGGTGGAGCGATCGAGACCACGGTTGGCTATAAAACAGATATGAAATCCTTTTGCTATCTCTTTAGACAGCTTGGGTTCAATCTGTGGCCTTTCCCTTCTTTTTTAGTCTTGCTAGTGTAATTGTTGCCTCACCTGTCTTACTATATAGTCAGTCATATTATGTAGTGGGTGTGTGCCTAGTAATGTTTGTGATAAGAGTGTACTAAGGGAATACAGGCTATACCAATAGCTATTCACCGTTGAGGTCATTTTTCAACTTAAAGCCACCCTTCTACCAGTCAGTTATGGGTAAGTAGTCTGAGTGATTTGATAGTTGGGAGTCCACGAGAAACAAACTATAGGTGAAGACGGGGTAAAAAGCCCATGGGCGGGTAAGAAGCCCATGTCAATTATCTCATGAAATAAAGAAACTTTCAGTCAAATTTGCCCATGAGACGAATGCTAAACATTAACACTCGTCTCATGGGCAAAATGTGACTGAAATTTGCTTCATTTCATGAGATAATTGGCATGGGCTTCTTACCCGCCCATGGGCTTTTTACCCCGTCTTACCCTAATAGTGAGTGCATGCCCTGGTTTTGCAAGGGAAAAAATGAGATAAGGCACGAGTAGATATTAATATGTTTGACTTGTTCTCTAGTTACATTTACTCTGTATTGTTACTACTGATTCGGGACTTTCCTGGTGTTGCACTGCCTCTGGGCATTGCCTCCAGGATCGTTCCCACCATCTGTATATCTACTAATGTCCCATATGTGTCTGTTTCAGACCGGAGGACGTTAATCAGAATTTCCGTTCTCTAGTTAGGCCTACTGCGTTCACCACCTCCTTCCCCATTCACTAAACTCGAACACCCCCGCCCCCCTCTCCTTCCCCCAGTGATTGACCTCCCACAAACTCTTACCCTCCTCCTCCCCTGCTCTCCCTCACATACACACACACACACACACACACACACACACACACACACACACACACACACACACATACACCTCTACTCTCTCTCTCTCTCTCTCTCTCTCTCTCTCTCTCTCTCTCTCTCTCTCTCTCTCTCTCTCTCTCTCTCTCTCTCTCTCTCTCTCTCTCTCTCTTCACTTTGCAAATCTCCCTTGCGTATAAGACAGCTGTGCTTTAGAACTTGAATGAACAAGGACCTCTGCTTGTCTGTCTGAATCATATGCACGTGAACAAAAGCCGTAATATTCCAGTCTGATTAACATATAACCCAAATAGGCTAAATTCTTCTTCTTCTTTTACTTCTTCTTCTTCTTCTTCTTCTTCTTCTTCTTCTTCTTCTTCTTCTTCTTCTTCTTCTTCTTCTTCTTGTGTGTTGCTTGTTTCTTAGTTTGATTATGAAAAAAACCCTGTTTCTCTCACCTGTTTAAAAAAAGCATTTATAATCAACATAAACTTTTAGCTTGAGGCTCATCACCTTCAAAACCAACCTACACTAACTCTATGCATATTTGAAACGTGCTCATTTGAATGTGCATGCAATGCCGGGAGAAATGCAATTTAGTTGTGTCTTCTTGTGTGTGTTGTTGTGTTTCTTAGTTTGTGTGTGTGTGTGTGTGTGTTTGTAATCAACATAAACGTGTGCTTGTGTGCGTGTGTGCGTGCGTGTGCGTGTGCGTGCGTGCGTGCGTGTGCGTGCGTGTGTGCGTGTGCGTGTGCGTGTGCGTTTGCGTGTGCGTGTGCGCGCGCGCGCGCGCGCGCGTGTGCGTGTGTGTGTGTGTGTGTGTGTGTCGATCAGATGCCATAATGTTATTTCGGACTCAGATTAGACTCGTTGGGGATGGGTTTGTATGGCGTGTCACCTTGACTTTTCTTATCTCGCCTTTCGTCGTCGTTTGGCCGCAGTTTGTTGGAAATAGGCACATGTTATAACTTTGAGAGGACATGGTCATGTGTTTTTGGGGATATGTGTATAACTTCCTCTAATCTGTCACTATCTTTGACTCTGCCTTTTCCCTTTTGCTTACTGTCATCTACTATCTTTCTGCCTTACCGGTCCATTCTCCTCCTGCCCTTTTTCATGAACCATTTTCAAAAAGATTTCCTGCAGCCGAAGTCGGACTTGCTGGGCCTAACTATTTCTTAGTTAGGCGCATAACGGCAGCATGGCGCACCTGCGCTCATAATTGACAGGAAACTGGCAGAGTGATCGAAGAAGAAGAAGAAGAAGAAGAAGAAGAAGAAGAAGAAGAAGAAGAAGAAGAAGATGTATATGTGTTTGATTACAACACATTCTTCCTTAAGGTAGAATATATGGTTACATTGTGTAAAAAATGTTTATTTTAATGTTTTTTTACTTCTATTTTTAATTTATGAATTGCTGCATCCGTGTGTGTGTGTGTGTGTGTGTGTGTGTGTGTGTGTGTGTGTGTGTGTGTGTGTGTGTGTGTGTGTGTGTGTGTGTGTGTGTGTGTGTGTGTGTGTGTGTGTGTGTGTGTGTGTGTGTGTGTGTGTGTGTGTGTGTGTGTGTGTGTGTGTGTGTGTGTGTGTGTGTGTGTGTGTGTGTGTGTGTGTCTGTGTGTGTGTGTGTGTGTGTGTGTGTGTGTGTGTGTGTGTGTGTGTGTGTGTGTGTGTGTGTGTGTGTGTGTGTGTGTGTCTGTGTGTGTGTGTGTGTATGTGTGTGTGTGTGTGTGTGTGTGTGTGTGTGTGTGTGGTGCGTGTGTATGTACTCAGGTATTTCATGTATTAGTCATGTGAATAGTACTATTTGTTTTGTTTGTATTGTAAAACATTGATATGAAAATAAAAACAAGTTTAAAAAAGAATATATGGTTACATAATATAGAGTGTAGGGCAAATAAAACGTGACATTTCTTTCACATGAACACTCTTTACAGACGTGTAATGATGATACAGACTTTTCAAACTTTTACTGGCGGGATATAGAACAGCAGTAATCTAGTGTATATATATATACCTAAGCTTACATGTGAGAAGCATAACCGTTCATAGCAAACGAAAAACTAGTCCTTCGTATGATCAAAGCCTACGAATAGAGACACTGGCCTTGTTATTTTACAATAATAATAATAATGAGGAACATTTATATAGCGCCCATCCTACTATGTAGGCTACAGGGCGCTTTACATAATATAATATAAATGGAATAAAAACATGAAACAAAAATCCAATGACATGAGCAGATAATACACATAACAATCAGCAACAACAACAATTTTAAATTTTGTTTGCTATTTCTAGGGTTCCAAACTACTCTACTAAATTTTCAAAACCAGCATTGCTGCCCCTAAACATTGTACAAATGCATAAAGCTAATGAAGGAGATCAAGGGCCATTCTGCCGATTTTCATTGTAATCTATTCAGTAACTTAGGCAGGGCACCTGTAAGACCTTATTGTTCGCACACAGATGTTCAGACGACGTAGAAACACAGAGGGTCCTCGTTCAGTTGCAAAGTACACTGTGAGAAACTTGTTTGACAATTTAAGAGAGAGAGAGAGAGAGAGAGAGAGAGAGAGAGAGAGAGAGAGAGAGAGAGAGAGAGAGAGAGAGAGAGAGAGAGAGAGTATGTGTGTGTATGTGTGTGTTATTGTGTGACACTGAACAGAGAGAGAGAGAGAGAGAGAGAGAGAGAGAGAGAGAGAGAGAGAGAGAGAGAGAGAGAGAGAGAGAGAGAGAAGAGAAAGAGAGAGAGAGAAGATAAGGAAACTTTGTGGATCTGGGTGCTTTTCTTGTGCGTTCCGTTAACGAGGGCTTCCATGCAGGTGAATTGTCTGTCTCACAGAGACAGGGAATCATCACATGCATACCGAAAGAGGGCAACCCTAAACGATATGTAAAAAATTGGCGTCCTATTTCTCTTTTGAACACTCCGTACAAAGTTGCTTCTGCATGCATTGCAAGCAGAGTGAAATGTGTTTTGGCAGATATCATTCATGAAAATCAGAAAGGTTTTTTAAAGGGTCGATATATTGCTGATAATATTAGATTACTGTATGATACATTATTATATACTCAGAAAAATGACATACCTAGAATGTTTTTGCTAGTAGACTTTGAGAAGGCCTTTGATAGTGTGTCATGGTCTTTTCTGCAAAAATGTCTACGATTTTTTAATTTTGGGCCTGATTTAATTCGATGGGTCCAAACATTACAACGTCTGTTTCTGTAAATGGACAATACACTTCTTGGTTTTCCATAAAAAGAGGAGTGAGACAAGGGGATCCATTTACACCGTATTTGTATTTGCTATGTGCTGAAATTCTGTCATTAATGATTCGAAAAAATGTCAATATAAAAGGTATTAAAATAAAAGGTAAAGAACATTTACTATCACAATTTGCTGATGACACTGCACTGTGTTTAGATGGTAGTGAAAGATCCTTTCTGGAAGCAATATCTATTTTAAATGAATTTGCAGAAATTTCTGGCCTAAAGATTAATTTTGAAAAAACTAAGGTAGTTTGGATAGGAAGTAGAAAAAAATGTAATATTAGATACATGAGAGACCAAAACTTCGTATGGGAACCAGGCGAATTTAGTATTTTGGGAATACAATTTTCAACAGATATTGATAATATTGTGAACATAAACTTTGAAAATAAGCTCCTAGAAATGAGAATAATAATTAATTATTGGAATAAGTGACAATTATCACCTTTCGGAAGGATTACTGTGTTGAAAACTCTTGTTCTTTCGAAAATCATACATTTGTTAATAAATCTTCCAGATCCTTCCGAAAAGTTTCTTTATGAATTGGATAGAGTTTTTTGCATTCTTATGGAACAAGAAACAAAGTA
>CM065702.1:19100164-19105164 GCA_017654935.2 Phymorhynchus buccinoides | reverse complement strand
CGGACACGTGTGCAAATCTTTTCCCTTCTTTTTTTCACTTATTTATAGATTGCGCACGGGTTTCCGCACGGAAGATCCGCTTATGTGTGTGCACGGCCATACCCTTTTGTTTTATCATTGTCCCACAGGCCAGCTGGAAGAAGCGCGGAAGCACTGCCAGAGTGCTCGTTCTTGCTCCTCCACACTGCAGCGCCGCCTGGCGGCCATGGGGAGGAAAATCGACATGGCGGCTGAAGCGGCCTTAGGCTATGTCAAGGTCAGGTGCAATAAGTAAACTAAACTTAAATTGTTGTGCGTGCGCATACATTCTCATGCTTGTTAATAAACTGGTTATTCAGATTCAGATTAACTTAAATATCTCTTAAGTGAAAAATTGCAGCCAGGTGCATATAAGAATCACAATAATAAACACATTTACGAACAACAAAGAATGAATATGAACTAATAACACTGCATTGTCGTAATAAACACACCAGACAAACATGAACAAGTAATTCTGGTAAAAGCAAAACGCGTTTTACATTAAAATCTAGACATAATCAGCTGAAAACGTGGCAAGATTAACATTGAAATACAGCAATTGTTGATTATATTGCCGCCGAAATTAAAGATTATTTTTAGTAGCACTAATTTTTTCTCTCTCATTAATCTGAAGAGCATTGTTTGTGTAACACACTTACACAGTGGCTACGGTTACGGGGTTGTTGCAACATTCGATCATGTTCAGGAATATAGTCACTCTTGTTAGAACAATTGTTTTGTCAACAAATGCATTCTTCTCTTCTTCTTCTGTTAAAGATGTCACCTGCCGTAACCGGCAATAACTGACATATATTAGGGTTTGAAGAAAAATGTGCTCACCACAATGTGCGCATTGGGAAGATTCAGAGAACATTGAAACGTGTCATTTCAGGATTGGGAGAATGTTGCACCTTCACCCATGTCAGAGCTAAGACCTTATACCACCTGTAAAGGACTTCCTCCTCCTTTACATTGGACCCTAACTGTTTGTGTCTGCACCCTCCCCCCTCTCTCTCTCTCTCTCTCTCTCTCTCTCTCTCTCTGTCCTACCTGTCTCTCTCTCTCTCTCTCTCTCTCTCTCTCTCTCTCTCTCTCTCTCTCTCTCTCTCTCTCTCTCTCTCTCTCTCTCTCTCTCTCTCTCTCTCTCTCTCTCCCTCGCTCTAGTATTAGTTATGCATTGCATGCTTAGAACCAAGGACAGAATGGAAGACTAGGCCCAGCCTAAATTCGTACCCTTGTAAAATAAAGTTTCTGAAGTCTCTCTCTCTCTCTCTCTCTCTCTCTCTCTCTCTCTCTCATCTCTCTCTCTCTCTCTCTCTCTCTCTCTCTCTCTCTCTCTCTCTCTCTCTCTCTCTCTCTCTCTCCCTCTGTGTTCTCACTTATGCTGTCTAACCATAGTTTTCCTCGATGAAGACGAATCAGGATGAATATGAATTGTTTCTGAATACACCCCCCCCCCCCCCCCCCCCCCCCCCCCCCCCCTCTGTTTTTGCAAGAAGACAGCAGAAGCTGTTCCTATAAGTTTCTCCATAATATAATATTAGACGTGCACTATTTCCGTTTACAATTTTCTGCTTTATCTTTTTAAACGACCACTATTTTCCATATCATTTCTTTATATTTGTTTCTGGAAGATAATGGCGACAGATTATGTAGAACAGTTTTCAATGGGGTTCTTATGCCTTGGCTTAAGGCTGTGTCAGACCAATTGACATCGGCCAGAACACCAAGGCTACATCAAAATGTTGCTATGCTCTGCATAGTTAGGCGGGGATTGTCTTTAGCCATGACAAAAAAATCCTAGCATAGCATCATCAGTCTCCAAAATCCCCCGAAGACGGAGTCGTGGCTGCCCACGTGGCGGCGTAAGATCAAAAACGGTCACCACACGTACTCTTCTCATCCCTAGCTGATGCATTCGTGCCGTAGTGTTCAGGCGCTTCGGCTGTTGGTATGATCCCTGGAGTCTTTTAGCCAAGGTGCGTCAAGGAGAACAACAATGGGGTTCTTGACAAGAAATCAAAGACTATTATATATGATTCTGCTTCCTGATTCATGGCCCCATTCAATGGTCAACCTATGGTGATAGTTTTCACGCCAGAGGGCAGTCAATGCACTAGGGGCTTATCACGCGATTTTCTTACTTGGGCGTAGTGAGAGAGAGAGTGATGGTAGGACCACTCACTGTCTCTCTCTCTTTCTTTATCCCCAACTAATAATATAGAGAGGATTAGCCCCACACGAGCGTCATGCCCTCTGGTGTAAGAAAAATCGCACTAAGTCTCTCATTCATTAAAGACCTCCCACATCGCGTGTCACATTCCCTCTTATGCTAGGAAGATTTCTTAAGATTTCTTACCAGCTATAAGAGGGGAAACACGTGGAAACCGTGATTTTGACACGTGACGTGCTGGGTCCTTAAGCCTCTTTCTCTGTCTCTTCTTGATTTGTGCTCACCTTCTCCATCCACCCCGGCCCCTCCCCTCCCTCCCCACCCCCTGGCCTTCCCTACCTGTCCCCTGGCTTCCAGTTTGTCACTCACCTATCAACAAGGCTGAAGAAGAACCTACGTTCGCCAGCTCCCTTCAATGTCTCCCACAACAGGTCAGAACTTCTTTCCCATCTTGTGTTTCTTCATCTTTGCGACTAGACCTGGCAGTCACCATTTTCAACTTCCATTATATATCATTGTCCTTTGCCGATATACGATCGCAAAGGAGTATGAATTCGTTCGTGTATGTTTCTTTGTTTGTTTGTTTGTTTGTTTTTCTGTCTGTCCCAAGGATATCTCCCGAACCGCTTGACCGAATCGCTTCAAATTTCGTGTGGTGGTGTGTCACCATGAGAGGAACGCCTCCGCGCATAAATTATCACCGTCGTGTCCTTGAACTTGGCGTATGACCTTGAAAACCGAACATCATTAAGGGGCCATAACATCCACACCGTTGGTCTTAGAGTCTTCAAATTTGGCATGTAGGTACTTTGACTCATGGCCGTTCTGATGATGGCATACCGATCAAGGTCAACGTCACGGTCGGGGAGATCGGTAGGCCTTGAAAATGGTAGGGGTCTAAAAATTGGGTTTTCAGACATATTTTCCACATTTGTACTTGACAGAAGCGCTTCAGATTGTGTGTGGTACTGTATAGCCTAGAGTAGAAAGCATCCGAGCATAAATTATCGGCATGCTGACCTTGACCTTGTTTTCTTTATGCTCCCTTTTCAGGAAGAGGACGAGCAGTACTTCAGCCGTTTCCACAAAGTGGTAGACGAACCGTTCGTGCTGCCTTACAGAGCTCAGACCATACATCACCTGGAGAGGACGCCTGCCGGAGACGACTCCACGTACGAGGAAGAGGCAGGGGACGCCTGTCTGGCCCGAGTCATGGGCACCTTCACTGAGGAGGGATCTGGAAAGTAAGGGCTTAGGGTATGCGAATGCGAATACGAATACGATTTTTTTTAAAGTGAGGGTCAAACAGATAAGCTGGGTAGTTGTTTTTTTTGTTTGTTTGTTTACACCATTGCCCTCAATGCAGTGCGAGGCGGAAGGATGGTGTGTGTGTGTGTGTGTGTGCGTGTGCGTGTGCGTGCGCGTGTGTGTGTGTGTGTGTGTGTGCGTGCGTGCGGGCGGGCGTGCGTGCGTGCGTGCGTACGTGTGTGGTGTGTGTGTGTGTGTGTGTGGCGGGTGTCATTAGTTTTGTAGGCTTCTTGCAGTTCTGTAAGGAAGCCCCCTCCCTCCGTCCCCTCCCACTCCCTTTTTGATAAGCGCTTTGTTTAAGTGTTACATTGATCATAATTATTGGTGGCTTTTGGTAAGCGTTTCGTTTAAAGTGTCAAATTGATAATCGTTGGTGGAAGTGTTCAGAAACATTTTTAAATTGATCATCATTGGTGGAAGTGTTAAATTGATCATCATTGGTGGAAGTGTTAAATTGATCATCATTGGTGGAAGTGTTAAACTGATAAGCATTGGTGGAAGTATTAAAATGATAATCGTTGGTGGAAGTGTTAAATTGATCATCATTGGTGGAAGTGTTAAACTGATAAGCATTGGTGGAAGTATTAAAATGATAATCGTTGGTGGAAGTGTTAAATTGATCATCATTGGTGGAAGTGTCAAATTGATCATCATTGGTGGAAGAGTCAAATTGATCATCATTGGTGGAAGTGTCAAATTGATCATCATTGGTGGAAGTGTTAAACTGATAAGCATTGGTGGAAGTATTAAAATGATAATCGTTGGTGGAAGTGTTAAATTGATCATCATTGGTGGAAGTGTTAAACTGATAAGCATTGGTGGAAGTATTAAAATGATAATCGTTGGTGGAAGTGTTAAATTGATTATCATTGGTGGATTTTGGTAGTGCTTTGTTTAAAGCGCTAAATTGATGATCATTGGTGGAAGTGTTCAATGGATAATCATTGGTGGAAGTGTTCAATGGATAATCATTGATGGCTTTTCGTAAGCGCTTTGTTTAAAGGACCGGCAACACTTCATGCGATACGATTCACTACGATCAGATTTTGACTTTCGTGAGACATGATTGACGTAAACTTCCACTGTCTAAGTAACTCTGACGAAATCCTCCTTGTTACATACGTCATTCACTATAATATTTGTACTCACCCGTACACGAATTTGATCAAATATCTTATTTTTGTATCGAACATTTTATTTGATTCGTGTATTACATGAGTATACTGAGCGAAAACAGTAGAGTTATTTTTAGACGGAAGTATTTTACGTGAATCATGACTCACAGCGACATCGTCACAATCGTAGCGTATTGACGTCAAATCGTATGCCCTTAAAGACCCACCACGTCACGTGTCAAAATCATGGTTTTCGCGTGTTTTCCCTCTTAATAGCTGGTAGGAAATCTTAAGAAATCTTCCAAGCATACGAGGGAATGCGACACGTGACGTGGGGGGTATTTAAAGACACACTGACCCACCACGATTAAGTCCCTTGGTTT
>CM065702.1:19075164-19080164 GCA_017654935.2 Phymorhynchus buccinoides | reverse complement strand
GAGAGAGAGAGAGACGAGAGAGAGAGAGAGAAGATGAGAGAGAGAGATGAGAGAGAGAGGAGAGAGAGAGGAGAGAGAGAGAGAGAGAGAGAGCCAGACGATTATAGTTACACTAGTGTAACTATCGTCTGTGGAGAGAGAGGAGAGAGAGAGATGATGAGAGAGAGAGAGATGAGAGAGAGGAGAGAGAGAGAGAGAGAGAGAGAGAGAGAGAGAGAGACGAGAGAGAGAGAGAGAGGAGAGAGGAGAGGAGAGAGAAAGATTTTTTTTACAGAGGTTAATAGAAAAGGCAATAAATAACATGTTTTTTTTACATCCAGCCCTGTAGGGGGGGAAATACACATATAAAGGTAGAAATGAAAAAGGAAAACGAGCACAGACAAAGCAATATAAAGCATGCAAAATACAACCCTATTATAGTAACACAACAATAACAACAAACCTATATTATTAACTACTCATTTTGAACGTGCATAAATAAGTAATAGCTAAGCACAACACACGGAGAAAAAAACAAAAATAATCCTACTTTTCATGATCATCTTAACATGCACAATTGAGAAGTGCACAAACAAATGGACAAAACCAATGCCTAATATACTACATAACTCATCTTAAAAAAGGTACTTATTTGACGGAAAAACCATGCAGGTAATAAAATCAACCTAGCCTACTTGACCTACTAATCTAACATGCACATTTTAAATGTGAATAATGTAACATGACAAATATCAAAACATTATTCCTATATTACATTATTAAACTTCACATGCACAAATTACGAATAAATACACGCACGTAACAAAAGCAACCTAGTCATATTTTAGAAGGTGTATGCAATATTGAAAAGTAAACACATACAATGACGAAAATCAAACTAAACCTGCTTCTGTACTATATTAACACGCCATAGGGGTAAAACTAAGACATACTAATAACACAAATTAAGCCTTAACCTACGTTACAGCGTCTTTAACATGAACAATTTTAATTTAACAAATACACATGACAAATCCAGCCTAAGACCACTGTAAATACTCACATTTAGCATGCACAAATCAAAGCATAAACAAAATACACGTACATGACAAAAAAAAAACCAAATCCTATTCTACATACTCATCTTTAACGTGCACACATTTAGGAAGAAACACATGTGACAAAATCAAACCTAATCCTATCTCAGAGGAGAGAGAGAGAGAGGGGGGTGGGAGAGATGAGACGGATGTAGAGAGAGAGGGGAAGAGGGATGACTGAGATGACGAGAGAGAGGGAAGATGAGAGAGACGTAGAGGAAAGAGAGACCGAGACTCAGAACTTCAGAAGAGAGAGAGGGAGAGAGAGAGAGAACTTTATTTTACACAGGAAAAGAAATTTAGGCTGGGCCTAATCTTCCATTCTGTCCTTGGTTTCTAGAGCATGCAATTACGATAAGACTGAATTACTATAAATTGAAAACACTGAGACACGAAGCAAAATATCAGCCATGCAAAAAAATTTTCTTTCTGCTTTTTTTTCAAACATGGGGCAGCCCAGCACTTCGAAAGGAATCAATTTTAAAAAAAAAGGACAAATAGAAAAACTAAACAAACCAATATTAAAGAGGTAATAGATGCAAATTAAAAAAAAGCACCTCATAATACTACAATATAGTGTCTTCTACATACATAGCTACGTAAACTAATAGTGTTAGGACGGAGCCAAAAAGCACACGCATGTTGCAGCGGACCCAGATTTTTCCACTCCAAACTATACGCCCCACAAACAAAACAAAGCAAAAGTCTCGGTCACAAGCAATCCCTACGTAGAGATGAGAGAGAGAGAGATAAGAGTGGAGAGATGGAGGGACTTGAGGAGAGGAGAGAGAGAGCAGGGCGGACGGGGAGGGGGAGGGAGATAGATAGAGGA
This sequence comes from Phymorhynchus buccinoides, assembly GCA_017654935.2. Lineage (NCBI taxonomy): Eukaryota > Metazoa > Mollusca > Gastropoda > Neogastropoda > Raphitomidae > Phymorhynchus > Phymorhynchus buccinoides. The sequence goes on along the minus strand of CM065702.1, from coordinate 19,078,256 downwards.
GGGAGAGGTGAGGGATTGGAGGAGAGAGAGAGATTGAGTGAGAGAGGGAGAGAGAGAGAGGAGAGGGGGAGAGAGGGGGAGAGCGAAATGGGCAGAGAGAGGAGGAAAGAGAGAGAGATAGAGGGAGGTCGAGTGGGAGAGAGAGGTGAGAGAGGGGGGATGGAGAACGAGAGGGAGAGAGAGAGATCGAGAGAGAGAGAGAGAGAGAGACGGACGAATGGATGCCTTTGAGAGAGAGGAGCGAGAGAGAGAGAGACTCAGACTCGACACTTTATTTTACAAGAAAAGAATTTAGGCGGGCTAGTCTTCCATTCTGTCCTTGCGAGAGAGAGAGAGAGAGAAGAGAAGAGAGAGAAGAGAGAGAGAGAGAGGAGAGAGAAGAGAGAGAGACGAGAGAGAGGAGAGAGAGAGAGAGAGAGGATGAGAGACGCAGAGAGATAGAGAGAGAGAGGAGAGATCGACTCAGGACACTTTATTTTACAAAGGAAAAGAATTTAGGCTGGGCATATCTTCCATTCTGTCCTTGGAGAGAGAGAGAAGAGAGGAGAGAGAGAGAGAGATGAGAGAGAGAGAGGAGGAGAGAGAGAGAGATGAGAGAGAGAGAGACGAGAGAGAGAGAGAGAGAGAGAGAGAGAGAGAGAGAGAGGACTAGAACACTGAAATGTTTCACTGACCAGAAAGGGGGGAAAAGAGAGAGGGAGGGAGGGAGAGAGATAGGAGGGAGAGATAGAGAGAGAGAGAGACGAGAGGAGAGAGAGAGATTACGATGAGGAGAGTGGGGGGGGAGGATGAGGACCGAGGAGTTTTTGTAGTTATTCATGGGAGGTGGGGGACGAGAGGGAGAAGAGACGGAGCAGAGATGAGAACAGAGAGCGGGTGAGAGAGACGAGAGAGATAAACGATCGGGCAATAAGAGAGATTGAACATTGACAGATGCATGCACGGAAGGAGAACTAGAGACAGGGGGAGGAGAGACACCCAGAGAGAGAGAAGACAGATGAGGAGAGACAGAAAGCACGACAGGGACAGAGGAGAGCAAAAGGACAAAGACAAAGACAAAAAAACGAGACAGACACCACAGAGCGAGGAAATACGGACAGGCACAGACGGACAGACAGACAGACTCAAACACAAGCAGAGAGGGCAAAAAAAAATGAACGAAGGTGGGCAACATACACCACACGGTGTTCTATAGCAAAAGGCCTGACGTCACATTAATTACTGTATGGTTAATTATTTGATGAAATTATGTTGAGCACCATGGACATCATTATTAATCTATGAGTATTCGTAGACAGTAGATGAGTACAGTTTTGCCTCCAGCCTGATTGGTCAGTAGTAAAAGTATGTCAATTAATAGTACCTAGGTAGTTGTAGTTTTAGTAGTAGTAGTAACAGTTGTAGATTCCTCTAGTGACATAGTTAAAATGAACCCTAGTAGTAGAAGAAGTAGTAGTAGAGTAGTAACAGTAAACTGGGCTAGAAGAGAACCTGATTCGCGGCCATTTTACGCCCTTGGGTGTTCTCGTCTTAGTGACTTTGAATTGTGTTCAGCGGTAGCTAGCCTTGACTTTTGCACGTTTGTAAACATAAAAATATGTAAAAAAAAAAATATGGAATGGAACTTTTTTTTTACCTTGTTTTAATTTTTTTCTGATTCATCGAAAAGTAGCATAGAAGAGAGAGATTGAAGAGAGAGCGAGAGAGAGTGAGAGGAGCTAGGGGCCAGAGGATATGATGACGACATTGAGAAGAGAGAAGATAGACCGACGACGGGAAAGTCAGCGAGCACAGACCCCATGCGCAAACTGTGTTTATTAGAGAAGAGAAGATTCATGTGCTTGTTTGAGAAGAGCGAGAGGATGCTTTTTTTTTTGAGGAGAGAGACTGAGATTTGTTTTTCGGCATCTTTATTCAGCAAGGCCATAGCCTATATGATGAAGGGATGGTAGAAAAGGATCTTGTTCATACTGAGTCATAGCGGAGAGCGACTGAAGGAGAGAGAAGAGATGAGAGCGAGAGAGACCGAGTTTGTCTGTCTCACACACTGTCTGTCTGTCTGTCTGCGTCTGTCTGAGATGTGTCTTCTCTTTCTCGAATTCTTTCTCTCTCTCGAGGCTATCTCTCTCTCTGCTCTCTCTCTCTGATCTCTCCTAGAGAGGGTCTCTAGATGTGACTGTGTGTGAGGAGTGAGTGTAGTGATGTGTGTGTGCGCGTGAGGCTGCTTACAAAGTTACAGATACATATGTACAAAGAATTATTCAGCTTTTGGCAGGCCAACAAGGGCCGTGATGAGCACAAGGATGATCCAATGCAAAACTTCAAATCAGATAGAGTTTATGTTTTGTGTGTGTGTGTTTACACAACCACAAAGAACACAATCTAAACATCTGTAGCCAGTGCATACGCATGGAATTATAATATAAGCAAATGATGAATGTACACGAATACGAAATTAACGTTTATGCAATTGTGTGCGTGTGGACTAAATTGCGTCATGGATTGGAGTCAAAAGAACGGACTATCTTTGAGAATCTGTTCTGATAGTTCATTGACATATTTTTGACTTATTACGAAAACTAATAACGAGTCTTAAAAAAAGACCTGCTGCAAAATAGAAAAAGCACGACCCCCCTTTTTATATTTCTGAACGTCAGAGTTTTTTCTTCTTCTTCTTTCGAGGAGAGGAGAGAAAAAGTTATTAGTTTTTTTACAATAAATCCAAGAAGACGAGAATAATACGTCAATGGACTATCTAAAGATAGTTCGTTTGGACTCCAAGCCATCGACTTGAAAGGGAAACAAAAGGTTTATGCAATAACATTTTAACACAACAAAGAGTAGTTTATTATATAATATGCCTCTCCCTCCCTCTGACACTTCTGAGCTGTCAGGGCTCCCAGGGACCCCCATTTGGGGGTCTATGAAGCACTAAAATTCTACAGGACCCTCTAAAAGAAATGTGCAGGGAGTCCCAGGGATGCACTAGAACAAATTCTTTTTAGCATTCGCTATGCCACTGGGACCCTCTATCCCGCCTCTAGGACCCTCTATTCTGTAAGTGAAGGAGTCCCTGGGACCTCTTGTTTTGC
>CM065702.1:19070164-19072664 GCA_017654935.2 Phymorhynchus buccinoides | reverse complement strand
CATCAAAGCAGGGTCTGTTATCCAAAGAGCCTATTTTCTTAAGTTTTGGAGGTAAGGACGGGCCTTATGTTACACATGTCATAGAGGAATCCCCAATATTGCAGTGATGTTTTTCTCTACCCAGGTAAGTTTAATGGAAATGTTTTGCGAAAAATGGCTGGCGGCGAAAGGGTTAAAAGAGAGGGAAAAGACAACATACCATCTAACATGCGTGCCCCCTCAAAAAAACAACCACCCCAACAACAACAACAACAACAACCCACCCAACAACAACAACAAAATAACACCAACAAAAACCCACGTTTCTAAACCTAGCCCCGCATAGCTATGCTAAAAGCATTACTTTTTTTTATTGTCCTGATAACTATATAGGTAGTCAACCTCACCCCCTACAGTTGTTGCCTGTCTGTCGTATCCGACAATGACTGCCACACAGCAGAGAGGGCAGATACTATTCCGGCGGGGCGCGGGGCGACAATTAGCTTATAGTGGAGATGTCTTGCCCAGGGTACATCCCCACTCTCTCGGCCAAAGGGATTTGAGGACGAGAGTTGGCGTTGGGGAAGGTCCCCAAAGGCCAACCAATCCCTTTGGCTGCAGCACCAGAGCCGGTGCAAGGGCCCCCTCGTTCGAGAGTCATGGTCTTCCACGAAAGACTAAGCTGTAGCATGATATTACAATACCGTAGAATATCATGCATAGTACAGCTCTCATTTACTATTGGCCCTTTCTACAGGCTAGTCTTGTCAACAACTGTGTATCTGTCTGTCTGTACCACTGCCTATTTACCTCGGCTGGGAAACATTTTTCTATCTGCCTATCTGTCTCTGTCGCTCTGTCTGTCTCTCTCGCGCGCTCATTCTCTGTCACTCTGTCTCTGCTTCTGTCTCTCCCACCCTCCTCCCTTCGCATTCTCTCTACCCCTCTCTCTCTCTTCTCTCTCTCTCTCTCTCTGTCATTTTTGCTTGCTGGCTTGCTCTAATCTTTTTCGGGAGCAGGAAGACATGTCTGCTCCCCCTCTCCTCTGAGCCAGGGGGCAGCCCCCCCCCCCCCCCCCCCCCCGCCCTGCCCCCCTATTCCTACGTCATTGCTAAGAAGTGAATGGATTTTTCATGGGTTTAGAAAATAAATCACGGTACAGCTATTAAGCTTACTCTCGCTTAACGATCGTCCTAAACATGAGTAAAGAACTTATCATAAAGTCAGTACAATCAGCCTAATTTCCATCCTTTCCCGAGTGTTGGGTGAATAGAAACGCTCTCAAAGTGCTGCTTGGTGGCAGGGAGCATCAAAGGCAGCGCAGTCAACCTCCCTCACCACAGGTGCTGGCTGACTTGGCATGCGGACTGGGCCGACGTACATACGTCGACATGGATGATCTCTACAGAGCTGGTTCAGGGGCCAGCAAGACCACCGATGCCCAGCAGTTGCTCCGGGTGCAATTTTCCGAGTCGGCGTAGGCCAGCCTTCTACTGAGGGGAATCATCCGCCTGCAGAGACTGTTCGACTCGACCGTGTGTCTCCCTCCCGTGTGTCGACGACGCCATCACCCAGGTGGCTGCCCGGTGGCTCTGAAGATGACCTAGAGTAGGGATGTCAACGACCAACAACAGCGGCAGGCAAAGCGGGCGCAGAGATCGACAACCTACGGTTAGCTGTCTCGCAATGCTCCACCATAGTGAAGACGGGGTAAAAAGCCCATGGGCGGGTAAGAAGCCCATGCCAATTATCTCATGAAATAAAGAACATTTCAGTCAAATTTGCCCATGAGACGAATGCTAAACATTAACACTCGTCTCGTGGGCACAATGTGACTGAAATGTGCTTTATTTCATGAGATAATTGGCATGGGCTTCTTACCCGCCCATGGGCTGTTTATCCCGTCTTCCATTAACATTCGTCTCATGGGCAAATGTGACTGAAATTTTCTTTATTTCATGAGATAATTGGCATGGGCTTCTTACCCGCCCATGGGCTTTTTACCCCGTCTTCACCTATCCTTCCCGCGACGAGGATGCTGATTCCACCCTAAGCATCAAGGACAGGAACAGCACCCAGACTCGGAGTCCTTCCGAATGTTCCAGTAAGTTGCAGACTGCGAACCCCTACATTCAAGGGTCCGCGATGTTACGGGAATCATCCACGACTGCTGCCACGTCTCGACCTCTGTCTCATCGTCACTTCTTTCTTCACCATCTTCATCCCCAGGAAGACCAAGTCTTCAGGAACTTTGTCCATAAAGGTCCACGACCAATTGGACGTTAAACTATCCATCTCCGGGCTCCAGCCTAATTTCACAAGGTTCCCGGAAACGTTTTCGATAAATAAATAAAATATTATTAGTAGACAAACGCAAGAAACTACAATACGTTTCAATAGACGATTTTCTGGGGGGAAAAAACTAGGGGAGAGCACTTCGTGAAAATTAGAATTAATTACCTCGACTTACTCGGTCAAAACCATAGCAACAATGGCGGCATGGCGTCGAAGCTTGAAACCG
>CM065702.1:19055164-19057664 GCA_017654935.2 Phymorhynchus buccinoides | reverse complement strand
TATATGAGTAGTGAGGACAGAAACATTGGTTATGTCCCTTTTAAAAAAAGAGACCGGATGCTTATCTTCCCCTTTATAATATCTTCCCTCCTTCCCTCCCTACTTCCTTAACTCTTTCCGTCCCCCTCCTTTCCTCTCCTTTACTCCAGTTCCTTCCCTTCTTCCCCTTCCTTCCCTGTTTCCTTTCCTTCTCCCTCTTCTTTCCTACCTTCCCTCCTTCCTTTCTTTCTCCTTTCCCTTCCTCCTTCCTTCCATCTTCTTTTCTTTCCTTCTCCCTCTTCCTTCCTACCTTCCCTCCTTCCTTTCTTTCTCCTTTCCCTTCCTCCTTCCTTCCATCTTCTTTTCTTTCCTTCTCCCTCTTCCTTCCTACCTTCCTCCTTCCTTCCATCTTCTTTTCTTTCTTTCCCTCCTTCCTTTCCCTATTTTCCCCCACCCCCCCCCCTTTCCTTTCCTGTCCTTTCCTCCTGTTTCTTCCTCCTTTCCTTACCTCCCTTCCTCTCCCCTTTTTTTCTTCCTTCCTTTCTACCTTCCTTCCCTCCGTCCTTCCCTCCTTCCCTCCCTACTTCCTTAACTCTTTCCTTCCCCCTCCTTTCCTCTCCTTTACTCCAGTTCCTTCCCTTCTTTTCCTTCATTCCCTCTTTCCTTTCCTTCTCCCTCTTCTTTCCTACCTTCCCTCCTTCCTTTCTTTCTCCTTTCCCTACCTCCCTCCTTCCTTCCATCTTGTTTTCTTTCTTTCCCTCCTTCCTTTCCCTATTTCCATTACACCCCCCCCCCCCCTTCTGCTTTCCTGTCCTTTCCTCCTGTTTCTTCCTCCTTTCCTTACCTCCCCTTCCTCTCCCATTTTTTCCTTCCTTCATTTCTACCTTCCCTCCTTCCCTCCCTACTTCCTTAACTCTTTCCTTCCCCCTCCTTTCCTCTCCTTTACTCCAGTTCCTTCCCTTCTTTTCCTTCATTCCCTCTTTCCTTTCCTTCTCCCTCTTCTTTCCTACCTTCCCTCCTTCCTTTCTTTCTCCTTTCCCTACCTCCCTCCTTCCTTCCATCTTGTTTTCTTTCTTTCCCTCCTTCCTTTCCCTATTTCCATTACCCCCCCCCCCCCCCCCCCCCCTCTTCTCCTTTCCTGTCCTTTCCTCCTGTTTCTTCCTCCTTTCCTTACCTCCCCTTCCTCTCCCCTTTTTTCCTTCCTTCATTTCTACCTTCCCTCCTTCCCTCCCTACTTCCTTAACTCTTTCCTTCCCCCTCCTTTCCTCTCCTTTACTCCAGTTCCTTCCCTTCTTCCCCTTCCTTCCCTGTTTCCTTTCCTTCTCCCTCTTCTTTCCTACCTTCCCTCCTTCCTTTCTTTCTCCTTTCCCTACCTTCCTCCTTCCTTCCATCTTCTTTTCTTTCTTTCCCTCCTTCCTTTCCCTATTTCCATTACACCCCCCCCCCCCCCCCTTCTGCTTTCCTGTCCTTTCCTCCTGTTTCTTCCTCCTTTCCTTACCTCCCTTCCTCTCCCCTTTTTTTCTTCCTTCCTTTCTACCTTCCTTCCCTCCGTCCTTCCCTCCTTCCTTTCCCTATTTCCATTACAAACCCCCCCCCCCCCCTTCTCCTTTCCTGTCCTTTCCTCCTGTTTCTTCCTCCTTTCCTTACCTCCCCTTCCTCTCCCCTTTTTTTCCCTTCCTTCCTTTCTACCTTCCTTCCCTCCGTCCTTCCCTCCTTCCCTCCCTACTTCCTTAATTCCTTCCCCCTCCTTTCCTCTCCTTTACTCCAAATCATTCCCTTCTTTCCCTCCGTTCCCTGTTTTCTTTCCTTCTCTCTCTTCCTTCCTACATTCCCTCCTTCCTTTCTTTCTCCTTTCCCTACCTCAGAGATTCCAGGGACCCCCATTTGGGGGTCTATGAAGCACTAAGATTCTCAAGGACCCTCTAAAAGAATGTGCAGAAGGTCCCAGGGATGCACTAGAAAAATTATTTTTAGCATTTGCAATGCCACTGGGACCCTCTATCCTGTAAGTGAAGGAGTCCCTGGGACCCCTTGCTTTGCGGGACGATTGGGAGCCCTGCTACCTTCCTCCTTCCTTCCATCTTTTTTTCTTTCTTTCCCTCCTTCCTTTCCCTATTTCCATTCTCCCTCCCCCCTTTCCTTTTCTGTCCTTTCCTTCTGTTTCTTCCTCCTTTCCTTACCTCCCTTTCCTCTCCCCCTTTTTCCCTTCTTTCCTTTCTACCTTCCTTCCCTCCTTCCTTCCTCTCTTCCTTCCCTTTCTCCTTCCTTCCTTATTTATCTCCTTTCCTTTCCTCCCTTCTTTCCTTACCCCTTCCTTTCTCCCTTCCCACCTTTTTTTTGGTTTCTTTCGTTCTCTTTTTGTTCCTTGTTTATCTTTCGTTGTCTTTTTCTGTTACGCGTTGTTGTTTTTCTTTCCTTTTTTCTTTCCTTTTTTCTTTCTTCTTCTTCTTCTTCTTCTTCGTCTTCTTCTTCTTCTTCTTCTTCTTCTTCTTCTTCTTCTTCTTCTTCTTCTTCTTCTTCT
>CM065702.1:19017664-19052664 GCA_017654935.2 Phymorhynchus buccinoides | reverse complement strand
GGTAAACAGAAGTAGACAATATAATAGGGGAGAGACAAAAGTGAGAGAAAGTGACTTTCCTTAAAATATGACGATGTGCACACACACACACACAGAGAGAGGGAGAGAGAGAGAGAGAGAGAGAGAGAGAGAGAGAGAGACAGAGACAGAGAGAGACTTGACACTTGAAAACTATTACGCAAGGATTGAGATTTTAAGCCTGGCCTATTCTTACAATCTGTCCTTGAGACAGAAACAAGACTAAAGAGAGAGAGAGAGAGAGAGAGAGAGAGAGAGAGAGAGAGAGAGAGAGAGACTTGACACTTGAAAACTATTGCGCAAGGATTGAGATTTTAGGCCTGGCCTATTCTTACAATCTGTCCTTGAGACAGAAACAAGACTAAAGAGAGAGAGAGAGAGAGAGAGAGAGAGAGAGAGAGAGAGAGAGAGAGAGAGAGAGAGAGAGAGAGAGAGACTTGACACTTGAACATTTCATTACGCAAGGATTGAGATTTTAGGCCATGCTTATTCTTACAATCTGTCCTTGACAAGACGAGAAGAGAGAGAGAGAGAGAGAGAGAGAGAGAGAGAGAGAGAGAGAGAGAGAGAGAGAGAGAGAGAGAGAGAATTAATAGGTAGACAGAGAGACAGACAGACACACGCACGCAGAGAGACAAAAACAGAGAAGCGAGACAGACTAATATAGTTTTTTCATTTCATCTTTTAAGAAAGAGCAGTCTGATTTGTGCATGTTATGTACATATTAGCTTTGTTAATGCCGAAAATGTGACAATTGTTACATTTTAATTTTGGTAATTTTGTTGCCGAAAATATAGCAAAGGTTAGAGAAAGTGAATGCGGTGAGAATAAGTATGGTAAAAATGCACGAGGGGAAACCGTGAAATTCATGTTAAAGACCCACCAGATCACGTGTCAAAATCACGGGTTTCACGGGTTTTCCCTCTTATAGCTGGTAAGAAATCTTGTTTTGACCAGGTTTGACTCCCATACAAATGCCCCCAAATTCAAAACAAAACATCATTTTAAAGAGCAGTCTCAATTTGAAGTTGGGGGAATTTGTATGTGGGTCACAGCTACCCAAAAAAAAACCCAAGGGACTTAATCGTGGTGGGTCAGTGGGGTCTTCAAAACTTGCCCTGAACTACTTGATAATGACGATAAGACCTCTTCCGGCGAATAGCGCTGTTACCACTGTATAGCTGGATAGGTTTCTTAGCTTAACTGTTACCCTCCGCCCCATCAGTGCGAAGGAGGACTATGCGATCGTGTTTGTTGCTTGCTTGATTGTTTGTTTGTTTCTTTGTATCTGCTGCTGTTGTTGTTGTTGTTGACATACCCTGGTTAAACGACTCCTGGGATCATCCCAACAGCCGAAGCACTTGAACACTATGGTACAAATGCATCAACTAGGGATGAGAACATTACGTGTGTGACCGTTTTTGATTAGCCCGCCCACGTGGGCAGTCACACTCCGTCTTCAGGGGGATGTTGGAGACTAATGATGTTATGTTAGGAGCTTGTCATGTGTAACCACAATCCCCGCATAACTATATACAAAGCAGAGCAATATTTTGATGTAGCCTCGGCGTTCTAGCCTCTGTCAATAGGGCATTTGCCTTGACCTTGAAATTCACTGAGTTGAATTTAGAGAGTTGAATTAGAAAGGTCAGCATAACTCGGACAGAACGAGTGCGGGCAAATTAGTAGTCTAATATAGAGAACGAACACTCGTGGCAAATGCCCTATTGGTCTGACATACCCTTAAGCCAAGGCGGGTCTCTCTGCTAATATGGTGTGAACACAACTATCACTGCATTTTGAGAACGTAGGTGATTAAATAGAAAAGAAATAATTGCGAGAGCAGGAAGTTGCATCGTCAAGCCTTGCTGCTGCTGCTGGTCCTTACTCCTGCAGTTTTTAATTCCTGTGCTGCTGCTTTTTTCTACCACTTCTGCTACTACTAGTGCTGCTGCTGCTGCTGCATTTCTTGTTTCTGCTAATAATATGCATTTCGTTTGACGAAATGTCCGTTATCACGTTTTTGACGAAATGTCCGTTATCACGTTTTTGACGAAATGTCCGTTATCACGTTTTTGACGAAATGTCCGTTATCACGTTTTCTGTGTTGTGGTGTTTCAGACATGTCGGTCCCTGAGAGCCGTTAAATGTTCTCCCGAGGTCAGCTGAGCTGTCACGTGAGTCCTTCAGATCGAGGAAACTCCCCTGTACGCTACTCTTATTGGCTGAACAGACACGGCTGTCCATGTCCCGGATGTTTGAAGAAACCCGCTGCTGCTGATTCAGAGGACGGAAGAGATTCGCAATCAACTTGCCCTAACAGTGAGAAGCTTGGCAACGTGTCCCCAATACAGAGGACATCAGAGTTGTGGAACGAAGAAACAGTGACGGTGTCAGCATCCGCTTCTTTTTCTTCTTCTTCCTTCTCTATTCACTGGTCGTTGAGTACCAATGGTGAGTCTCCAGCGTGTGAAGATTTGGATCAGTATTTAAAATGCTACTCGTCTTCAACGTGTAAAACCACACCTCCGCTGTTTCGTAAGTGTTGTGTCCCGTGTAAGGTCCCGTGCAGTAGATACTCACAACCTCCGGATTTTGCATGTTTATCCTCGAACTGTTCTTTACCAGCCTGTTTCGGAAATTTTTGCGTGGCAAAATCATCAGAGTGTTCTTGTAGCACGAGAGATTTATGTAGTGCTGCATCATTTTCAGATGAAGATACATCATCATCATCATCATCGTTGAAATTATTGCCAGGGTGTGCTGTATTGGCAGAGGAAGATGTGGTAAACTGTATTGTACCGACGAGCTCGAATCTCTCTTTTACGACCACAACCGTCACAACTTCACGGCTCGTGAGTGAGAAATCCAAGTATTTTCTCGTGTTCAGTGCGTGCATTTCAAACGATGTGGCTGGTCCTGTTTTAAACGGCCATACTCCAACCAATGTAGAAAATCTTGCGGGAAGACGAGAGAGCAGTTTGTGTTCGGTGAAATCGTGGGGAGCGTTGTCAAAGTGTTTGTGCAGTGGTGACTTAAGACTTGGTTACCTGGGAGTTGACAGTAAGGCGGGTGTGTCCTTGGTGAGTGGCCTTGAGGCGTCCTTGCGGAATCGCTGCTCAGAATCAGCAATTCTTGATCGCCACGAGAGTAAGGGTAAGTACGTGTTTTGGTGTATTTGGAGAGGTTTTAATAATTTTAGCGGTGGTTGGTGATGACATCTGTTTTGGTGTGTGGTCAACCAGTGACTTGTTGAAATTTACAAGCTTTTTGACTTTTAAGACAAGCCTATGAATGCGTGTGTGCGCGCGCACACTTGTGTGTGTGAGTGTGTGTTTATGTGTGTGCTTTCTTGAAATATGGACACTATTTTCTCACTTTCTTTTTATCTCAGCCTATTTGTATTATTGTAACAATTCGCTCAATCTTTACAAGAAATTTCGACGCAGAAAAAAATGCGATGATCAGTCCAACATATTAAATTTACCAATGTTTTCTTTGATTCGTTTGTTGTTGCTTTGTTTCTTCAGGACTGACATCAATTCATTACCACGTACCATTATCCCCACATCACCAACAAAAGGAAACACCGTTAACGTATTATCACCCAGGATTATTGTTAGGTGATCACCGAGGATCCCTACCCCTTTGTCATCAACAAGGATCCCTATCCCTTTGTCATCAACAAGGATTCCAAACCCTTTGTCATCAACAAGGATCCCTATCCCTTTGTCATCAACAAGGATCCCAATCCCCCTATCCACACACGTTATCGTCTTATCTTCCTGGTGAATTTCTTTCTTTCCCACGCAGCTGCTGCTTCAGCAACACTAGTGACTCCGATTCTGACTCTGATGCCCGGATCGACTCTTTATCCAGCAGTGACCTCGACCTTTGCAGTGACCTCGACCATTGCGACGACCTTGAACCTTTTGAGCTTGGCGCTACCTGAGACCTCTCCTTCCAGAACGCTCTTCTACATTCTCTCCCCCCTCCTCCTCCTCCTCTTCCTGCTTTCTTCCTAGGATATGTGCCTCTGCAAATCCAGCTCTCACAAGAAACTTCACAGTGCAAGTCCTCTAGCAGTTTTCCAGACCTCGAGAATTCAGAAGACAAGTTCATACCTAACCTTTTCTGCCACTGTTATCCCCTCGACAGCGACGACTCCAAAGCTCAAACGATGAGCTTCCAACACGTCGAGCAGTTGCCCCCCTTGCCGGAAGACTGCGAGCTGCCGGCATTGTGGGAAGACGGCGGCGGGCTGGGAAGCCGCGAGCGGGAAGGTTACGGCGTGGGCGAACGGCAAAGTTACGGCGTTCGCTGGAACTCGTTCAGTGACAACGATGGGAGATTCTTACCGGAGAGTGAAGATGCCGATGAAAAGAAGACCCCAACCAGCTCTTCTTCGTCTTCTTCTCTAGAACACAGGAGCACGTTGATAGAACAGACGTTGTCGGAAATCTACGCCTCTCCCTTTCCACAGCTGATGTACCCTAAAACACAACCATCTTCTTCTTCCTGTAATTCTCACTCGCAACAACGAAAACCTCAGAGTATTAGTAGTAGAAGTAGTAGCGGTAGTAGAAGTAGATCTTCCTCTGACTCTTGTAGCAGTGCCAAGTCGGCTTCCCGAGACAGTGTCGACGTTCACGAAAACGACAATGAGTGGGACTTTTCTACCGATGACCACCCGGTCCCTAACCACCGCGGCGGGGAAGCTACAGCGAAGCCGGTGTTGACGCTCCAGTCAGTGGACAGTGGTGGTGGTCAGAGCGAGTTTCACCGCTCCATAGCGCGTGCGGCTCAGCGGGCGGTCAGCGGGTACCGCACGTGCGATGACGCGGACAGTTACGTGGGGGCAGCGGTGAAACCCCGGCTGATCCTGGCCCGAGCCCCTCCTAGCCCGTCCGGGATTCTGAGGAGAACCAACAAGAAGTCTTCTTCGGCTAAAGGTGAGAGAATGAGTGAGTGAGCAGGGCTCCCAATCGTCCCGCAAAACAAAGGGTCCCAGGGACTCCTTCACTTACAGTATAGAGGGTCCTAGAGGCGGGATAGAGGGTCCCAGTGGCATTGTGAATGCTAAAAATAATGTTTCTAGTGCATCCCTGGGACCCCCTGCACATTGTTTTAGAGGGTCCTTTAGAATTTTAGTGCTTCTTAGACCCCCATTTGGGGGTCCCTGGGAGCCCTGGTGAGGATTTATGTGTCTAGTGCCGATAGGTCTAACTTATGTGTGTGTATGTATGTATGTATGTATGTGGGTGTGGTGGGTGGGTGTGGGTGTCAGTCGTGTCCGACTCCAACCTCCAGATTTCTTAAGGTTGACGTACAAGTGAACGTAGAATGAGTGAGTAAGGATTTATGTGTCTAGTGCCGATAGGTCTAACGTATGTGTATATGTATGTATGTGGGTGTGTTGGGTGGGTGGGTGGGTGTTGGTATCAGTCGTGTCCGACTCCAACCTCCAGATTTCTTAAGGTCGACGTACAAGTGAACGTAGAATGAGTGAGTAAGGATTTATGTGTCTAGTGCCGATAGGTGTAACTTGTGTGTGTGTATATATACATGGGTGTGTTTTGTTGGTATCAGTCGTGTCCGACTCCAACCTCCAGATTTCTTAAGGTCGACGTACAAGTGAACATTTTTTACTCTTTCCCCATGGTGATACGCAAGTGAACAAGAAACACTCGAAGGTGCTGATGGCACCCAGAGACGCACCAGCCACGCCTGCCCTATCAACACGAGAGCAGCCCTCGTGAGTGGCTGTCACTGTGTTGCCATGGGGAAAGAGTGGGAAATGTTCATGTGTATTGATAACTTTATGAAGCAACACTGCTGCATTAGAAAGCCGCGCAACACTGCTGCATTAGAAAGCCGCGCTAGGATTTCGTTATTATTGCGGAGATGCCTTGCCTGGTGTGTATCCCCACCCTCTGGACCATGAGGGTTTGCGTTGGTGGTGCTAGGTGTTCTTCACAGGTCAACTAATCCCTTAGGCTTTGACACTGAGAGCTGATCAATGCAAATGACTCCAAGTCTGATAATTATTATGAATCATTCACACACACACACACACACACACACACACACACACACACACACACACACAAAAGAAGTTGTGCAATGATTTTCCAATACTTTAGAAAATCATTTTCCGTATATTCCGTATTTAGAAAATCATGTTCCGTATTTAGAAAATCATTTTCCGTATTTAGATAATTATGTCCTGTATGTTCTGTATTTAGAAAATAATGTTCCGTATTTAGAATATTATTTTCCGTATTTAGACAATCATTTTCCGTATGTTTTGTATTTAGAAAATAATTTTCCGTATTCAAAAAATAATTTACCGTACATTCCGTATTTATGAATCATTTTCTGTATTTAGAAAATCATTTTCCGTATATAGCAAATCGTTTCCCGTACATTCCGTATTTAGAAACTCGTTTCCCGTATATTCCATATTTAGAACATCAGTTTCCGTATATTCCGTGTTTAGAAAATCGTTTTCCGTGTATTCCGTATTTAGAAAATCCCTTTCCGTATATAGCGAATCATTTTCCGTATATTCCGTATTTAGAAGCGATTCATTTTCCGTATATTCCGTATTTAGAAAATCGTTTCCCGTTTATTCCGTATTTAGAAACTTTTCCGTATATTCCGTATTTAGAAAATCGTTTTCCGTACAGCTATCATTCTCTCTTTACTACTGATCAATATTGAGGATGACATTTATGAAAGCAGATATCAACGTGTTTGAAATGGATTGACAAGGTGAGATAAACCACTCTGTTAAACTGTCAGCCTGTCGATAGTGTGTAGCCCGCGTCCTTAGGGCAGACTAAGGTAAAGATGCACCCTCCCCCCCCCCTCCTCCATTTCTCGGTTCTTTCCATTTTTTCAGTCTTGCCTTTCTTACTGCAGATTGAGTACTTCAACCTCTATCGTTTGCTATATTTAACACTAATTTCCATCCATTTACATAATTGAACACGTGCATTCAATAATAGTAGAAGATAAAGGCAAGACAGAAAACTGCAATGAACCAGGACTGTGACAAATGCTCCGCGGCTGTTGTGTGTACTGCACTACATAGGGGGGGGGAGGGGGTTCTATTAGATAATGGCCTTTATCATGACTAGGGGGGGGGGGGGGAGGCTATTAGATAATGGCCTTTATCATGACTGCGATTAATTATTCAACAAAGATAATTAGCTCAAAAAGTTGATCAGATACAGCTTAATGTTTGGTAAGAAAGGCAGGTGTGAAACTGGGGGGAGAGCTGAGAAATGTAAGAGGAGGGGGGGGGGAGCACATCTTTACCTTTAGTATGCATCGCATACGTTAGCATTAATACTGTTTCTGCTGCTGCTGCTGCTGCTGCTGCTAGTGCTATAATAATAATAATAATAAAAATAATTTCATTTATATAGCGAGATAACAATCATGCTAAAAGCAAGCTCTCAGCTCTTTACAAACATTGATGAAACCATATAAAAAATAACATAAAAAATAACAAATTGACACATCATGTTTCATCACTAACCAGCGACGAAGCGAAAGATGGCTACTGTTTTCAGTGGTGCTTGTTTGTTCCTGACTACAGTATTTGACTATGTTGTCACGGTAGCGTTTGAAACGGTTATCACGATAGCGTTTGAACGCTTACCACGATAGCGTTTGAAACGGTTATCACGGTAGCGTTTGAACGGTTATCACGGTAGCGTTTGAAACGGTTATCACGATAGCGTTTGAACGGTTACCACGATAGCGTTTGAACGGTTACCACGATAGCGTTTGAACGGTTACCACGATAGCGTTTGAACGGTTACCACGATAACGTTTGAACGGTTACCACGATAGCGTTTGAACGGTTACCACGATAACGTTTGAACGGTTACCACGATAGCGTTTGAACGGAGGGACCTCGGACCCTCACATTTTGCATGGGGTTAGGTAGTTGGGATATCTAGGCTAAGTTCTATGATGAAGGTCATTGGTCAAAGGTCAATGTCACTGGAGCCGAAAATACATCCTTGTTTTCTTTTTAGCATGTTTAGAGAGATATACAGTAGTAATAAAGGGTAGTAACCTCGGACTGACTGGCTAGCAGTGCTTTCTTCCCTTGGACTATAATTAGTATAAACCTGACTGAACGAGAGAGAGAGAGAGAGAGATTATATATGTGTGTGTGTGTCCCAGTCAGTAGTGTCCGACTATGACTCCCAGATAGCAGAGGAGGTGACTGCTATTCCAGAATGCTGGTCTGAAATTTGTTTAATGGTGGTGAGTACGTGTGCGAATCATTTGTGTCCAACTATGAAACTGTCGCACACCGTATTGTGTCATCCGGATCCTGTCATATCCTATTTCATCATATTCTGTGTAATCCACGGACACTACATTACATTAATGTAGTGTCCGTGGTGTAATCCTAACCTGTCCCATAAATAATGTCAAATTATTACATAATATTATTGTGTCCCCTGAAGTCGGAGTGTGGCTGCCGACGTGGCGGGGTAACCAGAAACGGTCACGCACGTACTTTTCTCATCCCTAGCTGGTGCATTTGTACCATAGTGTTCAAGAGCTTCGGCTGTTCCGGGATGACCCCTGGAGTCTTTTAGCCAGGGTACGACATCAACAACATAATATATATTGTATCATAATTTATCTTGATTTATCAACTGTCGTACCGTATCATGCCTATGTTATATGTCTTACGGATTACATCATATTGTATCGTATCATATCTCATGTCATATCATATATCACACCATATCATATATCATACCATATCATATCGTATATCATTATCATATCATATATATCGTATTGTATCACATCATATATCATATCATATCATTTCATATTGTATCCTATCATATCACATAACCATACCATATCATGTCATATATCATATCGTATCGCATTGCATCGTATCGTATCGTGTATGTTTCATTCTCACCCTGTCCCATCTCATTACGTCACGTGTATCACCCGTCATATCATAATGGCGTCACACCGTATTACATTAATGCACGTTGACTTATTCCCGCTTCATTATCATATCATATATACCACACCATATCATATATCATACCATATCGTATATCATTATCATATTATATATCATATAATATCGTATCGCATCATATCATATATCATACCATACAATTTCATATCATATCGTATCGTATCGCATTGCATCCTATCTGTTTCATTCTCATTCCGTCCTATCTCATTACGTCACATGTATTACCCGTCATATCATAATGCCGTCACACCATTGTTCTTACATTACCCCACGTTGACTTATTCCCGCTTCTTTTGTTGTTTTGAACAGTGGGCCATGGCGGTTCGGTTCGGTGGGCGGACGCAAAGTACCCCAGCTTACCCACCCCCACCGACGAGACCACGTAGACATCGGTGACGTCATCTTATCATGACGTCACCTTCACGGCCCCTTTGTGACGTCATTATTTGTTGGGACATGGCACCTTGGGACATGGCACTACCGTACTGTTTGAAAGACGAAACAAAAGTATTAGGCGGATACATTAACCGTTATTAGAAGGTAGACCACTTAGACTTCGATGACGTCATCTTATGACGTCATCTTCACGCCCTTTGTGACGTCACTATTTGTTGGGACATGGCACCTCGTGCCCGCCTACCGTACTGTTTGAAAGACGAAACAAAAGTATTAGGCGGATACATTAACCGTTATTAGAAGGTAGACCACTTAGACTTCGGTGACGTCATCTTATAACGTCATCTTCACGCCTTTGTGACGTCATTATTTGTTGGGACATGGCACCTCGTGCCCGCCTACCGTACTATTTGAAAGACGAAACAAAAGTATTAGGCGGATACATTAACCGTTATTAGAAGGTAGACCACTTAGACTTCGGTGACGTCATCTTATAACGTCATCTTCACGCCCTTTGTGACGTCATTATTTGTTGGGACATGGCACCTCGCGCCCACCTACCGTACTGTTTGAAAGAAGGGAAAGAAAGGTGTTACTTAGGCGGATGCATTAACCATTATTACTATGGCTTGGAGTCAAAACTATCTGTAGATAGTCCATTGACTTATTATTGAAAAATATTGTGAAAACTAATGACTTGTTTTAAAAAAAGACTGCAGAAATATAAAATGGGGATTATGCTTAGTTCTTAGTTTTTGCAATATTATCAATAATAAGTCAATGGACTATCTAAAGATAGCCCGTTTTGACTCTAAGCCAACGAAATTTATTTTAATTTAAAAGATAGAAAGACGCACTAGCATGTTGTTTTCGCACCTGCACAAACACGCCCCGTGCGCGCGCGCGCACACGCACACACACACACACACACACAACACACACACACACACACACACACGCACACACACAAACACACACAAACGCACACACACACACAGAAACACAAACACACACACACACACCACACATCTCAACACATGTATTCAGGGAAACAAGACGAGCATGACAAACACCACACAATTCATCTCCTGAAGACTAAGAATAAATATCAGACAACTACGCGCAAAATCAGCATAGATAGGATTAGCTTAAAACAGCGACAGACAAAAATTAGTGACAATGTAAACAAACAACAGGAGTTGGCCCAACGCTCACACACACACACACACACACACACACACACACACACACACACACACACACGGACACACACACACAAACACACACACACACACACACACACTAGAGGTGGGGGGGAAACCCGGTTTGAACCGAAAAACCGGTGCTAAACTTTCGCGGTTCGAAAAACCGGTTCGAGTTGCTCTGAACCGGTTTTTTAACTGCACACTGAAAGTAAGTTTTTTCTTAGAATAACGCATTCTTTTCGAAAAACAATACTAATTCTCAGCGAAGATTGGGTGTTTGCAAACCAAGAGTAGCTGTTTCTAGTTTGTGGTGGTGACTTTGACTTTGTATTGACTGAGTGTTGATCGAGTTGAGTGTGTGTGTCATAAGTCATAAGTTTCTTCATTGTGTGTGTGTATGTGTGCGCGTGCGTGCATGTGTGTGAATATTCTGACAAATAAATATGTGTTTGCATAGGTGAAGCTAGTGATGCGAGTACTGGTTACAAAAACCGGTTCCACAACACTGGTTCGAAGAGGAAAAACCGGTTTAAACACCGGTTCGGATTTTTGAACCGGTTCTCAACTCTAACACACACACACACACACACACACATTTCATACTCTGGATTTAACTTTAAGTAGACTACATACAAACTACCGTGGTCCCGGATGAAAGTTCGCATGTAAAACGTCAACTACTTTATGCCACGTACTTTATGCCACACACAGATTTGTTTTATTCAACAAAATACTAATAGTAACATTCTGAAACAAGGACACGCCCTGGGGACATAAAGTCATCAGCTATTTACGTCTTGTCGAAAACAGTCGCTTGAGCATGACTAATTGGCGAACAGTCAAAATGGTTAAACACGAATGCCCTACGGCCATTTTGGACGATCTTTCAATATGTCATATATCAGTCTACATTTTATTAATGTAATAATCTCACCATATGCTTCAAACAGAAACGAGTCATTGCAAGGGAAAGGGATTAGTGGGGGGAGGTGGGGGGGGGGGAGCGGAGGACCTTGAATGGGGAGCAGGAAGGGAATGTGAATATACTGATACAGGGCTCCCAGGGACCCCCAAATGGGGGTCTATGAAGAATTAACATTCTAAAGGACCCTCTAAAAGAATGTGCACGGGGACCCAGGGATGCATCCGAAAAATTCGTTTTAGCATTCGCAGTGTCACTGGGACCCTCTATCCCGCCTCTAGGACCCGCTATACTGGGACCCCTTGTTTTGCTGGACGATTGGGAGCCCTGATGATAATAATGGGCTCAAAGAGTCAACACTGAACTCAAGGTATGAATTTAAGCACATAATCTCTCACCTTTCGAAAAGAAAAACATTAGCACCATGTTGTTTCTAGAATCTTGGTTCTGTTTGTTTGTTGTCGGGTTGTTGTTGGGTGTTTTTTTGGGGGGAGGTAGGTTTGTTTTCAGTTTGGTCTTCAAAAAAGACACACAAATGGAATAATGACACGTATTTCGAACAGATTGAAAACAAAACTCGCAGGAAAAAGATATGTTACTTATATCGGAAACTGAAATGCAAGTGCTTTTTTTTTTAAGGTGAAAAAAATCCAGTGTTATATTGTTTGGTAGATATATCATCATCATCATCATCATCTATCATAATCCTCATCCTCATCCTCCTCATTGATTCCAGTAGAGTGGCACAGTGGTAGCGCGTTCGCTTCGTGCCAAGTAAACCCGAGTTCGATCCTGGGTACAGGGGATTTTTCTTCTCACTTTGCACTAGGCCTTGCGGTCTGAACGTGAGTCTTTCGGATGAGACGATAAACCGAGGTCCCGTGTGCTCATGCACTTAGCACACGTTAAGCCCAGTGGCAACGAAAAAGTTGTGAATTGGTCAAAATTTACCCCTTCCTTCCTCATCAGTCACACAAAAATCGCATGCAAAAAAATATATTAAAAAATTAGGTGGCGCGCCTCTGGCTGCGACGCGCTCTCCAGGTGGGAGCAACCCGAATTTCACAGAGACGCTTCTGTGACTATAATGTACCTAACCTAACCTAACCTAACCTAACCTAACCTAACGTGACATGTTAGGCTGGAAAACACCAGAACATAATAATAATGCCAAAGAAATGAAGGCTAAATCTCCGTTTTAAAGGCAGATTAGTGACCCCCCCCCAACCCCCCTCCTCCTCGAATAATGTACAATATTGTGTTTATAGTTGAAGAAGTCCAAAGAAAAAAAACCCACAGCCATGTATGGTGATTTTGTTTGTGGATCATTTTCCTTCTGTTTGTTGTTGTAATTAGGTGACATTTTTAGTCATCTTCATTATGTGTCAACTGTCGATCTGTGGTGAGAGAGGAGCATGGTAATTGGAACGAAAATGGTGTTTTACGTCCTCTTGGTCTGAATCAGACACATATGGGACATTTGTAAATACAAATATGGTGGGAACAATACTGGAGGCAATGCCCGGAGGCAGTACGAAACCAGTAAAGTCACGATTTTTTTTATTAATACAGATAGCTGCAGCGGTGACCACGCCTCGGTTAAACCTCATCGGCTATGGCACCGCCACAAGTATAATTAAGAGTGGAGCATGGTAATTAATTACGGGCTTATGTTACCTGTATGAATTACTCATTTTTGTTCTCTAATTATCTGTGTACTGTTCGTCCAATCAAATATTGCCATTCAGATTCTATTCAAACAACGCAATTGACTTTTGAACTGTTTCTGTAACGATTATGTTGTTGTTGTTGTTGTTTTTAAGAGGCGAAAAGACATGTGCTTGATTTGTGGATGCTCAAAAACTACATCTCATCGACATCGTTATTTCCAAGGGATGTAACTTTTGCACGAGTCAATGGGCTTGGATCATTGAGACGTTTGCTCAAGTTATTTCCCTTTAAATCATCTGCCATGAGTTCTACTTTACCGCCTTTAACCTTTTGTTAGCCTCCGCCAAGGAGGTAATGATTTAATCGAAGTCTGTTTGTCTTACTGAATAATGATCTGCCTTTTTGAGTAAATGATGTAGGCCTAAAACTGGTTTTATGTCAGAATCTAGAAACTATGTCGTATTTTTAAAAATTTCGAACCTTTTTTTTTTATTAAGACTTTACGTCCTCTTCGGCCTTTCGGCCATGTGGGGCTAATTTCGAACCTGCAGGATCGGCCGGTTTTTAAAACGCATTGAAACTGTTTGTGATTTAATATTTGACGAAAGGTTTGCAATGTGTCGATGTTTTCTGATTGATTTATAACTATTGTCCAAAAAGAAAGACAAAGTATAAATGCATTGTATGTCTTCTTAAACCTATCAATTCAGAATTGAGACAAATGTCAGTGCATTGTTTTACGCTACTCACCAATAGTTAGGGATCACATTTTTCACAGGCACTCAAAAGACGGATTGTTCAACCAAATCTTGTTGCATTTTACAGATATTTGAATCAATTCCTTCATTAATTATATGCAAAATGCAACAAGATTTGGTTGAACAATCTTCCCCAATCAAGTACTTTCACACCAGAACGTCAAATGTCAAACCAATGAAACATAATATACAATATTGTTTTATATTCTTGTTTTGAAGGCAACTGAAATAAATAAATTCTTCAAATATGAAATGATTATCCTCACCTGCCTTTATTTCATGCGCGTGTATGAAAAATGTTGTCCCGGGGTCCGTTTCATAAGGGCTAACGTTACGTAGCGTGAGCGCAAATCGGCAAAAACGGTACTAAGAAACACCTCTTTTGCCGACGTTTATCGAAAACGTTTTGTGGCTGTGATCGAGGTAGCAAGCGACAAACTATTTGAAGGATCATGGGAAATATCAATACTTCCGGCTTTTTTTTATATCTCGCGTGACGTGACTTGAACTTTAAAAATGTAAGACCAAAACAACAAGCTTGCCACAGCAAATATTCTTTAGTCTATCGTGACAAAATATGGGATGATTTTAGCAAACGCTAAGTGTTTTTGAGTGCTCTTTCTTAATTTTTATGATGTTAGATGGCATAATATAAGTATATAGTGCAAATTTAATTTTCTGCACACAAATAGACATGGGTGAAATCGAAAGGTTTGTACAAACTGACAGAGAGGTGTGATTTATGTCCCTTATGATAGCAACCCTTTTCTCTCTCCCCAAAAAATGAAGAGTAAGCTTAAAGAGTTATCTGACCTTAGCAAACGTTTAGGTGTTTCTTAGGCCCCTTTTGGCGTAAGCGTTATTCGCGCGGCGACCGTTATCTAGAGAAACTCGACCCTGATCTTTGTTGAAGGAAATATATTAAAGTCTTTGTTGTTGATGACGAGTTTAAAAAACATGGACATAACGTCCTTTTCCTAATCAAATTAAAACAAATCTTCATTTCTGTTGCGTTGTCAAAAAGAGTTGAATGGGAGACTTAGTGGGATTTTTTTCACGCCAGGTGTCGTGACACTCGAGAGGGGCTTATCACGCTATATTCTTAGTTGGGCGTAGTGAGAGAGAGAGAGAGAGAGAGAGAGAGAGAGAGAGAGAGAGGGTTAGACTCCTCTCTATCTCTTTCGCTCTCTCTTTATCCCCAACTAAGAATATAGAGGGGATTAGCCCCACTCGAGTGTCACGACACCTGGCGTGAAAAAAATCCCACTAAGTCTCCCATTGACTACTAATCAATGATTTATGGTCTATGAGAGTCAAGAATAAAACTCTTCTTTCAATCTAATAATTGTGGCTTCGTGGTGTGTGTCTATGTTGTGACTTTCCTATCCTGCCTCCCCGCCCCCTCCCCCCTCCCCCCTCTCTCTTTCTCTATCCGTCTCACTTCCCTTGCCCCTAGAGTCCCTAGTAACACTAGAGTCCAAAATTAGCTCCCCTGAAGTTCACCAGTAGGTCTTATTAGGGACATAACTCGACATTAGCAACTCGGAGCATACGTATATGCCAACGTGGCGCATGCACACACATTTGTCCTGATATGACTAGACTTATTTCCTTTTCATTAAAGCCATAACAACCGATCCCAGGGATGGGGTCTCGCTATTCAGAACAGTTCTGCCTCGCAGCAATAAGCCTCTCACTCGCAGTAGCTCGCACAGCATGTAAACAAGAAGGGCAAGCCAGCCGTCTCTGTCTCGTGCAGCGATTCTTCTTCTGCGTTCCCTGGCCAAAAGGCCACAATGGGTAAAGTACGTATATGTCCGTGTTCAGTTTTCACTTCTCCCCCCGCTGCATTCAGCCGACACATTCCAAATGTTGGAGGAGCTCAAAGGAAAAAAAATATATGGAAGATGTTTTTGAAGAAAAAAAGGCAGGAGAATGGGCTAAAACGTCAGAAAGACAACTTCAAGCAAGGAAAAAGGCAGAGTCAAAGAGAGAGAGACAGGTTAGAGGAAGTTACAAGCACAGAACTTCCAGAAAATGGGGGGGAACTATTTGTACGGAAGAACCCCCGATATCCCCATCGGGGGAGCAGCGATTCAAAGGATGGAGCACGCCTCGCGCTTCCCTCCTTTTATACTCCTGGTGTGGCTTTAAACACTTCAAATCTTCTTCTTATGCGTTCCCAGGCCATGCGACTGTACAGTACTCCCCGTTTATAGTAAACTCGGTTATAAGAAATTTCGGTTACAGTAAAGGAAAGCACTGGTTCCCGGCCAAAGGTCTACTGTTTTATTACTAAATAGTCCTCGGATAGTAGCAACTCGGTTATAATAAAAAACCTGCTATAGTAAAGTCACTTTTGGTTCCCCACAGGACTGGCTCCTCGGTTACAATAAAAAAAATGTCCTCTTCGTGACCTTTGTAAATACGTCACCAATGTATGCGTCACAGTCTCACCACTCCCCCCACCCACCTATAATAACAACTGGGTTATAATTAAAATTTAAAAAAACTTCCATAGTAAAGTCATTTGTGGTTCCTCTTTGTTACAATAAAAAAAAAGTTGTCCTCTTCCTGACCTTTGTAAATACGTCATCAATGTATACGTCACAGTCTCACTACTCCCTCTACTCACCTTCATCAACGAAATTGAAAGGCACTCAAAAACATGTTTCTTTCCCCTCATTACTTAGTGGAAAAAAATGAATCCGAAAAAAAAAATATATACAGCCGAATCCGCTTATAAGAAAACTTGCTCACAATGAAGCAAAAAAAAATTCCCTGCCGAACTTCTTCTTTCTTATCTATGATCAAAACTGGGATATAAGAAACTCCCTTATAAGAAAACTCGGTTTTTTACGGATTACATCATATTGTATCGTATCATATCTCATGTCATATCATATATGATCAAAGTTTTTTCTCCCATCCGCAAAGGAAACTTGGATATAAGAAAATTATGTCATACAAGAGAGTTGGTTTGCAGTTCATTTTCATATAAGCGAGTTCTATTTACTTATAAGCGAATTACCATTGACAACATTTTCTTAAAGATCACGAGTCAAAATCACGGGTTCCACCTGTTTTCCTTCTTATAGCTGGTACAAAATCTTGTTTTGACCAGGATTGACTCCCATACAAATGCACCCAAATTGAAAACGAACATTTTAAAGAGCAGCCTCAATTTGGAGTTGGGGGAATTTGTATGTGGGTCACAGCCACCGAGAAAAAAAAAAATCTGAGTTTCGGATATAAGAAAACTTGGATAAACAAAACATCATCTCCTTTCGATTTTCTTATAACCGAGTTTTGCTGTATTTTGATTTGATGATGGGTTTATATTTAGTATTTTGCGTTAGCTTTGACTTTGAAAAACGTCATCGGATAAGATAAAAAATACCATCAAAACTTTACTATATACGAACATCGTTTATAAGAAAACCCTGTTATAGTAAAGGAAAAGTCTTGCTCCCCTGCACTTTACTATAAGCGGGGTGTACTGTAGTGGGTTAGGCATTATGTGTCCGGTTTTCAGTTTCCACTGGTCTCCCCGCTGCATTCAGCCTGCACATTCCGATTTCAGGGGAGGAACTCTACAAATACCCTACCCCCCCCCCCCCCCCCCCTCTTTTCCCCCTCAGATAATTATATATTACACCATATACACAGCTGTGCTGTTATAACTTCGGTACTTTCCTGGTGTTGCACTGCCTCAGGGCATTGCCTCCAGGATCGCTCCCACCATCTTTGTATGAAATTCTGTTTAAACGTCCTCCGGTCTGGAGCAGACACACACGGGACATTAGTAGATATAAAGGTGGTGAGAACGATCCTGGAGCCAATGCCCTGGAGGCAGTGCAACACCCGGAAAGTCCAGAATTTTAAACAGTATTTACATATGTGCATTTCCCACCATCTTTATATCTACTAATGTCCCATATATATGTGTACCAGACCGGATCCCGTTAAGCCGAATTTCATTCAAAGATGATGGGAACGATCCTGGAGGCAATGCCAGACCGGAGGACGTTAAGCAGAATTTTATTGAAAGATGATGGGAACGATCCTGGAGGCAATGCCAGACCGGATCCCGTTAAGCCGAATTTCATTCAAAGATGATGGGAACGATCCTGGAGGCAATGCCAGACCGGAGGACGTTAAGCAGAATTTTATTGAAAGATGATGGGAACGATCCTGGAGGCAATGCCAGACCGGAGGACGTTAAGCAGAATTTTATTGAAAGATGATGGGAACGATCCTGGAGGCAATGCCAGACCGGAGGATGTTAAGCAGAATTTCATTCAAAGATGATGGGAACGATCCTGGAGGCAATGCCAGACCGGAGGACGTTAAGCAGAATTTCATTCAAAGATGGTAGGAACGATCCTGGAGGCAATGCCAGACCGGAGGACGTTAAGCAGAATTTCATTCAAAGATGATGGGAACGATCCTGGAGGCAATGCCAGACCGGAGGACGTTAAGCAGAATTTCATTGAAAGATGATGGGAACGATCCTGGAGGCAATGCCAGACCGGAGGACGTTAAGCAGAATTTCATTCAAAGATGATGGGAACGATCCTGGAGGCAATGCCAGACCGGAGGACGTTAAGCAGAATTTCATTCAAAGATGATGGGAACGATCCTGGAGGCAATGCCAGACCGGAGGACGTTAAGCAGAATTTCATTCAAAGATGGTAGGAACGATCCTGGAGGCAATGCCAGACCGGAGGACATTAAGCAGAATTTCATTCAAAGATGGTAGGAACGATCCTGGAGGCAATGCCAGACCGGAGGACGTTAAGCAGAATTTCATTCAAAGATGATGGGAATGATCCTGGAGGCAATGCCAGACCGGAGGACGCTAAGCAGAATTTCATTCAAAGATGATGGGAACGATCCTGGAGGCAATGCCAGACCGGAGGACGTTAAGCAGAATTTCATTCAAAGATGGTAGGAACGATCCTGGAGGCAATGCCAGACCGGAGGACGTTAAGCAGAATTTCATTCAAAGATGGTAGGAACGATCCTGGAGGCAATGCCAGACCGGAGGACGTTAAGCAGAATTTCATTCAAAGATGATAGGAACGATCCTGGAGGCAATGCCAGACCGGAGGACGTTAAGCAGAATTTCTTTCAAAGATGATGGGAACGATACTGGAGGCAATGCCAGACCGGAGGACGTTAAGCAGAATTTCATTCAAAGATGATGGGAACGATCCTGGAGGCAATGCCAGACCAGAGGACGTTAAGCAGAATTTCATTCAAAGATGATAGGAACGATCCTGGAGGCAATGCCAGACCAGAGGACGTTAAGCAGAATTTCATTCAAAGATTATAGGAACGATCCTGGAGGCAATGCCAGACCAGAGGACGCTAAGCAGAATTTCATTCAAAGATGATGGGAACGATCCTGGAGGCAATGCCAGACCGGAGGACGTTAAGCAGAATTTCTTTCAAAGATGATGGGAACGATACTGGAGGCAATGCCAGACCGGAGGACGTTAAGCAGAATTTCAATCAAAGATGATGGGAACGATCCTGGAGGCAATGCCAGACCGGAGGACGTTAAGCAGAATTTCTTTCAAAGATGATGGGAACGATACTGGAGGCAATGCCAGACCGGAGGACGTTAAGCAGAATTTCATTCAAAGATGATGGGAACGATCCTGGAGGCAATGCCAGACCGGAGGACGTTAAGCAGAATTTCATTCAAAGATGATGGGAACGATCCTGGAGGCAATGCCAGACCGGAGGACGTTAAGCAGAATTTCATTCAAAGATGATGGGAACGATCCTGGAGGCAATGCCAGACCGGAGGACGTTAAGCAGAATTTCATTCAAAGATGATGGGAACGATACTGGAGGCAATGCCAGACCGGAGGACGTTAAGCAGAATTTCATTCAAAGATGATGGGAACGATCCTGGAGGCAATGCCAGACCGGAGGACGTTAAGCAGAATTTCATTCAAAGATGATAGGAACGATCCTGGAGGCAATGCCAGACCAGAGGACGTTAAGCAGAATTTCATTCAAAGATGATGGGAACGATACTGGAGGCAATGCCAGACCGGAGAACGCTAAGCAGAATGTCATTCAAAGATGATGGGAACGATCCTGGAGGTAATGCCAGACCGGAGGACGCTAAGCAGAATTTCATTCAAAGATAATGGGAACGATCCTGGAGGCAATGCCAGACCGGAGGACGTTTAGCAGAATTTCATTGAAAGATGATGGGAACGATCCTGGAGGCAATGCCAGACCGGAGGACGTTAAGCAGAATTTCATTCAAAGATGATGGGAACGATACTGGAGGCAATGCCAGACCGGAGGACGTTAAGCAGAATTTCATTCAAAGATGATGGGAACGATCCTGGAGGCAATGCCAGACCAGAGGACGTTAAGCAGAATTTCATTCAAAGATGATAGGAACGATCCTGGAGGCAATGCCAGACCAGAGGACGTTAAGCAGAATTTCATTCAAAGATGATGGGAACGATACTGGAGGCAATGCCAGACCGGAGAACGCTAAGCAGAATTTCATTCAAAGATGATGGGAACGATCCTGGAGGCAATGCCAGACCGGAGGACGCTAAGCAGAATTTCATTCAAAGATGATGGGAACGATCCTGGAGGCAATGCCAGACCGGAGGACGTTAAGCAGAATTTCATTGAAAGATGATGGGAACGATCCTGGAGGCAATGCCAGACCGGAGGACGTTAAGCAGAATTTCATTCAAAGATGGTAGGAACGATCCTGGAGGCAATGCCAGACCGGAGGACGTTAAGCAGAATTTCATTCAAAGATGATGGGAACGATCCTGGAGGCAATGCCAGACCGGAGGATGTTAAGCAGAATTTCATTCAAAGATGATAGGAACGATCCTGGAGGCAATGCCAGACCAGAGGACGCTAAGCAGAATGTCATTCAAAGATGATGGGAACGATCCTGGAGGCAATGCCAGACCGGAGGACGTTAAGCAGAATTTCATTCAAAGATGATGGGAACGATCCTGGAGGCAATGCCAGACCGGAGGACGTTAAGCAGAATTTCATTCAAAGATGATGGGAACGATCCTGGAGGCAATGCCAGACCGGAGGACGTTAAGCAGAATTTCATTCAAAGATGATGGGAACGATCCTGAGGAGGCAATGCCAGACCGGAGGACGTTAAGCAGAATTTCATTCAAAGATGGTAGGAACGATCCTGGAGGCAATGCCAGACCGGAGGACGTTAAGCAGAATTTCATTCAAAGATGGTAGGAACGATCCTGGAGGCAATGCCAGACCGGAGGACGTTAAGCAGAATTTCATTCAAAGATGATGGGAACGATCCTGGAGGCAATGCCAGACCGGAGGACGTTAAGCAGAATTTCATTCAAAGATGATGGGAACGATCCTGGAGGCAATGCCAGACCGGAGGACGTTAAGCAGAATTTCATTCAAAGATGGTAGGAACGATCCTGGAGGCAATGCCAGACCGGAGGACGTTAAGCAGAATTTCATTCAAAAGATGATGGGAACGATACTGGAGGCAATGCCAGACCGGAGGACGTTAAGCAGAATTTCATTCAAAGATGATGGGAACGATCCTGGAGGCAATGCCAGACCAGAGGACGTTAAGCAGAATTTCATTCAAAGATGATGGGAACGATCCTGGAGGCAATGCCAGACCAGAGGACGTTAAGCAGAATTTCATTCAAAGATGATGGGAACGATACTGGAGGCAATGCCAGACCGGAGGACGTTAAGCAGAATTTCATTCAAAGATGATGGGAACGATACTGGAGGCAATGCCAGACCAGAGGACGTTAAGCAGAATTTCATTCAAAGATGATGGGAACGATACTGGAGGCAATGCCAGACCGGAGAACGCTAAGCAGAATGTCATTCAAAGATGATGGGAACGATACTGGAGGCAATGCCAGACCGGAGAACGCTAAGCAGAATTTCATTCAAAGATGATGGGAACGATACTGGAGGCAATGCCAGACCGGAGAACGCTAAGCAGAATGTCATTCAAAGATGATGGGAACGATCCTGGAGGTAATGCCAGACCGGAGGACGCTAAGCAGAATTTCATTCAAAGATGATGGGGAACGATCCTGGAGGCAATGCCAGACCGGAGGACGTTAAGCAGAATTTCATTGAAAGATGATGGGAACGATCCTGGAGGCAATGCCAGACCGGAGGACGTTAAGCAGAATTTCATTCAAAGATGGTAGGAACGATCCTGGAGGCAATGCCAGACCGGAGGACGTTAAGCAGAATTTCATTCAAAGATGATGGGAACGATCCTGGAGGCAATGCCAGACCGGAGGATGTTAAGCAGAATTTCATTCAAAGATGATAGGAACGATCCTGGAGGCAATGCCAGACCAGAGGACGCTAAGCAGAATGTCATTCAAAGATGATGGGAACGATCCTGGAGGCAATGCCAGACCGGAGGACGTTAAGCAGAATTTCTTTCAAAGATGATGGGAACGATCCTGGAGGCAATGCCAGACCGGAGGACGTTAAGCAGAATTTCTTTCAAAGATGATGGGAACGATCCTGGAGGCAATGCCAGACCAGAGGACGTTAAGCAGAATTTCATTCAAAGATGATGGGAACGATACTGGAGGTAATGCCAGACCGGAGGACGTTAAGCAGAATTTCATT
The DNA here is from genome assembly GCA_017654935.2 of Phymorhynchus buccinoides. NCBI lineage: Eukaryota > Metazoa > Mollusca > Gastropoda > Neogastropoda > Raphitomidae > Phymorhynchus > Phymorhynchus buccinoides. Next base: position 19,029,999 of record CM065702.1, on the reverse strand, counting down.
CAAAGATGATGGGAACGATCCTGGAGGCAATGCCAGACCGGAGGACGTTAAGCAGAATTTCATTCAAAGATGATGGGAACGATCCTGGAGGCAATGCCAGACCGGAGGACGTTAAGCAGAATTTCATTCAAAGATGATGGGAACGATCCTGGAGGCAATGCCAGACCGGAGGACGTTAAGCAGAATTTCATTCAAAGATGATGGGAACGATCCTGGAGGCAATGCCAGACCGGAGGACGTTAAGCAGAATTTCATTCAAAGATGGTAGGAACGATCCTGGAGGCAATGCCAGACCGGAGGACGTTAAGCAGAATTTCATTCAAAGATGATAGGAACGATCCTGGAGGCAATGCCAGACCGGAGGACGTTAAGCAGAATTTCATTCAAAGATGATGGGAACGATCCTGGAGGCAATGCCAGACCGGAGGACGCTAAGCAGAATTTCATTCAAAGATGATGGGAACGATCCTGGAGGCAATGCCAGACCGGAGGACGTTAAGCAGAATTTCATTCAAAGATGGTGGGAACGATCCTGGAGGCAATGCCAGACCGGAGGACGTTAAGCAGAATTTCATTCAAAGATGGTAGGGAACGATCCTGGAGGCAATGCCAGACCGGAGGACGTTAAGCAGAATTTCATTCAAAGATGATGGGAACGATCCTGGAGGCAATGCCAGACCGGAGGATGTTAAGCAGAATTTCATTCAAAGATGATAGGAACAATCCTGGAGGCAATGCCAGACCAGAGGACGTTAAGCAGAATTTCATTCAAAGATGGTAGGAACGATCCTGGAGGCAATGCCAGACCGGAGGACGTTAAGCAGAATTTCATTCAAAGATGATGGGAACGATCCTGGAGGCAATGCCAGACCAGAGGACGTTAAGCAGAATTTCATTCAAAGATGGTAGGAACGATCCTGGAGGCAATGCCAGACCAGAGGACGTTAAGCAGAATTTCATTCAAAGATGATGGGAACGATACTGGAGGCAATGCCAGACCGGAGAACGCTAAGCAGAATGTCATTCAAAGATGATGGGAACGATCCTGGAGGCAATGCCAGACCGGAGGACGCTAAGCAGAATTTCATTCAAAGATGATGGGAACGATCCTGGAGGCAATGCCAGACCGGAGGACGTTAAGCAGAATTTCATTCAAAGATGATGGGAACGATCCTGGGGGCAATGCCAGACCGGAGGACGTTAAGCAGAATTTCATTCAAAGATGATGGGAACGATCCTGGGGGCAATGCCAGACCGGAGGACGTTAACCCTTTCACCGCCAGCCATATTTCAGCCAAAAATGTCCATTGAATTTACATGGGTAGAGAACAAAATCCATCTGCAGTATTGGGGATTCTTTTGTGACATACATAAAATAAGGTCTATGCTTACTTCCCAAAACTAAGACATTAGGGTCTTTGGATAATAGACCCCAATTTGATGCCTTTTAGTGACATAGGTGTTAACTCACTGTGGTGCTAAAATGCGACTTTGGCGGTGAAAGGGTAAGCAGAATGTCTTCGTTTTTCCCCCCTCAGATACAGTTCTCTCTAGCCGTCTGTTCTTTGTCTTTGCTTTCGTTCCATACACCGTCTGACCGGCCAGGCAAAGCACAGCATAACCCCACAGGCCAGCATCCCCAGCCCAATGATATGGTACACCAGAACGTAGGACCCCGTCACATCGTGCACGTAGCCTGTTTAAAACAAAGAAGAAAAAGATTTTGTTACATCTGTATTGTTAAAAAATTCGGGACTTTCCTGGTGTTGCACTGCCTCCAGGATAGTTCCCACCGTCTTTATATCTACTAATGTCCCACGTGTGTCTGTTCCAGACCGGAGGACGTTCAGCAGAATTTCACCTTTCACCCAAAAAAGAGAGAAGCGTTTATATATATATATCTTTATCAAGAAAACACACACACACACAGACACACACACACACACACACACACACACACACACACACACACACACACTTAGTAAAGTAACATGCTCAGAGACAGAGTGAGAGAGACACACAGACACAGACAGGCAAACCCTCACACAAAAAGCTCACCCAGCAGCGGATAAACGGGCGTCATGATAATGGCACACAGTTGAGTCCATCCCACCGCCTGCCCCATCCTCTCCACCCCCACCATCTCGATCACCAGCTGGGGGAACAGGCAGTTGCCCACGCTCCCGAGGAGACCCTGCATCACCGCCAGAGCCAGGAAGTGCTGGAAGCTCCGCATGAAGCGAACGAACTGCATGACCACGGCCAGAACCAGATAACTCAGCAGAACCACGGTGGAGATGCGGACCCGGTTGGAGCCGGCGATGCCCACGCACGCGACGCGACACACAAGGTCAAGGCCGCCGATGACGCTGAGCAACATGGCGGCTTGGGATTCCGTGACGTCATGATGGCTGACCAGGGCGGGGAGATAGTCTACAGGAATGTTCACGATGCCGCAGATGGAGGCGTAGACGATGAAGACTCGAAATATGGGGTCTTTGAACAGAGACACGTTGAACAAAGACCAAAAAGGACTACAGGCTGAACATTGAACACACCGAGAGCTTCGGTGGGATTCCTCATCTTTTAAACGGCTTCCTCTTTTGGATAGTGTTTCCGGGTCAGCGTCACCTACAATCTCATCATCGCCTCCTGATATTTCATAGTCAGGTATCGTGTTTGCTTTGACTGATTTCGAAGCAGCTTTATCTCTCGCTTCAACTAAACTCTGTGAGTCTTCCTGAGCTAGTTGCCTACTTCCTGAGTTTGGGCACTCGCCAACATCATCGGAGACAAGCGTTAAACTGCTATGCTTTGCGTCACTGCTATTCAAATCCCCGTGGACATCTGTAAGGGCATCCTCCAAGGAGACGCTCTTTCGCTCACGTTGTTGTCGACATGGTCGGCGTTTTGAATGGAAGGGTCGATGCAGTAAGGCAGCTGGTAGACAGTTGAGACAAATTCCGCCATAGAGGAGAAGGGTTCCCTGCAAGGCGTACTGCTCCAAGAAATAGGAGATGAGGAGGGGGATGAGCATGTAGCCTACACTGACTCCACATTCAGAGAAGGCTAAGGCCAGGTTCCTCCATTTGTGGAAGTATTGCCCAACCAGAACTTGTCCAGGGGAGATCAGCATGGACTGACCCACAGCTGGAGGAAATGACATATGGAAAAACAGATTTTGGTTGAACACGCATGATAAGATTAGACTGTTACCTTTAAGTGATTTAGCGTACAACGACAAACAATTTTACGTTTGCTAAATTGAATCCACTGTTCGTGTAAATTGTTCATATAATTATATAGTTGTAAACATTCTGCAATTCACTATTACAAATGATGCGCATAATTAAGAACTAGTTAGGCCCAGCAAGGCCGTTTTCAGCTGGAGAAAACCTTTGTGAATGTGTCTTGAAAAAAACCAACCCAGGAGAATGGACCGGTAAGGCAAAAAGTTGGTAGGTGACAGTAAGCAAAGGGAAAAGGCAGAGTCAAAGAGAGTGACAGATTAGAAGTTACAAGCACAGAACTTCCAGAAGATGGGAGGAAATATTTGTACAAAAGACCCCCCGGTATCCCCACGAAGGGGACCGCTTTCGGACTCTCTTATGGAGTAGCAATTTTCTCGCCTACATAAAACAACAGCAGCAGCAGCAGCAGCAGCAACAAAGAGCAGCACCATCAGCAACAATAACAACAACCTGCAACAAATAATCTTTGAACACGATAAACTACAAACGCCACATTTACCGTATTAACTCTTATTTTTATTGGTAAGCTTTGACCTCTTCTCTTTACATCGTGACCTTTGATCTCTGACCTCTGCACAACTTACCCAGAAGCCCAGACTGCAAGCAGATGAGCAGGGTCAGGTCATTGGCGAAAGAGGACAAGATGGCGCTGAGAGCAGTCAACGCACCGCCCAGAAGAACGAGATGCCGGATCTCACAGCGACCCACCAGAACGTTCATGACGAAGAACCCTGCGACGCACAAAAGGAAGGTAGGGAGAAAGGACGGAAAGAAGGAAGGAAGATAGGGAAAAGTTAATGAATGAATCAAGGGCAAAGGTAAAGATGTGCCCCCCCCCCCCTGCATTTCTCGGTTAATTCCATTTGTCCGTTTTTGCCTTTCTTACCAAACATAAAGCTGTATTTTATGAAGCCTTTCAGCTAATTATCTTTTTACCGAATCAAGGAATGAATGAATGGATCAAGCAAGCAAGGAGAAGTTACAAAATGTCCGACCTCACACCGATCCACCAGAATGTTCATCACGAAGAATCCCGTGACGCATATGGAAGGAAGGAAGGAAGGAAAGAAGGGAGGAAGGAAAGAAGGAAGGAAGGAAAGAAGGGAGGAAGGAAGGAAGGAAAGAATACGTGAACAAAATAAATCAACGAATGAATGAATAAATTGTTCAACGAACCGATGGATATCAACGAGATGTCCGACCTCACAGCAATCCACCAGAACATTCATCACCAAAAATCATGTGACACACAAAAGACAGGAAGGAAGGAGTATGCGAACAAATGAATCAATGAACGAACGAATGAATGAATGAATGAATGAATTGCTCAACCAATGGATAACAACGAGATGTCTGATCTCGCAGCGACTCACCACAACGTTCATCACGAAGAAGCCTGCAGAAAAAGTCAATCCATCAATCAATCCATCAATCAATCAATCAAGTTTTAAACCAATTAACTTTCCAACCAACCAGTCAGTTAACAAAATAAATGAAGGAATAAATCAATCATTCAATCAACCAGTCTCTAAAGAGACTTTAAAAAACAATATGTACAACAGAAATGCAGATATATTAAAACAAGAAAACAAAACCAAAAAGAAAGAAGAAGAAGAAGAAGAAGAAGAAGAAGAAGGAGAAGAAGAAGAAGAAGAAGAAGAAGAAGAAGAAGAAGAAGAAGAAGAAGAAGGAGAAGAAGAAGAAGAAGGAGAAGAAGAAGAAGAAGAAGAAGAAGAAGAAGAAGAAGAAGGAGAAGAAGAAGAAGGAGAAGAAGAAGAAGGAGAAGAAGGAGAAGAAGAACAAAGAAAGAAAAAAAGAAAGAGGAAGATGGAAAACCATATTGAGAGGAAATCAGAATCTAATCTCAAACTAACTAAATAACCAACCAACCAACTAACTAACTAACTAACTCGCTCACTCACTCACTCACTAACTCATTCACTAACTCACTGACTGGCTAACTAACTATGTTTTGTGAGCATTTATCTTTTGATCATTATGAACATCCGTGTTTTGAGCGCACATTTATTGAGTATTGAACACCAGTCTGAGTAAAACTTGTCTTATGAGCATGTTTATGCATTGTGAAAATCTGTGATTTAAGCATTTGCCTCGTGGGCATTTTGTCTTGTACGGATTTTCTCATGTAAGTACTACCTTCTAAGCATTTATTTTTGAACAAATGTCCTGTCAGATTATTAATGTTTTTGTAAAGAACTCTTGTTTTAGTAAAACACATAGATGTTTTAAAGCTTACATCCTTTGAGCATTTGACTTGTGAGCAAACGTGTTGAAAGCACAACATATCTATTCAAACATGATAATGCTGCGAGCATTTGTTTGAGACCATAATATAATTATTTTTGGTGGGCATTAATGTTTCCACGCGTATTATGCTGAGACAGACACACACACACACGCACGCACGCACGCACGCACACATACATACACACACACACACACACACACACACACACACACACACACACACACACACACACACACACACACACACACCCCACTAACCACATATACAGTACACGCTGTTCCTGATGGTGAAGTAGAGAGCGGTATGGGACGCAGAGGCTTGGAAACGTTGCAAGAGCTCCACAAAGAATAGTCCACTGGACTTGAGGTACCCCGTCAGCAGAACGTAGTTTACGAACACACCTTTACAACAGAAGAGAAAGCCATCGTCGTCATCGTGATCTTCATCATCATCATCATCATCGTCGTCGTCGTTGTCGTCATCGTCCCCACCATCACGATCACCGTCGTCGTCGTTGTCGACGTCGTCATCAACAACAACAAAATCGCACCAGGCGCCATGGCACCTGGCTGGGTAGTCACGGGTTCGAATCCCATCAGAGGCGAGGTTTTTTTCGGTCCTGGAGTGAGTGGCTATGGGCTCAATGGGAAGACTGCAACCACACAGTCGAGCTTCATCCGCCTAACGAATACGATTCTGAGAGTGTTGCTCAAATTTCATGACCAACACTGCAGGTGTCTAGTTCTCGGGCCTGGTTAATGCCGGGATATTATTATGAAAGGAAGCGTGGAGTGCAGCCCTGTCACGTAGACTCATACCGATACGGAACTCCATAGCATCATAATCATCATAGTCATCCGCCTCATTTCCTTCAATCATTAAAAAAGAAAAATGTCTCAAATTCTGTGGCTTTGCATGCCCTGCTCTCATGGTGACCTCAGTTTTGATTTCCAATCCAGTCTATGTCCTTGGTGCGTTTGGGTCAAAGTCATGGGGATCAGTGTGTTCTGGGGAGCTGTCGGTGGACGGTCGTGGTGGCGCCCTCGGGGGACGACCTCACTCACGCTGGCTCCGCGACTAAGACATTAATGTCGTCAGTAGGAGGCTTAGTAGGTGGTGTCCTGCGTATGGTAGCTCAGAACAGGCTCCATTGAACTCCACCGAAGCGACTCAGCAGCAGTGCAGTGTCTCCACGGTTGGTTGCCTCCTGATGGCCTGACATAGAATCGCTCCCATTGGACTGCTGATTTCGGATTCTGCGACCTGCCAAGCTGGTGTGTGGCTGCGAGTTGGGATTTGGAAAGTGCGGCGCGGCAGCAACATCACTGTAAGGCCCAGAAGATGAGACAGCCATTATATTTAGTACAAGTCAGCTATCAGGAGATCTCAAAAGAAGGGATATTTATTGAGGTTACCCATCCACAGAATCTCGTTCAAAAACCACACGCTTAACACAAAATTAGAGAATATCCAAAGATGGAACTGAGCCTGCGGTTTAAAGAAAGTTTTAAGTCTGACTTTGATTGTCGGAAGAACATGATTGTTTTAAGTACAATCATCGCATCACAAATAGTGCATCATCCTTAAAGATTACCATAGGCCTATTATCGCTTACACACACACATACGCGCGCGCTCACGCACGCACGCACGCGCGCACGCACGCACGCGCGCGCGCACGCACGCACGCACGCACACAGAGTTCTATTCTCTCTAACAAACCCACCCTCTTTCCCTCTCTCCATTAATACTCACCCAAAGCTATCACCCAGCCCCACGGATTGTCACGTGACGCCCCGTCATCCTCTTCCTGCAGTTGCGTCACTTCCTCCGGGTCGCTGTCACTTCCGGTCGAGTCGTCCTGGTTACGCAATCTCGTCACTTCCGAATCTTCTTCGCTTCCGCGCCCATTGTCTTCTTCGCCCTTTACTTCCGTCAATTCTTCCAACTCTCTCTCACAGTCGTATGACTTCGACGTCTGTGCTCGTAGTCTTCTAGTAGACACTTCTGGTTCTTTCCCACTTTTCGCGAAGGCATCCATTTTTTATGACTTTCTCATTTCCTTTGATTCTAATGAATATTTTGTTTCACTCCCGTTGTTCTAGTAACAGTAGGCCTCTTCACTTTCCGGTTCTTTTTTTTTTCTCGATCAGGATTAGCAGTCATTCTCTGATTCTAGGGCTACCGCATTCCACTCAAATTGTTCTCATGACACAGTCTCGTCCTTTCTGAAGTCTTTCTCATTGCCAATCTAATCACATTCAAGATTAACAGTTTTGCTACTTCCCCCCCCCCCCCCCCTCCGCTAAATTGTAGCTTCCAGACACACGCGCGCGCGCGCGCGCACGCATGCACACACACACACAGACACACACAATAATATACGCACGCACACACGCACGCACGCACACACGCACGCACAAGTACACACACACACACACACATACACATGTACACACACGCGCGCGCGCGCGCGCACGTATATACACCCACACACGCACACACACACACACACACCCACACACACACACACACGTACACACACGCGTACACACAAACACATGCACACGCACTACACACACACACACACACACACACACACGTACACACACGTACACACACACACACACACACACACACACACACACACACACACACACACACACACGGATGTAAAAAAACCTTTTAAGCTTATTCCTTTTATCCTCAATAAAGATCATTTTGACTTGACTTGACTTGACACATACACACACACACACACACGTACACACACACACACACACACACACACACACACACACACACGTACACACACACACACACACGCACACGCACGTACACACACACACACACACACACACACACACACGTACACACACACACACATACGTACACACACACACGTACACACACACACGTACACACACACACGTACACACACACGCACGCACGCACACACACACACACACACACACACACACACACACACACACACACACACACATGTACACACACACACACACACACACACACACACACGTACACACACACACACACAAACACACACACAAACACACACACATACATATATATATAGTAGTAGGTTTTAATACAAGTTGTTTTACAAAGACATCACTGGTTTTGTTGTTATTCCTTTTATATATCTTATCTTACCTCGAAACTAGTCTGCAAGGTGTGGTGCCAAACTTTAAGAAAGAATGATTTTACTGTATATATATATATATATATATATATATCTGAAGAAAAAAAAAAAACAAATCCTTTGTAAGTTCTAAATTTTTATCCAAGCTTTCGAGGGGGTAACCCCTCTTTTTCAAGGTACAGAACTGACAAAGGTAGAAACACCACGTAAAAAAGACTTATGACGTAGAACGATGACATTCCATAGAAACTAAGCCAACTAAAATGATGTATCCTTAAACTTTATCATTGCCTTGTCAACACTCCCCCCCCCCCCACACACACACACACACCCACACACCCCCACACCCATATCACCCTCTCCCTACCCTCTCTCCTCTCACTATAAAAAGTGAAAATGTAGGATAAGTCAATACAATTATGAAAAATGAAGTGACAATTAAACCCTATTTAATGAAGAAATGTTTCTTCTAAATTAAAACCAATAATTATGCTAAAACTAAAGACACGATTTGTTTATCAACAAAAGGTATTATTAGGACTGAGCAAAAAGTCGATGACTCTATGAATGGAGTGACGTAGAAAAGCAATGAATGGATGACGCAAGTTTTGAATGACGTGATGGTATGACGAAATAGGCGGCACACTTGTTCTGAATGAAACGACGTACATGATCTATCTTTTTATCTCTTCACCATCTTCTTCCCTATCCCCTACTCCTCAAATATCCTCCCCCACTACCATCCACACTCCCACCCTCACCCCCACCCTCCAACCTTCTCTCAACCCTCCCCTCCCCCTATCCTGCCCCCCCCCCCCCCCCCCCCCCCCCACACACACACACACACACAACCCCCTTATGTTTCCGTGTTCGCCTTTTTTGGCCATCACTTTTTCTTTTTCTTTTGACTTTGTTGTTGATTTCACTTTGTCTTGTCGTTCAGTCCAGTTGGATGTTCTGATCTTAGTTTATGCATCCAGAACTTCTCCCGCTCCTCCCTACGCTTCCTGTCATCCAGGAACTGCTTTTCAATGGGCAGACACCTCATGTCCTGCAGGCAGTGGTCTGGCTGGTTAAAGTGCAGAGTCACCAGGGTTCCCACGTTCTGCCTGATGTGGCTCCTGTGTAGAGCAAAGCGAGTCTTCAGGCTGTTGCCCGTCTCCCCAATGTACTGTGACCTGGGGCATTTCCGGCAATACAACAAATACACAACGTTAGACGTTGTGCATGTCATATGGTGCCGGATATGGAAGGATTCCCCAGTCACAGCACTGGAGAAGCAGGTGGCCTCCTGAAGATGCTCGCGACAGGTGACACACATCTTGGCACACCTGAGAACTCCTGGCAGTTGGCTGCTGTCTACGTGTGGAGGAATGACTGATGGCATGAGAAGGGCTCGCAGATTTTTTGGGTTTCTTTCTCCAACGACTGGCAACTCAGGAAGAGCCCTCTTCATGACCTGGTTACGATGGAGTGCCACTTGTTGCTCCCTCAGCCATTTCCTGATTGGTGGGTTCGCAGGATTATGCGTGATCACAAAGGGAACTCTATGGCACTCCTTCCCAACCCTGTATTTGAGAAGCTCCTCCCGAGGTACTGTGCTGACCCTTCTCGTGGCATCAGTGAGGACAGCCTGTTTGTAGCCTCTGCATCTCAGCGAATCCATGAGTTCACGGCTACGCTGAGTGAAATCCTGGTCTGCAGAACAGAGGCGTCGTACTTGCAAGAGTTGGCTATAGGGAATATTATCCCGGCAGTGTCGTGGATGACAGGAAGAATGGGGGAGGTACGCTCTTTTGTCTGTTGCCTTAGTATGCAAGTCTGTTTGCAGGAAGTTGTTCTTCTTTTTCACCATGATGTCTAGGAAGGGCAACTCCTCCAAAGACACTTCCATTGTGAACTTGATAGTTGGATGGAAATTGTTGAGATGGTCACGGAAGATGTCCAGCTGCTGTTGTGTGCCCATCCACAACATCAGGATATCGTCAATAAAGCGTTTCCAAAAGTTGGTATCAATGGGAACTGGGCTGGCTGCCAGTAGCTTTTCCTCCAACCAGCCCATGAAGAGGATGGCAACTGAAGGGGCAGCTGGTGTACCCATGGCTGTACCATGAGTTTGGTGGTACACCTTCCCCTCGAAGGTGAAGAAGTTCTTTTCAATCACGTGTCGCACAACCTCTATCACAGAGCTGATTGGAGGAGAGTCTGGAGATGGTAACACTGACATGAAATGGCGGATTGCTTCGTACATTTCCTCGTGGGGAATGTTTGTATAGAGTCCCACCACGTCAATTGTTACTAGCTTTACCTCAGGGTCAAACGGTCCGTACGTCTCGTTCCAATGTTTAATGATATTCAGAACATGGGTGGAGTCTTTGATGTAAGACGGCAGACTGGTGACTAGAGGTTGTAGCCAACTGTCTACCAGTTTCGACAGGTTTTCCGTCGGACCATTGCACCCCGAGACGATAGGGCGGCCTGGTGGCTGGGTGAGGGACTTATGCACCTTAGGGAGGTGGTAAAACTGGGGAGTTCTCACAGATTTCACATTCACCAATGCCCAATCGCGTGTGGTGTCGTTGATAACGTTGGTTTGATGGAGGCGTTGGACTAGCTTGTTGGACAGGTCAGCAATCATAGTGGTGGGATCATCCTGCACCTCCTGGTAGTGGACATTGTTGCTGAGTTGTTTCACACCCTCTCCAATGTAGTTGTCGACGTCTTGGATAACAACAGCGCCTCCTTTATCAGCACTGCTGATTCTGATTTTACGATCAAGAACTTGCTGTCTCAACTCCCCCAAAGCCTGTCTGTGTTGTCTCTGAATGTTGCTCCTTGGTCGGTGGATAGTCTGAAAGGACTCAGTCAGATGGATTAGACTGTCACAATAGCTGTCAAGGGAGAGGTTCCTGCCTCTTGCTGGGGCGTAAAAGTTCTTTTTATAAAATTTAGGAGGCATAGATGGTTCTGGTGTCTCCTCCTCCTCATCGTCATGATGGTGAAGTTCTCTTAATCGCACAAGGCGACATCCTTCCTTAACATCTTTCACTAACTGGTCATGATCAAGAGAACGCGGTGTCGGCACAAACTTGGGTCCCAATTGTAACACATGGAGCTGATCACGAGTAAGCTCAGTACTGGACAGGTTTATCACGAAATCTTGCTTGGTTTGGGAGTCTGGCATTGAAGGTTCGTTTGTTGTAGACTTTCTCTTGAATCTTCTGCACTTTCTCTTTCTCTGTGGAGGCTGGTCAACAGGTTCAGGACGGGATTGGAGGATTTTCAGAAGTTTTTTGCTTTTGTTTCTCCAGTATTTCTTGGATAGACGATTACAAAATTCACGCTGGGAAGCTATGATCTGCTCAAATTCTTCGTAGGTCATCATCTGATGTAAGTCATACATTGTCTGATGGACCAACAGACGTTGCTCATGAGCTTTGTCAGAATAGCATTTCAGACAGTCTTCTAGGATGTCCAGGTTGGTAGTATTAATCCTGTTGGTAATTTGTAGATGCAAAGTATCCGAGTTTGGAAGAGCGTCCATACCAAAACGTAGAATCATTCCTTTTGGTATAACATGATGGGCAAAACACACAGACAAAAATCTAACATGGGTCTCATACCTTGTCATATATATATATATATATACACAC
>CM065702.1:18982664-19010164 GCA_017654935.2 Phymorhynchus buccinoides | reverse complement strand
CCGGAACGTTCCTCTGGAACAGGCACATAGTTAAATATCAGAGACTTTAATCACTGTAAAGATAATGGGACGATCCTGGAAGTACTATTGCAATACCAGTAGTTATAAAGTCCCGATGTTTTGAATGATCAAGATAAGATAGTATGTTGATCTGGAGAGGAGGAAAGGGGGTGCTTGGGTAAGAGGAATACGAGCAAACAGTTGTTTTTTTGCGTGAGCTATAAGTAAATTCTTTGATAGGAGTGCGTGTGGGGGAGAGGGCTTTTAGTGTCCTCAACGATGAGGATGACGACGACGACGACGCGATGACGACGACCACGACGACCACGATGAAGGTAATGATGATGATGATGATGATGATGATGATGCCAACGACTACGATCTCTATCTTTCATCTCAGCACCTCTATCGTTCATCTCGGCACCTCTATCTTTAATCTCTATCACCTCTATCTTTCATCTCTTACACCTCTATCGTTCATCTCTACACCTCTATCGTTCATCTCTACACCTCTATCTGTCATCTCTATCGCCTCTATCGGTCATCCTTAAAGAGGTCGTAAAGAACGGGGAAGACCCTTCCATTAAAACTTCACAGAGAGATAGATTCAGCCATATTGAAGATATTGTATGCGTGAACAAAGCCCCGGATGTCATAACGATCAGCCATCATAATCTTACGAGAACGTATTTTGCGATGCTGATCACAATATGCGTTATTTGATGTCGATGGAAATGTGTGTTTGTAAATGTTCTTTAAAATCAATTGAAAGGCGATAGAAATACCTGTATTACTCCTGTATTAACCTTTAAAAAACATAGCAAACTAGGCACACACAAAAACAACAAAAAATAGACCCAAACTGTCCCGCTTAAAGGCCCACCCTGACGGATGAGTTTTTGTAAGAAACACGTCGAGATCACCAGGAAAACACCCTTTACAGAGATTGCAACACTCACTTTGCTTTAGTTTCCTAGACATCAAACCGTCATCTCGGCGATTCCTCCTTGGCGGAGGTGCTGGAAGTCAAATTGTTTCACCCAAAGAGAAGGCGTGTGCCATCCCTTTTCTAATGGCCGCCTGTGTTTAGACAAATCGTTTGCACGAATATTTTGCAATACAATCCTTTTTATTATGGTTTTTTTAAAATTTGTATACAGTTTATCTAAAGGAGTTTCGCTCGCAACAAAGGTAATATCTCCATTTTTGTTTTTACTGCATTACAAAAAAAGAGAAAGCTTCAACTACAATGAGTGACCTCCACCCACCCCATCCAAAATGGCTTTTCTCTCCGGCATCTCCGCCAAGGAGGAATCGCCGTTTGGACGGTTTAATTTCTAGGAAACCAGAGCAAAGTGAGTGTTCCGATCCTTGAAAAGGCTCTCTTTCTGGTGATCTCGGCGTGTAACTTGCAAAAACGCCTCCGTCAGGGTCCACTTTTAAATATGAATTAAAAAAGCCCACTAGTGGCACTGCATTAGCGGCTACACGCTCTCCGCGATGGGGAAAACTGAATTGTGGAGACTTTCTGTGACTAGAAAAACAATACAATACAATACAATACAATACAATATCAACGTTTGTTGTTGCGTTTTTAATTTCAACAACTTGGGTGATAACTTGTTTTTCCCCACTAGTAAGCTTGGAACAGTCGACCCAAAGAGCAGAAGAAAAAAAGTACGCCTAGTAGTAGCAACAGCAGAGCTTTCACGCACACACGCACGCACGCACACGCACGCACACACGCACGCGCGCACGCACACGCACACGCACACACACACACACACACACACACACACACACACTGAAAAACAAATCAACTGAATCAACGGTCATTTTCTAAGAAGAGAGCGGGATGAGGGAAGCGGGGATTGGGGGAGAGGATGGGGTGGGGGGGGGGGTGGGGGGTAGGCAGTGCATTTATTCTGCGAAAAACACGTGCAAATGAAAACCCGCTCTCCCGTGTGTGTAGTATGCAAATTGGCCGTTGGGAATTGTGAGTTCCCCCCGTGAGTGACTACGGCCATTTGTCAACTGAGCCTCGGTGCGAGCGGCGCGTCAAATCACCAGCTCCAGTCGTGCTCACCGAACTCTTGACTTTTACCCTTCTGTTCGAGGCATGGTCAACCCTCGGACAATGAACACGTCAACGTCTTGCGTACGACATCTTTCATCTCTTTCAAAAGGTATGCAGTATTACTATTAGCTTCGCATTGTAAAAATTGGCTTTAAAATTTTGTTGGGAGATAGACCCCTATGTTAGTTTTGGAGTGTTTTCATTTGTCAAAGCGGTTCGTTAAACATTAAATAATGAGTACCAAATAATGATTTCTCTTTATTTTGTCGAATATTATTGTATGCGTAAACGCAACCAATATTTCAGTTTATTTTGCGTTCATTTCCTCCGATACGTTTTTCAATAATAGCCGCAAAATCTTCAGCCTGATGAAGTTCGCCGAATGACGGGAAAAAGAATATTAGGCCCCTACCAATTGCAATGATGGGGACAATTGATAGGCCGCGAGGCCTAGGCTGTTTGCCAGCCCTACTACCTGACTACCAATACTACAACACTGGAATATAATCATTACAAAACGAATGAAAAGTTGACTATTTTAGAAAGATTCCTTTTTGTTCCCGCCACGGGCACACTTTTAATAATAATGTCTGTGTTCCTTGACAGTTAAAATAGTAATGTTCAAAAGCTTCCTCACACTGTCCAACCAAGTCGGATGAAAATGGTTGTGACCTTTCCACAGTTTCCCTTTCTTTTGACAGAGTGAGCCCTCACACTGTCCAACCAAGTCGGATGAAAATGGTTGTGACCTTTCCACAGTTTCCCTTTCTTTCGACAGAGTGAGTACAAACGGCTATATTCACATTTATGCCCGTCTGCTTGCGTCAAGAACGATAATTTGTAACAGAAAAGAACATAGCGATTGCTTTTTCAGTCAACAGATTATCGTTCTTGACCGGGTTGACGGGCATAAATGTGAATATAGCCGTAGAAACGACATTCTGGTCGGATGAAACTCTTCCAATAGCCAGTATTGTTCCCACCATCTTTGTATTTGCAAATGTCCCATATGTGTCTATGAACGAGAGGACGTAAAACATCATTTTCATTCAAGGAGTATGGGGAGGATCAGCCTAAGGTTATTTTCATGAAACCGAAAGAAGCAGACTTTTGAGATTGAGAGTCGTAAATATGAGGGGGCGGAAGTCTAAGAGAGATACCCCCAAACAGCATCCCTTTGGGGACACCTGACTATCCTAGTTAAGTTTCCAATATGGAGTTAGGTCATACAGAATAACCGAAACTTAACTCCAAACTACTAAACATTTGTTCCCCTCACAAATGAAATATGGAGGGGGGGGGGGGGGGATGTTAACTCTATATACTAGTCCGTCTATAGAAACGGATATAACAATTTAGTAGTGCAGTTCCTAAAACGGTACATATCGTTTTGAGAAACACTGCTCCAAACCGTTTTGGGTTGAGGGGAAGAAATCTTAATATTGGAAGGAGGGTAATATTCACATTTCTTCCCGTCAAGAACGATGATTTGTAATAGAAAAGAACACAGCCCATTGCTTTTTCAGTCAACAGATTATCTTTCTTGACGGGAAGAAATGTGAACATTACCGAAACGATTTGGTATAGTTACTGCTTATTTACTGCTTCTCATAATCTTCAAAATGTTGGAGGAGGAGAGGAAGAAGAGGAGAATAATATTTTTGTTAAAACATCAAATATTCAAGAGAATGTTGCATTCTACCTTGTCCACATAAACGACAGCTTTGCATATCGCACATATATGAGGGAACTGTCGGATCTGGTTTAAATGTTATTTTCCAAATCAACATGAACAACTATGACATAACTGACTACATGCACTAACTACATGGGCACACGTGACATCGACTCATCCGAAAGACTCCACGTTCAGACCGTAAGGCCTAGTGTAGAGTGAGTGGGAAATCCCCTGTACCCAGGTGCGAACTCGGGTTCATTGTATACGAGGCGAACGCGTTACCTCTGTGCCACTCTACACCTAGGGGGTTGAAGAGGAAATATTGCCCGTTTACACATTTAGGACCATTTAAGGGAGGTAATTCAATGACACAAAAGAACAAGAAGAAAAAAATGCTTCTTTCTAGCAATGGGTGAATTTTGTCTTTCCAACAATTGTGTGGTGTTTGCAACCAACAAACAACAAACCAGATTGATTAATAATGTTATAGGCGATAAAAAGACATTTGAATCAATGATTGTAGAAATGGGTAACGAGCCTTAACCCCCCCCCCCCCCCCTCTCCCCCCCTCCCCTCCCTCTCTCTCTCTCTCTCTCTCTCTCTCTCTCTCTCTTTCTCTCCCTCTCTCTCTCTCTCTCTCCCCTCTCTCTCTCTCTCTCTCCCCTCTCTCTCTCTCTCTCTCTCTCTCTCTCTCTCCCTCTCTCTCTCCCCCCTCTCTCTCTCTCTCTCTCTCTCTCTCTCTCTCTCTCTCTCTCTCTCTCTCTCTCTCTCTCTCTCTCTCTCTCTCTCTCTCTCTCTCTCCTGTCTCTTACAGAAAACTGAAAGCTGTACATAAAATACCAGATGCTATAAGAATATGCCGTTCCTCTGAAGTCGGCGTGTGGCTGCTCACGTGATTGGGTAGTCAAAAGCTGTCACACGCTCAATGTTCTCACCCCTAGCCGGTGCATTTGTACCGTAGAATCAGAATCGGAATAAATGTTTATTGCCCTTTAAAACCATAGTGTTCAAGTGCTTCGGCTGTGGGGATGATCCCTGGAGTCTTTTAGCCAGGGTACAACAACATTGACAATAAAACATAAGAACAAGGGCATCACCGAGCGGCAGATATGTCCTTTGCCGGCTACGCCCTGTACCTGCCCCGCCCTGTACCTCCCCTTGCCCCTCACATCTTACCCATAATTGGTGGGGTGTACACCCTTAACACTGAGACAAAGGACAACAAAAAACCCAAAGAAACGTACACGAACGAATTTATACTCCTTTGCGATCGTAGATTGGCAAACAAAGGACAATGGCTTGTACCCACGTGTCGTCATATCCAGCCACAAGGAGCGTGCCATATTATGGGAGACCGCCATCTTAGTCAGTAACTTTGTTTGAAAAATGCCAGATCGATGCTGTTTACACACAAATCTGACTAAGATGGCGACACTTCCGTTGGAAGGGTTGAGATGCGCACGCAGGTGGGGGGGGGGGGTGGAGCCATAAACATGATATACATTAAATTTTCCAAGGTGTGCAATGCATTTGATCTGTCTCCCCGTTGCAGATTCCACAGACACGGGGTCGTTGTGATTCGGTTCAGTTCCACCATGGACCCGACCTGTGGCCACTGTGTGTACTCCGCAGGCTGGACTGACCGCGGGGGGTGTCGTCGAATTGTACGATGGCCACCACCACCACCACCACGCCCGGATCTGTCTGTTGTGCTGGTAGGTTTGTATAGTCAATAGCGGCAGTGTTAGTGGTAAACTGGAGCCCAAAAGGTTAAGCAACCCCCTAGCATCGGTGCGGACATTACCCACAACGTTGTTTTGCACGTAAACAAAGTGAGAGTAGTCATGCGGGTCAGTAAATAGATAGGCTGAATGTGTGTTGATCTACAACAAAGCATGTACAAATCGCTCCAGACAAATTGCATTTTGCAAAAGGTTGCTTAACGTTTTGGCTCCAGCTTAGTTAGTAGTATGTAGTAGTAGTAGTAGTTGTAGTTGTAGTTGTCATAGCAGTAGTAGTGGTGGTGGTGGTAGTAGTAGTAGTAGTAGTAGTAATAGTAATAGTAGTAGTGGTAGTGGTAGTAGTAATAATAATAATAGTGAATCATTTACATAGCGCACCCCTCCACCAAATGTGGAGCTCTATGCGCTTAACAACACAAAGTAAAAGCAAGAAATTCAAAAACAAAGGCATGCATACACACACCACCACCCCACCCACACATACACGCAGGCACGCACGTACGCACATATCCACACACACACACACCGTTACCATCACCACCACTCACCCCACCCAAGAACACAATACAAAATACAGTAGTAGTGGTAGTGGTGGTGGTGGTAGTTATAGCAGCAGCAGCAGTAGTAGTAGTAGTAGGGACAAAACCAATTGAACCTACACCCATAAAGATAACCTTATAACTTCGGACATTCCTGGTTTTGCTGTGCCCCCAGGGACCCACTATCTTTACATTTAGAAATGTCCCACAGGTACCTGTTCCCGGTATTGTCTTTCCTTCCTTAGCTGGCTGCTCAGTTGCTGGATGAAAGGCCAGTTCTAGCCGAACCGACACGCTCGCCCCGAACTGCTTTTGTCCCAAAGAGCCCGAGCACACAGCTCGCCAAGAAACCGTTCGCTTACTCGCCGAACCATGACAGTTCGGCTCGAAAGTTGCTTGTGGAAGTTGAAACAAGTTTCTCGCGGAGCAACAAGAGAACTCTTCATACGTGAAGGAAGAAAGTTGTCCAGCTTAACTGAAAGGGAGCTCTTCCTACTTTAAGGAGAACAAAGCTATCGATCCAGAAGGCCTTCGTTTTCATCTTCCGACGTTCTTCTCTTTATTACTTGTCATCAGGTGCTGGTGCATAATGTGCCAGCAAAATGTGTTCTCACGCCCCCCCCCCCCCCCCCCCCCCCCCCCCCTTATGCTTACGACCCTAAATCGGTCTGCTTCTTTGGTTTAAATATCTGTTATTGATCAACACATTGCCCCGTGGGGATACCGGGGGGTCTTTTGTATAAATAGTTCCCCCACCTTCTGGCAGTTCTGTGCTTGTAACGTCCTCTAATCTGTCACTCTTTAGCTCTGCCTTTTCCCTTTGCTTACTGTCATCTACTATCTTTCTGCCTTTACCGGTCCATTCTCCTGCCTTTTTTCAAGAAACGCTTTCAAAAACATTTCCTCCAGCCGATGTCGGACTTGCTGGGCCTAACCATTTCTTAGTTAGGCGCATAACGGCAGCATGACGCATCTGCGCTCATAATTGACAGGAAACTGTCTGAGCGATCGAAGAAGAAGATCAACACATTCACATCCAAATCAAATAATCTGTTTGGGTCAAATTAAGAGACACACCCACTGTTCGCTGATTTGTTCGGTTCGGGTCAAATTAAGGGACAAACCCACTGTTCGCTGATCTGTCGGTTCGTTGTTTTCTCGAAAATAAGCACAAAATGTTCTTTTCAGCCAAAACGAGCGCCCGTTCACCAGAGAGGGAATGACCAGTTAACATTGTGCTTTATCTCCCCACATGATCTACATTAGCACCAGCCTAAGAATTAACGTACTTTATCTCCCCACATGATCTCCATTAGCACCGGCCTAAGAATGAACGTACTTTATCTCCCCGCATGATCTCCATTAGCACCGGCCTAAGAATGAACGTACTTTATCTCCCCGCATGATCTCCATTAGCACCAGCCTAAGAATTAACGTACGTTGTGCTGTATCTCCCCGCATGATCTGGATTAGCACCAGCCTAAGAATTAACGTACGTTGTGCTGTATCTCCCCGCATGATCTGGATTAGCACCAGCCTAAGAATTAATGTACGTTGTGCTGTATCTCCCCGCATGATCTCCATTAGCACCAGCCTAAGAATTAACGTACGTTGTACTTTATCTCCCCACATGATCTCCATTAGCACCAGCCTAAGAATTAACGTACGTTGTACTTTATCTCCCCGCATGATCTCCATTAGCACCAGCCTAAGAATTAACGTGCTTTATCTCCCCGCATGATCTCCATTAGCACCAGCCTAAGAATTAACGTACGTTGTACTTTATCTCCCCACATGATCTCCATTAGCACCAGCCTAAGAATTAACGTACGTTGTGCTGTATCTCCCCGCATGATCTCCATTAGCACCAGCCTAAGAATTAACGTGCTTTGTCTCCCCGCATGATCTCCATTAGCACCAGCCTAAGAATTAACGTGCTTTGTCTCCCCGCATGATCTCCATTAGCACCAGCCTAAGAATTAACGTACGTTGTACTTTATCTCCCCACATGATCTCCATTAGCACCAGCCTAAGAATTAACGTGCTTTGTACTTTATCTCCCCGCATGATCTCCATTAGCACCAGCCTAAGAATTAACGTGCTTTGTCTCCCCGCATGATCTCCATTAGCACCAGCCTAAGAATTAACGTACGTTGTACTTTATCTCCCCGCATGATCTCCATTAGCACCGGCCTAAGAATTAACGAACATACGTTGTGATAGTGCGAACCTCCAACGAACAACCACTCATTGGTTCAAACCACGCTGCTTTGCAGGACGGGAAGGAAGAGCTAGTGACCGCTATGAACCTTAAATGCTTCAATGAGATTCCCTCTCCATCTTCTTTCTCTAAAGGGTTATTGAAACTGGGATATCGTTGCTATATTTATTTATGTAGGCAATTTTGCTACAGCGCTTGTCCTTAACGATATACCACCCACCCACTCAACGCCCCAACGCCTTTCTATACAAAAACATTTATAAAACCGTCCCTTCCCCTTCCACCCCAACAGTAAGCTGTGTTTGCATAATCTGAAGGAGGGAGGAAAGGGTGGGATCTATGAGGGTCTGTTTTGAATATGTGGGGTTTGATTAAAAATAATAAAACTTGCTTTCTGTTCTTAACTGTCCAGGCTTGCAGGGGGGTCCAGACGACGGAACTCCGGATGACGTTTCATTGACAGTTTCCGCCGTGACTAATTGACATCTGCGACGTGTTGATGGGTCCTGAAATGGGTCGCTCCTAAATGACCCCTTGGCCAATGTCAGACTGGACCAGCTGGTCTCCATCCCTCAAATACAAAGCATCAAGATCATGACAAAGTTGGAAAAGAGAACGGCTCTCTGACGGAGGGTGTCGTTGGCTGGGCCTTTGTGCCGTTCAAAAGAGGAGCCACAATGGAGGGAAATAACTGCTCGTATTACGCACAAGACCTCGGCTGCTTTGCTCGTATCTTTACAGACGATTCTCTGGAGGAGAATGTCGCCTGGGCACCTCCTATGTCATCGCGAAAAGTGGAGCCACAGCGAGGAAGCGAAGGGACCTGCTTACAACGGCCACGAAGAATTCAGCTGTAGTGACGTGGAGCAAAAACGTTTGTTGCCCAGAAAAGTGGATCCACAATCGAGGAGAACGGATCTCAGCACGGGGGAAGGCCTCAGCTGCTAGGATGTGGGAGTGTTTGCCGTCCCCCAAGCCCTCTCCTGACAACAACTGTCCACCAACTCCAGAGCTGACGCCAGTGCCTTGCTCTCTGCAAGCCTTCTCTTGACTCTCCAAGACCGCCCCCAAACTTTACTACGGCATCCATCTTCCTCTTCACAGCCAGCGTACTCATCTAGACGAAGGTGAGTACTATGTATTTCGTTCACGCGATGTAGAATGCACCCCATTGTAATAGTCTGTGGGGCCATATCCACGTTTAGCCACGTAAGAGCAGTAATATATTAACCCCTACCCTGCCTGGTCCCGTGTCTCCTACGGGATGTGCAACGTCATTGATGTCATAAATTTTGGTGTCATAGCCCAGGAGTGTTGGTTTAGGCAAGTCAGGAAAGACCATTTTCTTATTTTCCATATGTGTGACCCCGCAGCATGAAAGGGACATTACGTGTCAAACTGACCATTCTGAGAGAATTATACATGTGAAACCTTCAGACAATGCTCTTCCTACTAATACAAGAACCATTATTGTATGTTTTTTTCTTTTCCAGAGTTATGAGCACTTAAAGTTAGTAGGGCGAGCACTGGCCATTTTGAGAAAAGTCTAAAGTCTAGCCTAGCTGATGAAAATGCATCATTAAAGCACTTATAAGACCATTTAGAGACCATAGAACAGATTATCCTTTAGAAATATGAAAGATAAGATGTTAGAGAACGCGAAAATACCCATAGCTCGAACTTTACAACAAATGAGATTTTTGACTTCCCAAGCCTATTGTCAGAAACTAGCCCAACGACTTAATGTCCCTTTCGTGGTACTGGGTAACATATATAAAAGATAATCTTTAACCAGCCTCAAAATGTCGGAAAGCCAGATTTCGCCGATTTATGCAGTTGTACTAATTCTGTGAGACGAAATTACGTTTTGATCGAGTTATTGGGATTTGATTTCAGGCCCAAAGACGAGACCGGCTGAGCGATTCTCCCCTCTTCATCCATGTCCATCCAGCCACATCAGCATCTCAGCCGTCTGCAGTCAGCACCAGCATGTCCGCTGGCATCTCCTACGAGCTCCAATGTAGCCATGTGCTCTCTGCATCGCCGAACGTCTATACGTCTGAAGCATGTCTGCACCATCTGTAGAGCCAGCGTTGCTTACAAGGTAAGTCTATTGTCTCATTGTTCTCATTTGATTTCGTTGAGCTTTTTGGTTGTTCTTTTAGTGCTCTCTCTCTCTCTCTCTCTCTCTCTCTCTCTCTCTCTCTCTCTCTCTCTCTCTCTCTCTCTCTCGCTCTCGCTCTCGCTCTCGCTCTCGCTCTCGCTCTCGCTCTCTCGCTCTCTCGCTCTCTCTCTCTGTGTCTGTGTGTCTCTCCGTCTCTCTGTCTCTCTGTGTCTCTCTGTCTCTCTCTCTCTCTCTCTTCTGTATCTGTCTCTGTTTCTCTCTCCCCTCTCTTTCCCTCTCTCCCTCTCTCCCTCTCTCTCTCTCTCTCTCTCTCTCTCTCTCTCTCTCTCTCTCTTCCCTCATGTCTGCTCTGCCTTGCATGCATTGAATAATTGTTTACCTTTTTATCATACATACTTCATAAATTGTCTCAGTAATGCCTGTTCGTTTTTGTGCTCCTGCATATGTATGTATGTGCTTGTGCGTGTGCGTGCACGTTGAGCTTTGTTGCTAGTTCTGAATGGTCACATTAAAATTTGGATCTAATAATTCCCAAAATGTTCTTTTTAAAGGTGGTCCACCCCTTCTTCACTTTCGACGTCAGCTGTTCACTTCAGTCGTCAACTCTTCACTTCAGACGTCAGCTGTTCACTTCAGTCATCAACTCTTCACTTCAGACGTCAGCTGTTCACTTCAGACGTCAGCTCTTCACTTCAGTCGTCAACTCTTCACTTCAGACGTCAGCTGTTCACTTCAGACAACTCTTTACTTGCAGACGTCAACTCTTCACTTCAGACGTCAACTCTTCTTCGGACAACTCTTCACTTCAGACGTCCGCTCTCACTGCAGACGTCACCTCTTCACTTCAGACGTCACCTCTTCACTTCAGACATCAACTCTTCACTTCAGACGTCACCTCTTCACTTCAGACATCAACTCTTCACTTCAGACGTCAACTCTACTTCTTCAGACTTCAACTCTACTTCTTCAGACAGTTCTACCGGTGAAAATGTTACCGTATGTAAGGATGTTCAAACTGCTCACTGAACATAACTTTGTGAATATGTTATAATGAAGCACAAAACGGACAATACAAAAACATTGAGCCGAATATGTTATTGTCTTATTTAGTTGCATTTGCGTGTATGTTCTTGTATGGCTTTGTGCGTTGTATAATGCAAGACATCAACAAACATTGAGGACCACTGACGTAAAACAAACTTTTATTTTTGTTGCTGCTAAACTGAATTGTGCTTAAGTTGCAGGCTTCAATCAAAATTGCTGAAGCCTGCTGATTGGTTTTTCGTACATTTTTTTCATTCTGCGCATGCAATGTAGATATGTATGGAACTTCCATAGTTTAATTGGTTTGATTTGATGTTTCGTTGCATTGTTACACAGGAAACCGCTGAAAAGAAAATATCCAACAACGAAACTAAAGGCTTCAACAGTGTTTGTTTGTACCAATAGTGGTCCTTAACTTTTGTTGATGTCCGTAGGCTTTATTTTGTTTTCTGGTTTGCTATGTGGGTTGTTGTTTTTTCCTCCTATTACGGGGCGTGGCTGGTAGCAGCAATTCATAGGCAGCAATGAAGGCGGAGGCAACCACCCAGAGAGGACACTGCACAGCTGCTGAGTCGCTTAATTAAGCAGAGCTCAGTAGTGTTGTGATCTTCTTCTGCGTTCCCAGGCCATATGGCCATAATGAATAAGGTACGTATGTGTCCGGTTTTCAGTTTTCATTGGTCTCCCCGCTGCGTACATCCGACACAATGTGATTTCGGAGGAGCTCGGGGGAAATTATTTGGAAGATTTGTTTTTTTAAAGGCAGGAGAATGAAGTCAGAAGGATAGTAGCTAGAAAACAAAGGTAAAAGGCAGAGTCAAAGAGTGGCAGGTTAAGAGAAAGTTACAAGTTCAGAACTTGAAGAAGGTGTAACTATTTTCACGAACGACCCCCCCCCCCCCCCCCCGGTATCCCCACGGAGAGAAACGCGTGGAGGGGGAGGGGTCGTCCAGCTCCCCGTATGGAGGCACGAGGCATCGACCCACTGCCCCCATTCTAACATACGCAGGGGACCATTGAGCTTACGAAGTCCCATCCTGATGAAAACGATAGTCCGTGTCAACTGTTTGATTTGGGTCGGAACACAAGCGTGCGCAACAGAAACCAATCGGTTTCTTTAACCTGTCCGAGCACTGCTTATCTGTAGTACACACGCCGTTTGCCTTTATGGAGTTACCGCTTTCTTTAACCTGTCCGAGCACTGCTTATCTGTAGTACACACGCCGTTTGCCTTTATGGAGTTACCGCTTTCTTTAACCTGTCCGAGCACTGCTTATCTGTAGTCACGCCGTTTGCCTTTATGGAGTTACCGGTTCGGAGCACTGCTTATCTGTAGTACACACGCCGTTTGTGGAGTTACCGCTTTCTTTTTAGTCCCCGAGCCCTATTGTCCGGTGTCCGTCCGGTGTCCGTCCGTCCGTCCGGTGTCCGTCCGTCCGGCTATTCGTTTTTTCTCAAAAACTATTCAGTCTATCATCATCAAATTTGGTATACTAGTTTGCCAAGATGCAAGCTATCCACTGATGTATTTAGTTTTACATTAAGGTCAAGGTCGCGCCAGTTACTGGGTTCAAACCCCGAAACACATAATCGCTAATATCTCGCGAAGTTTTGCATCTATTTTAATGCAGTTTTTTTTCACAACATTTCTTGATGAATGGTCTATAACACAGTTGTCATGAATTTTTCTGTGCGCGCGTGTGCGCATGATCGCGCGCGTTCAAATCGCGGGTCCGAACCCCAAGGCTATATATCAAAAACTATTCAGTCTATTATCGTCAAATTTGGTATACTTGTTGCACAAGATGCAAGCTATCCACTGATGTACTTAGTTTTACATTAAGGTCAAATTTACGCCATTCCGATTTCGGAGTACCTCGGCGATGCTGCGAGGGGACTTTGCAGCCGCTCGGCGTTGCACTTGTTTTCTTTCTTTTTTGCTGACCTTTATGAGAAAAGATGAATATAATATGGTGAACACTGAAAATGGTTCAAGAGTTTTTGTTGTTGCCTTATCCTGACTAAAAAAAGAAAGAGATTAGGAATCATCCCAACAGCAGAAGCACTTGATGATGCGAATGCATCGGCTACGGATGAGAACATTACGCGTGTGGACGTTTTTGATTACCCCGCCACGTGACATTCCGTCTTCGAGGTAATTTTAACCACTTGTTCAATTATTGCTTTGATGCGCCTTTATTGCAATCTTTATTTTATTGTCATCAAATGTTAAAAATGGAAATATTGCGCATTTATGCAACGTTGTATTCCAGCTTTAGAGAACGAAAGGCCACACGTATGCATATGACTGTCGCAAAGTGTGATAATGTTAGAATAGTCGTACTATCTTAACCCTTTCACCGCCAAAGTCTCATTTTAGCACCACAGTGATTTAACACCTAATGTCACTAAAAGGCATCAAATTGGGGTCTATTATCCAAAGACCCTATTGTCTTAGTTTTGGGAAGTAAGGATAGACCTTATTTTATATATGTCACAGAAGAATCCCCAATACTGCAGATGGATTTTGTTCTCTACCCAGGTAAATTTAATGGAAATGTTTGGCTGAAATATGTCTGGCGGTGAAAGGGTTAAGCAAAACGAAGGGGAGAACAGTGGGACATGCGTGTCGACATAAATCATAATTAATACTTTCGCAACACTGGTTTTTACCACAAAATCCCCCCTATTCTGTCTTTTAAAATATGATGCTGTTAATCGATAGCCGTATTTCAGACTGAATTTCTGTTCAATTATGATTTGTCCCAAATATGTTAATTAGGGATGTTACGTCATAACTATGGTGTGCGGATGTATGATGGTCAGAGAGAGCGAGAGAGAGAGAGAGAGAGAGAGAGAGAGAGAGAGAGAGAGAGAGAGAGATGTAAATATGTGTGCATGCATGCGGATGATGTGTGCATGCATGCGGATGTAAATATGTGTGCATGCATGCGGATGTAAATATGTGTGCATGCATGCGGATGTAAATATGTTTGCTGCGGTGTAGTTGCATGCCCCTTTTATTTATGTGCGCATGCTCGGATGTAAATTATCGTGCATTCACCTCCCCTTCCCCCCCCCCACACACCCCCCTACCTCCCTTATAGTCATTTCCACACGTAGCGGAACCTTTCGCCTTCCAACCAATTTACTAAGCCAGCATTCAATATTGTACATTACAAATTTCGTAATGCTCAAATTTAAAATGGGCCACGTTTAGAAAAGCTGCCATTCCAAACGTATTCAAAATTCATAGTTTGGTCTATATGAGCAAAATGCGTTGTGCTAAATTAATCGACAATTTCGTATTTAATTGGATTTTTATACCAGTGTTGTCCGGGGGCGGGCAATGGAAGAGGGATTCGTCCACCCCCTTCTTACCCCCCTCCCTACACACTGCCAAAACAAGGAATTCGTCGGTATTTTCTGGAACATTCTATGGTTTCTGAACATAGAGTGGCACAGTGGTATCGCGTTCGCTTCGTGTCAAGTAAACCCGAGTTCGAACCTGGGTACAGGGGATTTGTTCCTCTCATTCTGCACTAGGCCTTAACGGTCTGAACGTGGAGTCTTTCGGATGAGACGATAAACCGAGGTCCCGTGGGCCCATGCACTTAGCATACGTTAAACCCAGTGGCAACGAAAAAGTTGTCATTTGGTCAAAATTTAGCCCCCCCCCCCAGTGACAAAAATCGCATGAAAAAAAATAAAGTGTGGCACGCCTATGGCTGCGACGCGCTCTCCAGGTGGGAGCAACCCGAATTTCACAGAGACTCCTCTGTGACTATAAAGTACCGAATACCTAATTCACGTTCACTATTTGGTTTTGTGGTGGTTTTCCAAACCAGAGTGATCAGGCGGGCAAGGGAAAATGGGATGCGTCCACTCATCTTCCTACCCTCTTCTGCACGCTCCCAAACTGTCGAGAAATTCGCGGTGTTTTTTTGTGTAGAAAGTTCGCTACCGTTTTGTAAACCTCTTTTATTTAAAAAAAAAAAAAAAAGACTGACGTGGCGTCATTTAGTGTGAGCGTCACCGTGTTTCATTAGAGTCGGCCCTCCCCTCTCTACTGTCGTCTGTATACTGGAGAATATTCGAAAGGAAAACACCCGGATATTCCGTTACAATTTTTGACATGGATTGGGCACTACACTTCGTCGTTCTAGAGAATAAAGGGTTAAATATAGCGAGAGTAAAGGGTTAAATATAGGTTCCAATGAGGTGAAAGGTCGATTTAGGTTCCATACAATGTTTCTTACTTTGTGTTCTTGTTCCTGTGTGCGTGTGCGTGTGTGAGAGAGAGAGAGAGAGAGAGAGAGAGAGAGAGAGAGAGGGGTCTTTGTTTTAAGCGGGGGTTTTCCACTCTTTTGGGTTCTATCTCCTCCCTCTGTCCCATATCTTATCTGTCCTACTTTATCTTAGATTTTTATTTTAGTTTTTAATTTAGTTCATTTTCATTCCATAAGCTTTTTTCCCCCCACATTAGATACTATTCCAAATCACTGTTGACATTCAGTTGTGGCGAGTTGAGCCCATTGCTGAGAGAGGGGCACAGGGAGAGAGACCACGTCCACTCCCTCCCTACTCCCCCCTCTGCACTGCCGAATTGTAAATGGACCCTTCCTTTGTTTAGAGCTTTTTGTTTCGGAAAACAAATGTCAAAATTGTCACCCAAATCCTATTCAATAAACTAAACGTTGGTGCTTTCTAAAGACTGTTTTGGTCCGTGGGCGTTGTTATATTTTCGTTTTGCTTTTTGTTTCTAAGTTTTGAGGGTTTTTTATGTTGTGTCTTGCATCTTTTTCTTGCCTTTTGAGCTTTGTGTGAAAACGAATGCGTGTTGTAAATTAAGTGGCGTGTGTGTGTGTGTGTGTGTGTGTGTGTGTGTGTGTGTGTGTGTGTGTGTGTGTGTGTGTGTGTGTGTGTGTGTGTGTGTGTGTGTGTGTGTGTGTGCATGTGCATGTGTTGTGTGTGTGTGTGTGTGTGTGTGTGTGTGCATGTGGTGTGTGTGTGTGTGTGTGAACGAGCGAGGGTGATGCGGGTTGTGTGTGAGAAAGTGTGTATGTATATAAGTGTATGTGCCAAAAACTAACTTACATTCTAGACGACATTAATGTCTGTTTTTCTAGTGGGCGCCTTTCAAGTGCATTGCACATATTATCCTCTTTAATTTCCAAAAAACTCCCTCCCCGTGTAGGCTAGATACAAAATATGTCACTTTAATTATACATGCTTGTTCTCAATGTTCACATGTTTATGTAACCGGGGTCTGCATAAGCTTAGACTGAGGGCTGCATAGGTTTATGGGCTACAGTTTGCAATGATGAAAATGACATGCCATGAATTGTTTGATTTTTCCAAATGTTTTCAAATTGCGCGACGTAGTTAAGATATGAACGTCGGTAGGATAGGGTTAATGTGTGGTTGGCATTTGACATGGACAGATAAAACCACTGCGGTTAACGTGACAAATACGAGTTTGTTTCCAATCACATCTTTCGATATAACTATGTGTCGCAGTAAAACAACGTAGGGGAAGACGGGGTAAAAAGCGCATGGGCGGGTAAGAAGCCCACCCCAATTATCTCATGAAATGAAGCAAATTTCAGTCTCATTTTGCCCATGAGACGAGCGTTAATGTCTAGCATTCGTCTCATGGGCAAATTTGACTGACATTTTCTTTATTTCATGAGATAATTGGGGTGGGCTTCTTACCCGCCCATGCGCTTTTTACCCCGTCTTCCCCTATGTAGACATGAACTCAATATTCTATTGCCTGTGGCATGTTAAACATGTTGATGACATGGCAGTCAAATATATTTAGAAGGAAATCCGTCATCGTCCTGAGGCAGCGGGCAACTGCTTCGGCTGGCACACACGGATAGGGTCCCCCTTGGGGATACCGGGAGGCCTTTCAGTAGGACTAGTTCCCCCATCGTCTGGAAGTTCTATGCTAGTAACTTCCCCTACTCTTATCACTCTCTTTGACTCTGCCTTTTCTCTTCCTTTTGCTTTCTGACGTCTACTTCTTTCTGCCTTATTGGTCCGTTCTCCTGCCTTTATTCATAACATTTCGTATACATTTTGTTCCCTTTGCAGTAATGACATGCCAGGCTTCTTGATGTGGACTGGCGGTTAGGCAATGATACTTTAAGCGCTTGAATGGGCACTATGTGCATATTCTGCAGTGGGTATTAGCCTATACGTTTTTTCTTATTTATTTTCGGTTATGTATTATGCATTTGTACATGTACAAAGTATGCAACTTTAGTATTGGATGGAAGTTCAGTTTAACGTCGCGTATCGGCTTTCGCCATGTACGACGGGCTGAACAAACAAACCAGGGTATAAACAAATATTTATGTTCCTGAATCTCTGTCTTAGCCAAAGGCCGAGAAGCGATCAGAATTTTTTTGGGAAAAAACGAAGGGGACACCCGGGTACGAACAATAGTATTACTTATTTGTGTTCGTTTTATATGATTGGTTGTACTCTAGGAGCGAGAAATCAAGCGGAATGGATGAACGAACGAAAAATGGTGTTTTACGTCCTCTCGGTCTGGAACAGACACATATGGGACATTTGTAGATACAAAGATGGTGGGAACAATACTGGATGCAATACCCGGAGGCAGTGCAACTCCAGTAAAGTCCCGATTTTTTTTAGCAATACAGATAGGTGTAGCGGTAACCACGCCTCGGTTAAACCTCATCGGATTTATAAACACACACATATAGATGGTCCTTTATCACGTAGTTAACTTCCTACCCCTCCCCTCCCTCCCCCTATTCCCAAGCTCCCTTAATGATCATAAAATGTATATGCCCTACTCTTGTTTTAATAAATACAAAAATGGGTCGCGCGCCTCTGGCTGCGACGCGCTCTACAGGCGGGAGCAACCCGAACTTCACAGAGACGCCTCTGTGACTAAGTACCAAATACCAAATAACTTTTATAGGGAGAGTGAGTTTTTCACGTTTATTTATGAACCTTTTTCAATCCTTCCCCATGGCAACACAGTGATGTGCAAGCCATATTCTGACTGGCCTATCACTGTGTTGCCATGGGGAAAGAGTGAACAATGTTCACCTTAAGGACTGTAATGCTGGATTCCCCCGTGGACCAGCCTTCACGTGGCGGGGGTGTTCTCGACCAAGCTGTGCCCACCACTTTTTCTTACCTTAACTATTTTTCTGCCTACCATGTCTTTTACTATCTCTTTTCCCCCCATAAAGTCTCCCGACAAGATCTGCAGTTTTCCATTTCGTCTGATTTCTGTCTCCCGGATCTTCAATCTGTTCTTTCATCTTTCCTTACAAATCTATCTTTTGAGTGTTCCTTTTTTCTCTGAGCTATTGGACAATTTATGACATGCCAGTTGTTGTTTTTATTCCCCACGTGAGACCTTGCTCACTTGAGTGGGCACCTGTTGTCCATTCTGCAGTGCATATTTGCCTAGTATGTGTTTGTTATCCTTTTTTACTGTTTTGTATTACCTGGATCATCCTTTTTTTAGTGTTTTTCTTTTTTTTACCTGGATCCGATAAATAGAGTAGAGTGGCTCAACGTTTCCAGCACTGTGTGGACTTATGTGCTATAGGGTGCAATGATGGAGGTGTCATGTTATGAATTGTACTGTATGTTTTGTTGTTTACAGGTTGTTGAACGTTGGTAAGATACATTGATGAGTGTTTTGTACTAAGTGGTCGAATTTTACGCGGTGACCCTGATATGACCATAGCTGTTGACGGGACTATAATGGAAAAAAATAAGTAATGCTGGGTTAGTAATGCATTCTTTCTTTTAATTGTTTTTTGACAATTTAATCTTGATGTGTTGGTGTTTTTTCAACATAATCATCGTTCTATTATGCTTCCACGATTATATCCCTGATAATTGTCGCTTATGATTATAGACTGTTAAGATATGAAACCCCAAAACAGTAAGCTTTTTTTCATATGTTTTTTAATTTATTGTAACCTAGGAGACAATTTAAGCTTGATGTGTTGGTGTTTTTTCAGCATAATCATCGTTCTGTTTTGCTTCCACGATTATATCCCTGATAACTCTCGTTTATGATTATAGACTGTTAAGATATGAAACCCCAAAACAGTAAGCTTTTTTTATATATGTTTATTAATTTATTGTAACCTAGGAGTTGATACATCAAGCGGAATGGCTGACGCTCTTAGCATTGCTTCATTTCATTTGCTATAGGCCTCAACGAGAAATGTGCTATGCCAAGCTGCTTTCTGTTTGGTTTGTTTTGCTTGTGTAGTGACTACGTGTTGGATGTGTTATTGACATGTTTGACGTTTATTGTGGTGACAGTCCTGAGAAGACCACTGCTGATGACAGGACTATAAACAATGTAACGATGCAATAACTAACTAGACGTACGATATTTTATTGTCTATTTGTCACCGATTTCTCGGAACCAAGTGATACAAATTAGGTCCGTTTCGTTTTTTATTCGCTGCTTTTTTTATACAATAAATGAACTGGTTTTCCCTCTGGATTTGAAATTTTAAGAACACATCTTGCGTTCTCGGCATGAACTGGTATGTGCTTTTTAAAAAATTAATTTGTTAAAGACACACCACGTCACGTGTCAAAATCATGGTTTTCCCTCTTATAGCTGGTAAGAAATCTTAGATCTTCCAAGCATAAGAGGTAATGTGACACGTGACGTGGAGGGACTTTAATAGCTCGAATGTCATGCTGTAGATAGTATGATTTTGTCACGCCATGAAATTTCGCTATGATTATTAGCATTTGTTCTTTGGGAAGTTAGAAGCCTACAACTGTACTCACAATTATAACCTGCTGTTGGACATTGTATGTCCATGTCTGGAGAGGGTTTTGCCTGACGTTTAATTCATCCGCCTGGCCACTTGTGGTGTGGTCGGTAAGACGCGTGAGCTGCATTGTCTTTGTCTACAATTCGTACATGTTTGTGCCTGTCGTAAATGCATTGCCTATTTGACGTAGTTGGGCCAATTATGCATATTGAAGAAAAAACACCAAAAAAACTTAGAACGTGTCCAATGCGAATTGTGAAACAAATTTATTGTGATAACAAACTGTTATTGTTCAAAGGTATGCAGTCCTCTTGTTGTCGGCTTATCAGCGTGTGCTTGGGCTGTTGGTAAAAAGCGTGTGCTCGATGGACAGATTGGACGATTGCAGGACATTTGCCCAAGATTGGACTGGTTTCAAATTGCATATCTGACGTCACCTCCCCGTGGGGATACAGTGTCTTCCAGTACAAAGAGTTCGCCGCCTTCTGAAAGACTGTGCGAGTAACTGTTGTATCACTCTTTGATTTTTCCTCTCCGAACACCCCGCTCGCCCTTTGTAATTTCTGTCCAATATTGTTTCTGTGTGCCTTGTTCGTCAATGTCTCTGCACTTGGTCCAGAACATCGTGCACACGTTGTTTCAATCGGTGACATGCTTTTTAATTTCTGTCCAATATTGTTTCTGTGTGCCTTGTTCGTCAATGTCTCTGCACTTGGTCCAGAACATCGTGCACACGTTGTTTCAATCGGTGACATGTCAGCTTTCTGTGGCAGACGGTTAGTTGGCTCTTCACGAGGGGCGGCACACGGGTGCAAGATGTTCTGTCGATGTCTGGTGTGTGGTCTGTTCTTGAGCCGATTTGCTTACATCAAGGGGTTCTGAGTTTTCCAGCATGAAGTCTTGAACTTCCAAAAAAAGATTGTGCAGCTGTTCTTTATTATACTCTGTTTATAAATTATAATGTTAGGTTAAGGTTAGGTTCATTATAGTCACAGAGGCGTCTCTGTGAAATTCGGGTTGCTCCCACCTTGAGAGCGCGTCGCAGCCAGAGGCGCGCCACCCATTTTTTTAATTTTTATTTTATTTTATTTATGAATGCGATTTTTGTGTGACTTGCATGCGATTTTTGTGGGGTTAAAGATGGATATGTTCTTACAACTTTAAACTTGAGCTGTTCGTAATCACTATCCGGTTTTGTTGTTCAAATAATGTACTCTGTTATGACCTGTAAAATTATTTAAGATTTATGTATTCTTAACTGGCATATAATTGTTAACTTTGTGCTTGCAATTTGGCTGGCGTTCTTGTTTTTTAGCAAGGTGATTCTTCTGTATTAATTTGGTGTGTGCAATATGGTTGGAGCGTTCGTTTCAGCAATGTTTTTTTACATTTTTTACCCTTAATTCAATATCTGTTTTAATGTAGTAATTTTGTGTTTGACTCAATGTTAATTTCTCAGTATTGAGATAATAAAGATTACTTGAACTTGAACTTGAACTGCCCCCTAAAGTCCATCCGTTCGTCTTCATAATAATAATAATAATAATAATAATAATAATGACAATTTATATAGGGCTTATTCTCCTTATGGGGCTCTAATCGCTTCACACAGAAGTTAAAAATCGGAGCAAATTTTTTTTTTTTTTAAACGAAACGAAATCACAACTAACTACATTTACGTCACCCCACCCCCCCTCCACACTCCACGCCTTTGGTGTTCCCGTGGGGATATCGGGGGGGGGGGGATAGAAATAGTTCCCTCATTTCGACTGAAAATTCTCTGCACCCGACTTGTGTACTGAATCGCGCGCGCCACCCAAATAAAATGATCACCTATCGGCTATAAAGTCTGATTACTAACATGACGCATGACGCGTGTGTGGACATGAAAATGTGTAAATTGACGCGCCACTTGTCATCGCCACTTCAGTGTGATGTGTGTGAATGTTAATACGTTGTCAATTGTTTATCTGACGTGATCTCCGTTATTACTAACATCCCATTTTGTGGACGTGTCTAAATGACGTGACGTGTCTCAGCGCTCCTTCAGTGCGATGTGTTGTGTTTGAATGTTAATACGTTGTCAATTGTTTATCTGACATGATATCCGTTATTACTAACATCCCATAATGTGGACATGAGAAGTGTAAATGACGTACCACTTGTTATCGTCACTTCAATGTGATGTGTGTGTGAATGTTAATATGTTGTCAATTGTTCTGACTTTATTATCTCCGTTATTACTAACATCCCAGTTTGTGGACATGAGAAGTGTAAAGGACGCGCCACTTGTCATCGCCACTTCAGTGTGTTGTGTGTGAATGTTAATACGTTAATTGTTTATCTGACATTTTCTCCGTTATTACCAACATCCCAGTTTGTGGACATGAGAAGTGTTAAGGATGCGCCACTTGTCATCGCCACTTCAGTGTGTGTGAATGTTAATACGTTGTCAATTGTTTATCTGACATTTTCTCCGTTATTACCAACATCAGTTTGTGGACATGAGAAGTGTGTAAATGACGTGCCACTTCTCATCGCCCCTTCAGTGTGATATGTGTTGTGTTTGAATGTTAATACGTTGTCAATTGTTTATGTGACTTTGTTGACTCCGTTATTACTAACATCCCATTATGTGGACATGTGTAAAGGACGTAACTTGTCTCAGCACACCTTCAGTGCGATGTGTGTTGTCTAAAATGTGTATTGTAAACGTTTGTCTGACATTTACTCCGTTATTACTAACATCCCATTTTGTGGACATGAGAAGTGTGATGGACGTGACACTTCTCATCGACACTTCAGTGTGATGTGCGTTGTGTTTGAAATGAATTAATACGTTGTCACAGGTTTATCTAACATTATCTCGTTATTACTAACATCCCATTATGTGGACATGTGTAAAGGACGTAACTTATCTCAGCACACCTTCAGTGCGATGTGTGTTGTCTTAAATGTGTATTGTAAACGTTTATCTGACATTTACTCCGTTATTACTAACATCCCATTTTGTGGACATGAGAAGTGTGATGGACGTGGCACTTCTCATCGACACTTCAGTGTGATGTGCGTTGTTTGAAATAAATTAATACGTTGGCACAGGTTTATTTATTATCTCGTTATTACTAACATTCCATTATGTGGACATGTGTAAAGGACTTGACTTGTCTCAGCACTCCTTCAGTGCGATGTGTGTTGTCTAAAATGTGTATTGTAAACGTTTATCTGACATTTACTCCGTTGTTACTAACATCCCATTTTGTGGACATGAGAAGTGTGATGGACGTGGCACTTCTCATCGACACTTCAGTGTGATGTGCATTGTGTTTGAAATAAATTAATACGTTGTCACAGGTTTATCTGACATTATCTCGTTATTACTAACATTCCATTATGTGGACATGTGTAAAGGACTTGACTTGTCTCAGCACTCCTTCGGTGCGATGTGTGTTGTCTAAAATGTGTATTGTAAACGTTTATCTGACATCATTTTACTCCGTTATTACTAACATCCTATTTTGTGGACACGAGAAGTGTGATGGACGTGACACTTCTCGTCGACACTTCAGTGTGATGCGCGTTGTGTTTGAACATGAATTAATACGTTGTCACACGTTTATCTGACATCCTTTACTCCGTTATTACTAACATTTTTTGTGGAGATGAGAGATGTGATGGACGTGTCATTTCTCATCACCACTCCAGTCTCTTTTGTCTTCCGTTTCATGTTGATACAATTTAGTGTCAAACGTTTATCTCACATTGTTTGTTCCAACAGTGCTGATATGACGGCTGTGTGGAAATGAAGCTGTCCATGGGACTATCCATGACTAACGAACTAATGTGGAAATGACTAACTAATGTGGAAATGAAGCTCTCCACGAGACTATCCATGACTAACGAACTAATGTGGAAATTAAGCTGTCCACGGGACTATACATGACTAACGAACTAATGTGGAAATGACTAACTAATTTGGAAATTAAGCTGTCCACGGGACTATCCATGACTAGCGAACTAATGTGGGAATGACTAACTAATGTGGAAATGAAGCTGTCCACGGGACTATCCGTGACTAACGAACTACTGTGGAAATGGGAGGTGAAATGGGCGTGCCACCTCCCATCGCCGCCCGAGTGTGTATTCCGTTTCGTGTCAACACTACTGACGAGGGTTCGTGGGACGACGGCCAGAAGGTGGCAGCACCCACGGACTACCGAGGACCGGTGCCACCTTCTGCCTCCTCCCCTGACCACTGTGTGTCTGCGCAGTGACGACCATGACGCGCACCGGGCTAGGCAGACATGGGGGTTGGAAGTAGTGGATGAATAGTCGATCCCTTTGGCCGTTTTCTATTCGACTTATCACAACAGTCGTCGAACCACACTTTCCCATGTACAGAGAACACAGTATAAGCCTCTAGCTTGGTGTTGCTGATGAATTTCATATCTATGTCCGTTCACGTTTGTTTTTTTCTTCTACATGTATATTGCCTTTACCTGTTTGTCCACACAGTAACAAAATAAAACCTTAGCTGTTGACGGGACTATAAGGTGTTTATCTGTATGTTAGTGTTTAGGCCTTTGTCCAGCGCTTTGAGCACCCTGCAAAGGGAGTTAAGCGCTCTATAAATAACCATTATTATTTATTTATTTTTTTTGCTGTCCCATCTTCTGGGCTGTACAGTGGCGTTGTTCCCACGCCGCTCGTTCCGAATCCCATTCGCAGCTACACCCCGGTTTGTTCAAGTCGCAGAATCCGAGACCAGCAGTCCAAGGGGAGCGAATCTATGTTAGGCCGTCAGGAGGCAACCAACCGAGGAGACACTGCACTTCTGCTGAGTCACTTCGGTGGAGTTCAGTGGAGCCTGTTCAGGACACCACCTACTAAGCCCCCTACTACTATTCTCTTAGTCGCTGAGCCAGCGTCAGTGAGGTCCTCCTCCGAGGGCGCCACCACGACCGTCCACTGACAGCTCCCCAGAACACACTGATCCCCATGACTTTGACCCAAACGCACCAAGGCATAGACTGGATTGGAAACCGAAACTGAGGTCACCATGAGAGCAGGGCATGCAAAGCCACAGAATTTGAGGCATTTTTTTAATTTTATGATTGATGGAAAATGAGGCCGATAATATGGTGCTATGGAGTTCCGTATCGGTCTGAGACTGCATGGCAGGACTGTATTCTACGCTTCCTTTCATAATGATATCCCGACGTTAACCAGGCCCGAGAACTACAGACACCTGCAGTGTTGGTCTTGCAATTAGAGCAACACTCTCAGAATCGCATCCGTTAAGCGGATGAAACTCGACTGTGTGGTTTCAGTCTTCCCATTGAGCCCATAGCCACTCACTCTGGGTAGGAGTCGGTCCAGGACCGAAAAAACCCTCGCCTCTGATGGGACTCGAACCCAAGACCTCCCAGCCAGTAGTCCGCGACGCTAACCACTACACCACGGCGGCTGGTATTTATTATTATTATTATTAAGCAATATTTGTTTTTAATGTGCGAATGGGAAGTGGGACGGGCGTAACCATTTACCCATGACCACATGTTGATGACTAACCTAGGTGTTTAAGTAAATTGATATCGCTGAAGCGCCTTATTCTATTTGGTATTTGGTACTTTATAGTCACAGAGCCGTCTCTGAAATTCGGTTTTCCCCCACCTGGAGAGCGTGTCTCAGCGTTTACTTCCATATCTCTACTATTTTTTTAATTTGCTGACATCCTATTTGTATTGCGGTTAACATTATTCACAAAATATATCTATTTCCCCATGGCAACACAGTGTTAGGTCATTCATTCGTATGACCTACAACTCACTGCGTTGCCATGGGAAAATAGTGCTATTTTGGGAATGTTAACGTGTACAGACTTGATATAACGCTTTAATTTAATATTGCGATGCGCTTTTCTGCGTGATAACTAACATGGGGTGGTGGTGGGGATGTGTGTGAAAAGTGGAATGGATGTGAACCCTTTACATTCACACGGACAGTTTGACTGGTTCTTCCTCCTATGTGGAAGAGTTGATCTTGCATGCTGTCCGTTTCTCCACAATGTCACATGTGCAGAAAAGACCCACGTGGGGCCTAATGGGGGATAGAAGATATAAACATAAACTTGTAATCTCTTCTTTGGTGGGCGATAGTTATCATGTTCACTGGAATACCAATAATTTGACTGCCAAACTCCATTTATACCTGCTTTCGTTTACCTCTCCTACCTGTGTTTTTATTTTATTTTTAAACTTTTTATCTAACATATTTAGTTGGGTTTTTTTTTTAAATCGTACAAGCATACCATTTTCACTAAATATTGCCCTTTCATTTTAGTTTCGTCTTCCATTAATGTTACAATAATCGGACGTTTCAAGCACTGTGTGAAATTATTAGCTATAGGGTACAATGATGAAGATGGCATGTCGTGAATTGTACTGTTTTTGTTGTTGTTGTTCAGGTTTTGGGACGTTGTTAACCCTTTCACCGCCAAAGTCTCATTTTAGCACCACAATGATTTAACTTCTGTGTAACTAAAAGGGGTCTATTATCCAAAGACCCTATTGTTTTAGTTTTGGGAAGTAAGGGTAGACCTAATTTTATATATGTCGCAGAAGAATCCCCAATACTGCAGATGGATTTTGTTCTCTACCCAGGTAAATTTAATGGGAATATTTGGCTGAAATATGGCTGGCGGTGAAAGGGTTAAGAATCATGCGTGTTTTGTTATACGTGGTTGAACTTTACGCGGTGACAGTCCTGAGAAAACCCTATCTGTTGAGGGGACTCTAACAGACTAACTACAACAATGGGCTTCCCTTGACTGCTCTTCGTTGTTTTGCCTTTCTGGTAAACGAGCCTTTATGATGGCATGTCGTGAATTGTACTGTTGTTTGTTGTTGTTGTTGTTTTCAGGTTTTTGGACGTTGTTAACCCTTTCACCGCCAAAGTCGCCAAAGTTTAGTAGCGTTACTGTCTTCAATGCCTTTCGTAAGGTGTCCCTTTACTATTGCTTATTTGTGTTCATTTTATGCGATTTATTTCGTCACCCAGGACCGATGCATCAAGCGGAATGGCTGACGCTCTTAGCATCGCTTAATTGTATTTGCTTACAGGCCTCGACGATGCCATGCTGCTTTCTGTTTGTTTGCATAGTGACTACGTGTAGGATGTGTTGTTGACTCGTTTGTTGTTTACTGTGGTGACAGTCCAGAGGAACACCGTTGCTGTTGAATCTAAATATATAAACGAACAGCGTGTGTGTGTG
>CM065702.1:18950164-18977664 GCA_017654935.2 Phymorhynchus buccinoides | reverse complement strand
CGCACGTACAAGAACACACGCGGCAAAACAACAAAACAGTCCTCCTGCTACAAGGCTCACCACCAGTAGGATTGTTCAAGGACAGCTAGGGATATGACGGAGAGAAGACATGAGTCCTGCTACAAGGCTCAGCACCCAACACACCAGTAGGATCATTCAAGGACAGCTAGGGACATGATAGAGAGAAGACATGAGTCCTGCTACAAGGCTCACCACCAGTAGGATTGTTCAAGGACAGCTAGGGATATGACGGAGAGAAGACATGAGTCCTGCTACAAGGCTCACCACCCAACACACCAGTAGGATTATTCAAGGACAGCTAGGGAATATGATAGAGAGAAGACATGAGTCCTGCTACAAGGCTCAGCACCCAACACACCAGTAGGATCATTCAAGGACAGCTAGGGACATGATACAGAGAAGACATGAGTCCTGCTACAGGGCTCAGCACCCAACACACCAGTAGGATCATTCAAGGACAGCTAGGGACATGATAGAGAGAAGAGATGAGTCCTGCTACAAGGCTCAGCACCCAACACACCAGTAGGATCATTCAAGGACAGCTAGGGACATGATACAGAGAAGACATGAGTCCTGCTACAAGGCTCAGCACCCAACACACCAGTAGGGTCATTCAAGGACAGCTAGGGACATGATACAGAGAAGACATGAGTCCTGCTACAAGGCTCAGCACCCAACACACCAGTAGGGTCATTCAAGGACAGCTAGGAATATGATAGAGAGAAGAGATGAGTCCTGCTACAAGGCTCAGCACCCAACACACCAGTAGGATCATTCAAGGACAGCTAGGGACATGATACAGAGAAGACATGAGTCCTGCTACAAGGCTCAGCACCCAACACACCAGTAGGATCATTCAAGGACAGCTAGGGACATGATACAGAGAAGACATGAGTCCTGCTACAAGGCTCAGCACCCAACACACCAGTAGGATCATTCAAGGACAGCTAGGGACATGATACAGAGAAGACATGAGTCCTGCTACAAGGCTCAGCACCCAACACACCAGTAGGATCATTCAAGGACAGCTAGGGACATGATAGAGAGAAGAGATGAGTCCTGCTACAAGGCTCAGCACCCAACACACCAGTAGGATCATTCAAGGACAGATAGGAATATGATAGAGAGAAGAGATGAGTCCTGCTACAAGGCTCAGCACCCAACACACCAGTAGGATCATTCAAGGACAGCTAGGAATATGATAGAGAGAAGAGATGAGTCCTGCTACAAGGCTCACCACCCAACACACCAGTAGGGTCATTCAAGGACAGCTAGGGACATGATAGAGAGAAGAGATGAGTCCTGCTACAAGGCTCAGCACCCAACACACCAGTAGGATCATTCAAGGACAGCTAGGGACATGATACAGAGAAGACATGAGTCCTGCTACAAGGCTCAGCACCCAACACACCAGTAGGGTCATTCAAGGACAGCTAGGAATATGATACAGAGAAGAGATGAGTCTTGAGCTTCCATTTGAAAGAGGACAGAGTTCGTGCATGACGGACAGGGAAAGGTAGGCTATTCCAGAGCACAGTTCCAATGGAAGCAAAAGCACGCCCTCCCTGGAACTTCTTGTGATACTGTGGAACACGCAATATCCCAGTGTCAGTAGAGGAGCGGAGAGACCTGGAGGGAGTGTATGGTTTAAGGAGTTGACTGAGGTATAGAGGAGCGGTGTTAGAAATTATACTGAAACAGATAAAAGCAATTTTGTATTGAATTCTGTGAGAGACAGGCAGCCAGTGCAGTTCAGAAAGAAGAGGGGTCACATGGCCATGCCTAGTAGAGGTGTATGCGTGTTTTTATTATGTGATGATGAACGTGGGGGGTTGTATTTTATTCGTGGCTTGCTGCCACTTTCTTTCTCTCTGTTTTTAAAAGAACGATTGACAAGTGTTTAACAAAAATAGCAATCCACCACACCCGTTCATACCAAACAAACCACGCAGTACAAACTCCAGAGCAAAATATTTGTATTGACAAAAGAAAATTATAGCAATATAACACTTTTAACGCATTGCTTTTTTTGTAATCTGAGTACTATGCATTATGTATATAATACAATTAAAGCGGTCAGGATAATAAATAAAAAAGCTTTTAGT
This sequence comes from Phymorhynchus buccinoides, assembly GCA_017654935.2. Lineage (NCBI taxonomy): Eukaryota > Metazoa > Mollusca > Gastropoda > Neogastropoda > Raphitomidae > Phymorhynchus > Phymorhynchus buccinoides. The sequence continues at coordinate 18,975,538 of CM065702.1, read as the reverse complement.
TCCTCCCTGTCATGCTAGTTTATCTATGTACACATTTATCGAGGGGCAAAAACAAAACCTGACAACTCTGATACGGTGCAAGTCTCCGCCAAACGTGTCATGTCAATTTTAATTTGGCTGAGGCTCACAGATGCTACCAGAAACAGATACCATGCTGTCGATTTATTTCATGAATGAGTGATGCGGACTGTATTTGTACATTATGTTATATGCGTGAAGTGCGTTTTATAATCTATTAGCATGTTGTACTCATGCATTAGGCTACCATGTTCACTTGCAACTGCATATTTCGTCAAATAACATTTGTTTAAAAACTATAATCATCAATTGTCAGACAACTAGGTCCAGACCAGTCATCCAACAAGGTGATTAGTAATATAAACCGTTTTATCGGGTTTGATATTAACAATTTATTCCTTTTGAAAGCCAGTTGTTCATTTGCCACAGTAGAGAATGTAAAGATAAATTAAAACATATTGTATCCAAACGATTATCCGCAACACTCAAAAACTTAATGGCCTCTTTAGACCAGGGCATCTTAACAGTCCTCAACATTATAAAAAAAAAAGCCGTTAATAACTTGTTCGGCCATTCCTATACACAGTGAACGCATTATAAAACAACTCTTTAAAACGCTTGTGTTGAAAAGCAATACAGGGTTTATCAATAACCACGAGTTAACAAAGTAGTCTTTGGTTAGTAGCATAACATTCAAAATGTTGTATAACGCTAGTCAGCTCATACATTTTGTCTAGATTAGATTACAGCAACTCCCTTCTACTTGGTTGCCCACAGGCGCTTCTCAAACCCTTACAACAACTTCAAAACTCTGCTGCTAGAATGGTCTTCAAAGCCAAACGTCTTCAACACACATCACCTCTACTTAAAGAGTTACATTGGCTACCCGTTCAACAAAGAATAAATCACAAAGATGCCTGTCTCTGCTATCAGATCATATCGGGAACCACAGTACACTAATTCCCCTAATTTTATCTCCTTTCAGTTTTCCACAGAGATCTATTTGTTTCCATTTATTTCTTTTAACAGAGGCAAACATTCTTATCATTGATTTTGGTTAGGGATAGGAAAAGACCTTACAAGCGGCATACTACCATAAAACAATGTAAGCCTAATGGATAAGACACTTTAAATTGGTTTATGCGGGTGACGAGTGTTAATAAAAGGCATGAACTGAAAGGAGCTGAGAAAAGCTACTGTGGAACAGCACCGCAATGCCTCTCTGAGCTTCTTGAAATTTACGTTCCTTTTGCTCAGCAAATGACAATAGGATCTTTCGAATACAAAAATGTAAACGTGATAGGCATGGTGGTAGAGCTTTTACATCATCAGCAGTCAAACTCTGGAATTCATTGCCTTCTGCTGTCAGACATAGTCAATCTTTAGCATCGTTCAAAACAAACTGAAAACCCATCTGTTCCGGCAATCTTTTCAATAACACCCCCCCCCCCCCCCCCCCCTCCATCTCCATGTGCGCGCGCGTGTGTGTGTGTGTGTGTGTGTGTGTGTGTGTGTGTGTGTGTGTGTGTGTGTGTGCGTGCGTGTGCGTGCGTGTGCGATGTATGTTCGCCCACGGCCGTGCTTCCGAGCAGGTGTGTGTGTGTGTGTGTGTGTGTGTGTGTGTGTGTTGTGTGTGTGAGTGTGATGTGCGTGTTCTGTGTGGGTATATGTGCTTGCATGTGTATGAGTGTAAGTGTGCGCAGGAGAGATTGTGTTCGGCTAGAGAGAGGGGGGAGTGAGTGTGTGCGAGTATGTGTCTGTGAGCGTTAGTGCACGTGTGTATTTTGTGTATGTGAGTGCGCGTTTGTGTTGTGTGTGTGTGTGTGTGTGTGTGTGTGTGCGTGTGTGCGTGTGCGTGTGCGTGCGCGTGCGTGTGCGTGCGTGCGTGCGTGCGTGTTTGTTCAAGTGTATGTTTGTGTAAGTGTGTATGCGTTTCAGTGAGCATGTGTTTTCTGTGTGTTTGATGAAATGTGGGTGGGTCTGTGTGCGTATGTCTGTGTGCAAGAACGCGTTCACTCGCGTGCGTGCACGTACGTGCGTGTGTGTCTGTTGTGCGTGTGTGAATGTTTCAATGCTGATTGCAAAGCGCTTTGTGCTCGATAAAAGTGTCCGTTTATATTATTATTATTATTATTATATGAACACGTTTACAAGACACAGACAGACAGGCAGACAGTCAACAATGGCAACATATAGAGTTATCATTCGGCGGAACTATTTGGCAGTTTAGATATTTTCTCTTGTATAGGCAAACACTATTCCTGACAATTCAAACTTACATATTTACAAGCCATGGAAATATCACAAGCAAGCCACATCATTTATGATACTGTCATATAGCTTACATGGAAGAAAGAAGATTTGAAAATAATGAAAGAACGACACACTCTGCATGCATTATGCGGGGCCCGGATGTCTCCGGCTAGACCGGGGCATTAAACGGTCGTGTATGACTTTTAACTCGTCTTTCCCTCTACCACACATCTACCCCTACCCCCCCCCCCCCCCACTTTTTCATAAACATTCATGTGCACAGCAAACGGTGTGTTTAAAAAAATACGTAACCCTTTCACCGCCAACCATATTTCAGCAAAAAAAATTGCATTAAATTTACCTGGGTAGAGAACAAAATCCATCTGCAGTATCGAGGATTCTTCTGTGACATATATAAAATAAGGTCTATCCTTGCTTCCCAAAACTAAGATCTTTGGATAATGATGCCTTTTAGTGACATAGGTGTTAAATCACTGTGGTGCTAAAATGCGACTTTGGCGGTGAAAGGGTTAATATTATCCCTAACTGTTTGGGGATCTATCTTCTCCCCATAATATCTCATCAGTTCGCTTTCTACAGCATCCTTGCTGAACTTATTTTCTGTCTTTTTCGTACTACCCCCTAAAGTGCAGCAGACTCTTCAACGTGATGAAGTTGGCTGCCTATGGTGAAGAAGAAGAGACAAGAAGCATTGTGAAATTCTCGCGATTCTTCAGCAAAGCGGAAATGCTTCTCCTATATAGGGGAAGACGGGGTAAAAAGCGCATGGGCGGGTAAGAAGCCCACCCCAATTATCTCATGAAATGAAGCAAATTTCAGTCTCATTTTGCCCATGAGACGAGCGTTAATGTCTAGCATTCGTCTCATGGGCAAATTTGACTGAAATTTTCTTTATTTCATGAGATAATTGGGGTGGGCTTCTTACCCGCCCATGCGCTTTTTACCCCGTCTTCCCCTATATACTGTTCAACAAAAGTTAAGTACCGCTTCATAGCAACGTGCGTTTCTTGTTGGTCTATTGCTTCGAAAGTAATGAATAGAAGCGATTTTAATTTTTTTTTAATTAAGATTTTTTTTAGTTAAAAACAATTGAATGAGACATCTTCAAAATGTAAAAAGCGCATGGGCGGGTAAGAAGCCCACCCCAATTATCTCATGAAATAAATAAAATTTCAGTCAAATTTGCCCATGAGACGAATGCTAGACATTAACGCTCGTCTCATGGGCAAAATGAGACTGATATTTGCTTCATTTCATGAGATAATTGGGGTGGGCTTCTTACCCGCCCATGCGCTTTTTACCCCGTCTTCCCCTAAAACGATTTTGGCTATTCGTCTTGGTTTTATGCATCATTGTTTTATGCGCTTGTGAACGAAGTGGTGCTTAACTTTTGTTGAGTAGCATATATTAACATTTCTGCATAGGCCAATATTTAACATGCTTATCATGGGGCCAAAACACGACAAAGCAGCACAAGCCATTAATCAACATCCTGTTCCATTTTCATGCAGCTCGTCGCATGCTTTTCAAAGCGAGTAACGGAAGCGGAAGTCAGATGACATCATTCGTTTCATGGTGGCGTCGAATCGTTCGCTCTGCGCCACTGTCATGTAGTTCTTCCAGTCCCCGACTTTCTCCTGGGTAAACACAGAGAGAGAGAGAGAGAGAGAGAGAGAGAGAGAGAGAGAGAGAGAGAGAGAGAGAGAGAGAGAGAGAGAGAGAGAGAGAGAGAGAGAGAGAGAGAGAGAGAGAGAGAGATGACAAATGTTTAATTGTGTATAGGCTCGAGACTCGTCACAAGTCGGTTGAGAGAGAGAGAGAGAGAGAGAGAGAGAGAGAGAGAGAGAGAGAGAGAGAGAGAGAGAGAGAGAGAGAGAGAGAGAGAGAGAGAGAGAGAGAGAGAGAGAGAGAGAGAGAGAGAGAGAGAGAGAGAGAGAGAGAGAGAGATATTAAATGGCAATCATGTAGATCACACCCACCACCACCCTCCTTCTCCATTTCTTGGTTCTTTCCGGGGTTTTCAGTGTTGCCTTTCTTTCTTATTGTAGATTGAGCAGCTAAACCTCTATCGTCATCTAAATTTAACATCAATGTTCATCCGTTGCAACCATTAAAAATATGCTTTCGATAATAGCACAATACAGGGGGATGATTAACGGAACAGCGAACGGAAATTCCCATTCAGTGTATGACTAGTAGAGACAAAGAGCAATGATAGTCACGTGATAGTGACGCCACAAGGGAGAATTTCCGAACTGGTTGTTTCGTCTTTTGGACTAAATGATGAATAATTGAAGTAATCATTAGTGACAATGATTATTGAGAAAACATAATTAGCTCAAAATGTTACTGAAATGCTGCTTAATGTTCGCTAAGAAAGGAACATCGAAAAAAACCACCGGAACGAACCGAGAAATGGAGGGGAGTGGGTGTTAAACTAAACGATTCCCGATTAAATCATACATTGGACACTGCACCTTTCTAACGCTGTGTAACGTTGAACTGACTCTGTCTAATGTTATGTTGGATGCTGTTCCAGTCTACAGTCGTATTTTGTTAGACCTTCCTAATGTCACACTATGTTGGATAGAATTCCTTTCTATTAGCCAGCTTGGTGAAGCTGGTGGCTTCAGCGATGTCCTCACACAGCTGAGGGGAGGCCTCCACCCCCAGAAACACAACTGACCCTTGTTTCCAACTTCTACCATCTATGATTGCGTACTCACTGTCCCCAGCCTCTCTCACTTCATCCCCCCCCTGTTCACAGCCTTGCTCTTTGGTTTCAACTTTGTTGTATCATTTACGCGTTGGACTGTAGAGGGGAAGTATTGTTTTTATTTTGATCTTGATGGTTTTTTGCTCCTTCTGTTGCCTGCTTTTTGCTCCTTTTGCTATATTTGATGTTTGCTGTTTAATTGTTTGTCTGTGTTGATAAAGGCGCATTCGCCGAAATATCCAATAGTTTTGTTTTGTCTCTTGTGAATAAAATAACGTCACTTTGCACTTGTCGTGTAGGTGTTTGTTTGTTGTATGTTCCAGTGACGTTGCAGTCTGTTTCAGTTTGAAATGCTATGTAACGTTGAACACAGCCCCTTTCTAATGATGTGTTCAGTTAGACATTGCCCTTTCCAATGCTATGTTGCGCTGGACAATACCCCTTTCCAATCCTGTGCCAAATACAGGCATTTTCTGATGCTATGTAAAACCGAACAATGCCCCTTTATAATGCTGTGTTCAGGTAAACATTACCCATTCTAATGCTATGTTACGTTGGACAATACCCCTTGGTAATCTTGTGCCAAATACATCGTTTTCTAATGGTATATAACGTTGGATATGGGAGTTTTTAATGCTACATTAGTTTGAGAATGAATAAGAAGGAATTATGAGATGACACAGCCTGAAACGTTACTGATTTACCTAGATAGTATTTGCCTGTACAGATGAGTTACCTTTTCTGTAGTAATTGGCAGGAGGCAGGTGTGACTGGGTCTTGATCTGGTCAGCCTTTTTCAGCTTGGTGAAGCTGGTGGCTTCAGCGATGTCCTGACAAAGCTGAGGGGAGGCCTCCACCCCCAGAAACTCGGCCAGCCTTTGAACAGTCTTAACTGGAGCCTGTTTGAAATATGAACAGTAATTAATGTATTTCGAAAGTACTCAACTGAGAGAGTGCCGAAATTAAATTGTGCTTCTATTCATTCAGTTTGAAGTCTTACAACTGCAATTGAACAAATAAATGTTCAACTGCACAATGTGAGAAACACCAATGGCTTCTACAGAATGTGTACTATGTCTTAATAGATTTCAAGAAGGCGTTTGATAGACTGGTGTCTGGTGTTCTGCTTCACACACACAATATAAGAATAGAGTATGACAAAACCCATCAAAATCATAAAGTAATGAAAGAGGTCAGAATGCATCCTTCAACAAGTAAACCTTATTTGAAATCTTGCATACTGTCAATGCGGTGTTTGGCAGGATTTGTGTTATTACTCACCCTTTTCAACGCAAATCTGGATAATAGTGGCAGATGTAATAAATATCCTATCAGAGGAATCAATACGAAAGGAAAATATCACCAGTCTACGTATCACTGATTATATTGGTGGTTTAAAACCAATGAAAAAATTCGAAAGGAATGTTTTGGTTATTTAAAACATATGGGGATGACAATATTTGTCGATGATTAGTTTGCCTGTATTCTAGTCTGTAGTTGTATATCAAATGTGTGTGCGTGTGTGCCTGTGCGCACTTACATTTGCGTGCGTGTGTGTGTGCGTGTGTGTGTGTCTGTCTGTGTCTGTGTGCATGTGCATTTTATGTGTTTATATGTATGCTTGTACGTGTATTTACATGTCTGTGTTATGCTACTGTGAAATGAAATTCATTCTATTATTTTGGTATATTATATTTGGTATTCAGTATTGTTTCTGGCCACGGCGACCCTGAACGTCTACGATCAGACTTGCTTTACATCCCCCATCAGAGGGACTTAAATACAACTTAGTACATATTGTTTTGATTTCAACAGACCTCCTTTGTGTCCTCATAGGATGTGGAGAACACAGGGTGATCAGCGTGTTTCTTCAGAAACTTCTCCATTTGCTTCAGGAAGGTCAAGTAAGTACCTGTGGGCACTTCTGTGCAAAACAAGCAAACAAACAAGCAATCAAGATCAAAAAACGATATCATAAGGCATACTGCCAGTGAAGGATATACAACAATTGAATTATGTTATACGTTTTATCTTTAGGTGACATTTCACAGTTGTTTTCCTGCTTTTTATTCACCTGAAGTGCATGGCATAAGGTCAGAAATGTAAAGGTTATTTCTTTATTTGTATGTTTGTGTAGCATACAATCTTGCAGCAGTTCTCCCAGCAGGATTTAACCTTAAAACCTAAAATAATTGTTTTAAAATGTGAAACTGGAATAATGGTTTGCTGAAGTTTAGCAATAATTATGTTAATTTGTTGAGAGAAGATAATTCTAGAATGACCAATTGCAATATGTTGTACTATTTGAGGATTTTCACAAGAAAGTTGATTGTTCACCCACTCCCAATACGTCTTTCCTGATTTTGATTTCCTCTCGGTCTTCCCCACTCTGCCTGCCCCCTCTCTTCATCTATTTCCATACTCTTTATTTATTAACCCATGTACACCATTCCTTTTTTCCCCCTTTTGTAACCTCAATTTACTTACCATCATCGCGGAAAAACCAGCTCTCAAATGCTTCCAAGGTCAAGTGTTCACCACCAGGAATCTGTTTAAAGTGGAAAAACATGGAGATGAAGATGTCCTTGATGTTGCGATACACGTGGATGACCTTGACCCTTTTCTCCACGATCTGGCGAGGAAGCATGCGGAAGTGGAGGTGAGAATTGAAGACCCTTGGCGAAGGTTCCGAGTCGATGGTTTCGATGGATGTGGCTTCCAGCATCAGGTTCTCCTTCGCGCGCTTTTCGTACTGAGCTTTTCCAGACATCAGCATGTTCGCCATTTCCCAGAACCAATGAGTGCCTACAGGAGAGAGAACTCAGAACTCAGAACTCAGAAACTTTATTTTACAAGGAAAAGAATTTAGGCTGGGCCTAGTCTTCCATTCTGTCCTTGGTTCTAAGCATGCAATACATAACTAATACTATAAATGAACATTGAGACACAGGAACATCGCCAACAAAAAATAACAACAAACAGTAATATAGCAACGACATGGTAGGCAGAGCATCAACATAAGCAATAAAAACAAATAAAATAGAAAACTAACCAACCAATTAAACAAAGTAATAGATTAAAAACACCTCTATCACTAGAATATACTTCTTCTACTACAATTACTACTACTAGTGTTAGACGGAGCAAAAAGCCTATGGGCGGGTAAGAAGCCCACTCCAACTATGCCACGAAACAAAGCAAATCTCGGTCACATTCTGCCCATGAGACAAGTGTAAATGTTTAGCATTCGTCTCATGGACAAATCCGACCGAAACCCGCCCCACCCCATGAGACAACCGGCACGGGCCCCCCACCCGCTCATGGACCCTCTACCCCGTCTTCACCAACTATTACTATTACTTCCACCATCACCACCACCGCCACCACACCACTACTACTACTACTACTACTACTACTACTACTACTACACTACTACTATTACTATTACTACCTCCATCACCATCACTACTACTACCACTACCACTACTATTACTACTAGAGTGCCACAGTAATGTAACAATAACAGGGTACGCAGAACATCACCATCAGTAATAAGAACAAGCAAAACAGAAACCAACCGGCCAAACAAAACATAAATGAAAGAAAAAAAAAAATGACTTCCACCGCAGTTTACTTCATCATCTACTACTACTACTACTACTACTACTACTACTACTACTACTACTACTACTACTACTACTACTACTACTACTACTACTTATAGCATCATAATAACACAAGTAGGCTAATGTAAATCAAATAAAAAGTAAAAGTAATCATAAAAGCATAATGACACAAGTAGCCTAATGTCAAACAAAAAAAGCAACAACAAACACCAAGCAAACATAATCAGAGAAACAAAATGACAGCATTAGTCTAAACAGACAAAAATGGCTCGTGTGTGGTGCATTAAGTGATAGTAAAGTTTTAATGGATGGGATTAAGGAGATGCCCCCGTAAGTTAGATTTGAAATTTGATACTGACGAAAATGCCTTTACATCTGAAGGCAGTGAGTTCCAAGCATATGGCCCTGAAAAGGAAAAGCTTGTTTTGTAAAGGTCAATGCGGGTGCGTGGAAGAACATATTTATCAGAACGATAACTACATGTGGAAGGAGTTAAGAGATTTTCTAGGTACTGGGGTGTCAAGTTACTGTGGACTTTATACATTAGGACAGCTGTATTGTACTGTAACTGGTGTTCAAGTGGTAACATTTCAAGATTATGAAACTTTTCTGAAGTTGACAGAGATGGATCTGGCAGGATTAAGTTGATCGCTCTTCTGTGGAGCGATGCTAGTTTTTTTTAGGTGTTTTTTAGCAGCATAGGACCATAGAGTGGATGCATAGTTGATGTGCGAGAGGCAGTGGCCATAGAAGAACATTTTACGTGCGTCTAGGTCTAGGTAGGATTGAAGTCGTTTGAGAAGGAATAGGTTGCGTGCTAGTTTATTTCCAACGTGATTTATATGTGATTGCCAGTTGAGTTTGTCATCAAGTATGACGCCTAGAACTCGATGTTCATGGACTTGTTCGATATCGTTGCCATCAATAGTTAGGTTAAGGGAATGGCGTGTTAGTTGATGCTTTTGACGGGAGGTTACAACCATGCACTTTGTTTTCTTGGGATGAATTAACATAGAATTATCCTTGCACCATTTGGATACATCATGTAAGCCTGATTGAAGAGAGTTTTGGATGTCAGTTACATCTTCCGAACTGGAATGCAGGGAGGAGTCATCTGCAAAAAGATCGCATGAAACATTTGGGTTGGATATAGACAATGGAAGATCGTTAATGAAAATACAGAACAGTAATGGACCGAGGACAGATCCCTGGGGTACACCACATTTCACCTTGCCTGTAGAAGAGGACTCGCCATTACAAAAAACGTATTGCGTTCTATTATCCAGATATGATGAAAGGAATGTTAGGGAGTGCTGGTTTCTGAGATAGTGTGATAATTTGTTGATAAGTATTGTGTGGTCGACAAGGTCGAAGGCTTTTCTTAGATCAAGAAAGACGGAACCAGTTAACTGATGTTTGTTTATTGCTGAGAGCCAAGAATCACACAAACGGACAAGAGCTGTGTGACAAGAATGGTGATTACGAAAGCCAGACTGAAGGGGGTGAAGGAGGTTGAAGTTTTCTAGATATTTAGATAGGTGACTGTGGACGTGCTTTTCTAGGGGTTTTGATAGCACTGACAGAAGTGAAATAGGTCTAAAGTTGCTTAGGTCAGAATTATCGTTTGTTTGGGGTATTGGGATAACATTAGCTGTTTTTAGGGCAGAGGGTATTGTTCTTAGATCTATGCACAAATTATATATATATGTAAGGCGTTCGACAATGTATGGAAGAGAAAGTTTTAAAAGAGAGGCGTTTAACGTGTCAGGTCCCATTGATTTTTTATTCTTTAAACTAGTAATAAGAGCTCCTACTTCATGAACTGCTAGTAAAGGTATCTGAAAGGAGGAGTGTTGGTTTGTTCTCTCCTCGCAAAAGGTTTGGAGCAATGAGGGGACCGTGTATTGATTAGGGCATAAGGTGTCAGACTGCATTGTTGAACTTGCTAAGTTAAGGAAGTGCTCGTTGAATGAGTTAGGAGACCAGGTGTAGCTGTGGTTTTGTTTAGTGCAGTTCTTGTTACTGAAAGTATTTATTGCTCGCCATAATGAAGCCGTATCTTTGTTTGTGGCTAACATTTTATTAAAGTAGTTTCGCTTTGACACTTCAATAAGGTCAACTACTTTAGAGAGAGAGAGAGAGAACGAACGAACGAACGAACGAACGAAATGTTATTTATTCAGGGTAATGAGATAAGCTAATTAATTACAGCTTTTTTTCACTCAGCCCTGAGGCAAACAACAAGAAAGCAACAAACAAATAAATTTAAGAACAAGAAGGGGGGGGGGGGAAGCATAGGGGCCTACCAAGAAAAGCAACAATCATAAAAATTAAAATAAAAAAAATAAAAAAATATCAAAACAAATCACAAGACATTATTTACATATTATATACATAACCAGCAAAGGGGAGATGGGGAATGGGGATTTTGAAAAAAGGATACTGTAAAATGTGGCTACTCGAGAAAACAGGTGATTATGGCGAAGAATGATTATGACAACATAATTCATACATTGAATTGGTAAACATAATAACAAAACATAACATTCCTTTCCTGGAGACAACAAACCTTTAGAAATTGATTCATTGCCAACAAAACTTCTTTAAAGCTGGGATTTAGGTGTTTGTCGTCACTCTGTCAAGCAAGAGCTTTTTGTATGCTATTTTAAATGAATGAAGGCTGTTCTTTTCTTTAATATGTAGTGGAATAGAATTCCACAGAGTGCCACCAGAGTAGATCATGCTGGTTTTGAAGAGGTCGATTCTAGGTTTTCTTATAAGTATATTATTTGTATATCTTGATTGGTTAAGGGGGAAATTTGCTGTGAGTGATGGGGGTGCTAATCCGTTCATAATTTTAAACATCATTACTGCTTTGTTATATTCAAGTTTATATGATAATGGTAAAACGTCTAGTTTCATGTAGTCTTGAGGATTTAGCGACGATGATTTATTCAGTACTGCTTTGAGAGCTCGTTTGTGGGCCCTTAACAATGGCTTCAGTGTGTTAGCACTGCTGGAATCATATATAGTTGAGGAGTAGTCTATGCATGATTGGATGAAAGCATGGTAAAAGTTTTTTCGGGCATTCATATCTAGAAAAATTTTAAGTTTTGAAAGCTGAAAGATTTTCTGTGATATACGCTTACTTAAAGTGGTTATATGAGACTGCCAAGTAAGATTATTATCTATACTAACTCCTAAAAGTTTGTGTGAATCGACCTCTTCAATATGTCTATTGTCAATGTGAATAGGGGGCATGGCATTTTATTAAATTTTGTCTTTTTTGCCTAGAAGTGACAACCATGTACTTTGTTTTTCCTTCATTTAAGCACATGTGATTAACTTCTGTCCAATCAATTAACAGGTTAACATTTTCTTGAAGGTTAATGGATAACTGTTTTATGTCAGAATGCTTAGAATGGATAGAAGTATCATCGGCAAAGAGTTCACAGGGGTCTTTAATATATAAGGGTAGATCATTCACATACAGTAAGAAAAGTAAGGGGCCGAGAACGGATCCTTGTGGCACACCATATTTTAATGGTAAGTAACTGGATTGTCTATTATTGAGGAATACTGATTGATACCGATTTGTGAGAAATGATCTAATAAGGGAAAGTGCTGGATCTGAGAAGTTATAAATGACCAATTTACGTAATAACAATTTGTGATCAATGACATCAAAGGCTTTAGCAAAATCAACAAAGAGAACTCCAGTGTATTTCAAATCATTAATGTTTGTTAACCACTGATCAACCAGATTTGTTAGTGCTGTGTGACAGGAATGATTTGACCGAAATCCAGATTGATTAGGATGAAGTAAATCGTATTTGGAAATGTGATATGTAATATATTTATTCATGTGCTTTTCGAGAGGTTTAGACAAAAGAGAAAGTATAGATATTGGTCTATAATTTGAGGGGTCTAATTATTTCCAGATTTAAAAAGTGGTATGACTTTGGCCTGTTTAAGAAGATTAGGAAAATATGTTTTATCAAGACAAAGGTTATATAAGTAAGTGTGTCAGTAATAACAGGGGCGCTAAGCTTTAGGATAATACCATCTATGTTATCAGTACCTCGAGTACCAGTTTGTTTCATGTGCATAAGATAGAAATAAACATCAGATAAATGGATTGGGGGAATGACTACTTCTGATTTAATTGCTTTTGAATTACAGAAAGTAGTCAAAGGTATTAAATCATTGGTATTGGATCTATCATTCTTTACAGTTTTGTTGGCAATATTACAAAAGTGGTTATTTAAAATATCAGCAGAAAGCTCTTGAGGTATGACTGTGGTCTTGTCTAAGTTTTTATGAGTTAGGATATTTATTGCTTTCCAAATGGGTTTTGAATTATTTTGTGGACAATTGAAAATTAAGTTTTTGAAATAATCCTTTTTTGACTTACGTAGCATAGAAGTAACTTTGTTGCGTTGTTTCTTAAACTCTTCAAATTGTTTATTTTTCAAAAGAGTATTTCTTTAATATGTAGTGGAGAGAGAGAGAGAGAGAGAGAGAGAGAGAGAGAGAGAGAGAGAGAGAGAGAGAGAGAGAGAGAGAGAGAGAGAGAGAGAGTGAGAGAGAGAGAGAGAGAGAGAGAGAGAGAGAGAGAGAGAGAGAGAGAGAGAGAGAGAGAGAGAGAGAGAGAGAGAGAGAGAGAGAGAGAGAGAGAGAGAGAGATAGAGAGGAGAGAGAGGAGAAGAGAGAGAGAGAAGAGATTGTGATGCATTTACATTGACAAACAGAAACGTGTATGTATGAAATATGTTCATGTGCGTGAATCTTTCATAGAGAGTAAACATGAGAGAGAAACGGGAACAAAATTCTTTTTACTCACAAGTAACAGAGTGTAAGCATTTGCATGTATTAGCGGGTCACATTTAATCTTTTTTAACACATTTACCCGTTCAACAGTTTTGTCATGATAATAAACAAACAAACAAAATTACCAAAAAAGGGAGACCTCAGAGACTGCAACAACTGGAACTGCATCATTGTACTGTTCCTTACCAGCAAGTGGTCAGCCACACCACCTTCCAATGGATCATAGCAGCAGTGGACATCATCCTAAGCCAAGAGTAAGCCGGATTCAGGAAAGGACGATATTGCATAAACCACATCTTTGTATCTTCCAGATACTTGAGCGGTCACATGAATGAAAGAGCCGACTCAACATAGCTTTCGTTGACTTTAACAAGGCCTTTGACAGCTTGCACCATGCCTTCCTCTGGGAAACACTGCAACACTACGGATATCCCTCAGAGCTGGTCAATGTCTTCCAATCTCTGTACAATAACTTTGAAAACAGAGTCATTCACAATAACAAACTGTACTGACAGAACCCTTCAAGGTGGACACTGGAGTGAGTAAATGATGTATTCTGTCACTGCTACTGTCTTCACTGACCATTGACTGGAGTTGGTGTAACTCAAAGACATTGACATGGTATCCAGCAAACCTTGACCTCAGTCTTAGAGGACAAGGACTACTCAGACAACCTGGAATTACTATCATATAAGCACCAAGACATCCAAACGAAAACTGTAAGCCTCAATGAATCAGCTGATACCATAGGGCTCAAGGTGAACGACAGGAAGAAACACGTTCTAGTAATGAACCCTTAAAACACAACCCCTTTGAACATACAAGAGTTTACTTACTTGAGTAGCAAGTTGACAACAGATAGTGACTGTGACAAAGAGATCAACACCTGATCAGCAAAGCAAACGAAGCCTTCACCATACTCAAGTCTCCTGGAAATCTACTGGTCTCAGCGTCCACATGAAGGTCGAAAGTTTCAAGAGCAATGTTCCATTGTTCTTCTGTATGGATCTACGCGCTGAAAGACCATCGTCACCATCGAACAGAAGTTAGAGGTGTTACAGATTAAATTCTTAGGACGATTCCTCAGACTCTTCTTTCCAAACACTATTTTACATGAAGATCTGCGGACCAAAATATAAAGTAGCGACTTTATACGAGACCATCCAGGCTCACACAAAAATGATGGATCTGCCCAAGAAAGATTGTTTCCGATCACCCATGATTTAAGGAACCATAAATAAAAAATACACAAGAACCACATGTGCTGACTGACTTTGCTGCGAGATTACATTTTGGGCAAAGATTACTTGACAGCCTACATCCATTTTTAATTGAATGGCTAAAGTTGGGTTACTTTCTGAAGGAAAAGTATAACTGTTGCAAGGCTTAGCTGTATACGGCAATGTTTTGTAAAAGTAAGAAGCAAGGAATATAGGAGCGCTGAAACATCACAGTACAGCTTTATCTTTTATCAATGACTGTGACTCGCATACCAGGAGGCATTTACAATGGCCCTCAATGCGGTGCAAAGTGATCAGTTGTACTTGGGGACATTCTTCTCTGCGGGCCAAGAGAGTAGAAATGTACCCTAGGCAAAGCATCTTCCTTCAAGCAAAACAAGTATAGCCCAGTCCTTCGGAATAGCCTCTAACTGCTTCTCTGAGCTGCTTTCTTGCATCATAGTCTGAAGCAGCAGACTGGTGTACATACATACAAACTCTTACCGCATTTAGCGTAAGCCAGCACGACAACATCATCTTCACGCATCTCCAGCTCCTTGAGACACCTCACGTGTTCCGGCAGAGGTCTGTTGGTCTCGAAGATGGCGGGTTGAGGTATTCCCTCAACCATGACTACCGGATAGACGTTTGCCTTGGTGGTACCATCGTCCTCGTTTTTGTCATGGCTGGTGCCGTTCGTGACAGTTTTGTTGTCTCCCATGGTATCTGTGTGTAAAGGTGAGTTCAAATAAAGGAGTATGAGGTAAGGGTGTGTTCATGCTAGAATGCACGTTTTCTTTGCGGATGTAAAAATAAACTGCAGATGGAACAGAGCCTTTGATTGCTTTACTTGCCCTGTGAAAGGGTATCATGCTGACACAGACACACACGCTAAGTCTTTGCAAAAAAGGCTGTGTTTGTTTGCATGTTACAATTCTCCCGTCCATGCAGACAAGGGGAAATGTGCGAGTGCACCCAAACTCTTATTTTTCATAACTGGTAATAGTTATACTGTAGGCGTTAATACTCGTATTCGAACGGTCGTTTACGTGCATGCAGGTCAAAAGAATGACGTCAGTAAACTTTGATGTTGGTTTATTTCTGTTATCTGTCTGCCTCACTTTTGTCTGTCAGAAATGACAATGAATGATGACAAACTGATCAACGTGGCCAGGGGGTGTTTATCTAACAGCAATTGTCTTCGTGCATGTTTTGCCATCTATTAGGGACTACAAGGCGCACCTGATTATAAGGCGCACCCCTCAAATTTTACACAAAATTGAGATTTTGTTATTATAGTTTCTTACTATATTATCAGTCACATTATAAGGCGCAGGGGTCTGAGTCTGTGGAAAAAAATATCGCCTTATAGTCCAATAATACGGTACTTGGATGAACAAGAAATCCTCAAAAACTCACAGAAAGTTATTTTCTTTCAATTTCTTGTTTTTCTTTTCTAACACCATCACACAAATAATGAATGACAAAATGACAAAAATTATCTGTCACCTCATCAACCCCATAATTGCCAAAAGACAAACAGCATCAGCCACTGTTCTTTATCAAGGTTAGAAACTGTGGATCATTCTGTACAATCCTGTGCCAGGTACGCATGTCTTTTATTAGGTGTTTGCACAGAAGACGTGTGTGCCAGTATGAACATAGAACAGGACGGACAGCTTGGCATGAAGAGCCCATGTTCATTATGAGGCTCTTTACCCCAAGTTGTGCGTCTTACCCCATGCTTCCCCCACAGTTATCATTTATTAGTCATCGAGGTCATTTTGTTATAGTGTTAGGAGTATCGTCGTATTCATTATAGTCAACATTATTATCAGCAACATCCTCATCAACACCAGTAGCAAAATCCGCATTTCCCCCTTAACAAAAGACCATCTTAAGATTTCTTACCATTGACAGACAGAGTAACATAATTATCTAGCTATTATTTGGTATTTGGTGTATTCTAGTCATAATCTCTGTGAAATTCAGGCTGCTCT
This sequence comes from Phymorhynchus buccinoides, assembly GCA_017654935.2. Taxonomy (NCBI): domain Eukaryota; kingdom Metazoa; phylum Mollusca; class Gastropoda; order Neogastropoda; family Raphitomidae; genus Phymorhynchus; species Phymorhynchus buccinoides. The sequence goes on along the minus strand of CM065702.1, from coordinate 18,958,854 downwards.
CCCCCCCGTGGAGCGCGTCGCCACAAGCATAGTGCCTACTCTTTTTTGACAGGGTGAGGAAGGGGTGGGAGCAGACTTGGGAAGCTTGGCTATAAATGTGGTCATACCAGGCAACGGGATTTCTCCCTGCTCTTACCGACTTTCAACTGCCGTGGGATTTTACGAGCACGGGTCAGACTAGCTTTAAGTCCCCAACTGAAGGACTGGACGTTCAGTTCGATTTTCCCGTCGAACTAGAAAGAAAGGGCGAGACCGGGATTCGAACCCGGGTCACTCATACTGCAGTCACGCGTTGAAATCGTCTTAACCACTCTGCCACCTGTCTTCCTTTTGTCAATAAAGTATTTGCCAGAAGGTTGTATTACCCTTCTTTAATCCTTTGTGATAGTATTTTCCGGCACACAGCCCTCGAAATGATCTCCATGCGGGTAAACATGTGGATATTGCTAGCTAACCTCTTCCTAGGAGGAGGATTAGAACAAGCTTCCGTTGAGCTTCTTAGGAAACTCCATACATGGACAATCTCTTCTCAAGGGACAAATACGATGATGATGATGATGATGATGATGATGACGACGACGATGATTATGACGACGACGACGATGATGATGACTAGGGGCAGCATAAGGAAGATGATGAGAAGGAGGAGGTAGGGGATCTGAAAGACGATATCACCGACATAGATGACGATGATCATGATGTTGATGATGCCAGCGATGATGATGATGATGATGATGATGATGATGATGATGATGATGGCTTCAAAGAAGAAATCACGTATCGAAGTAGCGATGGTCGTGGCGATGCTGCTGCTGCTGCTGCTGCTGCTGCTGCTGATGATGATGATGGGGCAGTAGGAGGAGGAAGAGGATCTGAATGACGACATCACCGATGTAGACGACGACGATCATGATGTTGATGTGCCAGTGATGATGAAAGTGATAACTATTACGGTTTCAAAGAACAAATCACTTATCACAGTAGCGATGGTTGTGGCGATGATGATGATGATGATGATGATGATGATGATGCGAAAGTCACATTTTCGCCCGTTCGAGCAAAGAACATATTGACAGAAAGATCAACCTGTCTTGTTCTTCCCATTCAATAACTTATCTCAAATCAATTGTCTTATGGTCCTAAAAAGTGGACACACTCAGCCCATGCGAAACCTCATCAATCACTAGGGTTCCCACACAAAAAACAACAATCACCACCATGATGCCCAGAATGGGCATAATTATGAATACCTACAGAAAATATCTTAGCCTTTCGTAAATGCACTCGCAGAGCCAATCTCTCACCGCCCACCGAAGCTTCTGATGCGCCAACAAATTGCTGCTGACTAATAAAGGGATAATGACCTTGAGTTATTCATAAACTATCGTAATCCCTGTCACCGTTTCTGGTCGCACACCTAAAATAGGATTTTTTTTTTAAAGCGTGCGGTGCAGACGTCTGCCAAGGCATTACGGGGTTGTTTGTTTTTTTAAATGTTATAAATGTTAAAAGGTAAAGAAGGGTGGTGAATTTAATTATTGCTTTACGTTCTTCCGGATCCGGTATTGGAAAGCGGATGTTGGACGTCTACTCCCAACGCCTTAACCCCCCCCCCCCCCCCGAACCCTCTACCGATCATTCCCCCCCCCCCCCCCCCCCGGCCCCCCCCCCCAACCCCCCCCGCCGCCCCCCCAACCCTAAATCTCTATTAGTACAAGGAAAATATTGAAGTGACATCACAATAAGTAAATTCAGAGTAGCATTGACAAAAATACGTCCTGGCATAAATGAGATGAGAGTTAACGAAAGATACTGTGAAAGAGAACTTTCAAAAAAATGCCCTTTTTGTGATGATTTAGAAAACGAAACTCACTTTCTTTTGAAATGTCCCATGTATGCCAGATTACGTGAAAACATATATAGACAAACATTACAAATATAGCTGCATCCATCATCCACTAAAGGTTTTTTTCTGCAAAATGAGAACAAATATATAACAAGAGATGTGGCTATGTTCTTTCAGTATGAAATTTGTCTAAGAGAAGAATCGATGTAATTTGGTTAAAGTTGTTTTTGAGCTATTATCAGGGTATTTCTATTTTTAGCGTGATTGAATGTTGTGCAGTTGATTGTACATGTCCCCATGTGGATAGGCCGGAGGCCTCACATTAAAAATCCAGTGTTCCAGTGTGTTACCAACCCAACCCCCAACCCTCCCCCACCTACCCAACCCCTTCTTCCCTAGGTACCCATTCACAAACTAGGTAAAGTGAGGGGGGGGAAATAATAAAATAGAAAGCGTCGTTCAACTCCAAACTGAAAAATGAGTCAGACTCAGATTCTTTCTAGTACAAGTTGGACGAGTTTGGGTGTGTTTTTCCATTCCATCACATTACAGTGCCTCCCATGCAAGTTTATAACGAGTACTGACACTGACATATTCATTTGTGAAGGCCATCGACCCATGCACAAAGTTTCTACTCTCCCCCCCCCCTCCTTCCCTTCCGTACCCTTCGCCCACCCATTTTCAAGTCGAACATATAATAAATAAATAAGTAAAGAAACAAATAGAAGAATGTAAAGAATAAATAAATAATAAATGCAAGTGCACTTCGTAACAAGAACGCAACACAAGCATTCCATAATATTGGCAAAGATATTCTAAAAGGGTAAGATGGATTACTTAAAAGCTCGGCGAACCGGGCTGATAGAGTTATCGCGGACGTGTACACTATTCACAGTGGAGGCTATCCAAAAACTCGGACTGGAACTTGAACGGAGAATTCAACTGGCCTATCGATGTGTAAAATGTGTCACGTTTCAAAGGGACATAACCAGTGTTTCTGTCCTCACTACTCATATAGGGAAAAGAGACCGGATGTTTGTCTTCCCCTGTACAGTCTTTGATATTGGTCGTAGGTCTACAGCAAAACAAAAAGACAACCTTGTTTATGACGAGTACAAGATGGCTTAAGAATCAGCCAAAGATAATTTGAGAAGAAAACTTTTACTGGAATTTCAAAATAAATGTTTTTATTCATTGAAAAGAAATGCAAATTTGCGTGTAAATTTAGAGAGAATTGTTGCCACATTATCAACCACAAAATAACAAAACATCATTTCCAGCCTGTAGTTGCGTAGAAAGTGTACCAAGCGAAATGCAAATATCATAGAGCTAAAAACGTCTTACAGTAAAGAAAATGGACTGCTGATAATAAGATACATAAATATGAGATTTTCTGGAACAAATTAAAATAACGGACATCTTTCGAAAGTTACGGAAATTTGTTGTGCTTTTTTTATAATCAGAAACTGAATATCAATTCAGTGTATAACGAGTGTCAATTGTGATAGGCCTTCGTTTGCCTGTTTATTATTAGACACACAAAAAATACCAGAGATTCAGACAGACGCAATAGCAACACAGCTTTAATTCAGGCTTTTATTTTCAATAAACAAAAACCAGAGTACAAACATTTCGAAGAATTGTCTTAATTGTGTTCAAAGCATTGTACTTTTAACAACATTCATTTTAGGCGAAACGAGACTACTTATTAGTTTGTCCGTGAAACGTGCATAAGCAAAACTCGCGTAGGCGAAACATGCGTAGGCGAACAGTGGCGCACAGGAAAACAATGTTATGATAGTTTCTTGATAGCTTTAAAAACAACAACAGAGGCCTCGAGCTATTAATGCTCAATTTGTTAACCTAAATCCTTCTGAGGAATAATATGAGGCGTACTACCTGACGCACCCACATTATCGTCATACGCCCCTTTTGCTCAACACATGTTCCCCCTACCCCCACCCCTCACCCCCCAGCCCCCTCATTCTCTCTCCTTCTGATTTACCCCCCACCTCCCTCCCCTTCCCTTGTAGAAGGTAGGAAAACAAAGTCGCTTAAACAAATCCCAATCTGTATGATGTAACTTGTTTGTACTGGTTGTTCGCAAGAACAAATGATAAGATAATATCGTGCTGGGGCGCTCTGTCCTCTTACCTTTTTTCTTTTTTTTTTGGGGGGGTGTCAAGATTAGTTGTTGTTTTTGACCGCATTTTGCAGTTCTATGTGTTAAAGGAAGTAAGTACTTCAGAATCGACACAGGCTCCAAAGCATTTCTTGTCTGTGCGTTTGTTAGCAACCGACGAAATGAATGCTCCGGACATCTGACAGTAGACCTACCCTCGTTTACACTTTAATGAAACGAATGATGGTAGAAAGTTTCTTATACCTCAAGAATGGTGTCCATAAACTCAGTTTATCCGAATATATGAAATTTTTTTAAAGGACTTTAGTAACATTGTTCACTGTTTCAATTTTATGTACAAGTTACTTTGCGCCATCTCTCTTGATCTCTCTATCATGGTTTATCGAATGGGTGGTCATATTTCATCACACGAAAAATGGTTTTATGGGAATGAAGAAGTCGAAATTGTGAATTCTTACAAGTACTTAGGTGTGACATTTTCAACAAAACTTAGTATGTATTATGCTTGGGATAAGTCATGTAAGAAATGTTTTTAAAAAAAGGCGTCATAGACATTTTGAAAACATTACGAATATTAAATACTTTTAGGTTAAGACGGGGTAAAAAGCCCATGGGCGGGTAAGAAGCCCTGCCAATTATCTCATGAAATGAAGCAAATGTTACTCAAATTTTGCCCTTGAGACGAACGCTAAACATTAACACAGATATGGGCAAACTTTGATTGAAATGTGCTTCATTTCATGAAATATGAATGCCGAGTTTCGGGGGAAGTAAACAAGCTTAAGTAAAATGACCCAATACGGGTAATTATTATAAGTATTATCATGAAATATCAGTCCAATGGGCCATGCTGTCTCTTTATTTGATTTGATGAAATTTGAGACGTTTAGGAATGGGGTGATTCCTTACCCCGTCTTTGTGTTCTGGAAAATGTTTGACACACAAATAGAGCTTGCTTACATACGCTGCCGACTTCTGACATGTTACAAGCCAACAAACAATACGGGAATTATTATAAGATCATTATTCCAATGGGCCATGAGTCTCTTTATTTGATTTGATTTTGAGACGTTTAGGAACGGGTGATTCCTTGTTGTCACTGCTTTTGCTTCCCACCCCCTGACTTCTGACATGTTACATTTCATGACGAGAGAGAGAGAGAGAGAGAGAGAGAGAGAGAGAGAGAGAGAGAGAGAGAGAGAGAGAGAGAGAGAGAGAGAGAGAGAGAGAGACAGAGACAGAGAGAGAGAGAGAGAGAGAGAGAGAGAGAGAGAGAGAGAGAGAGAGAGACAGAGAGAGACAGAGAGACAGACAGAGAGAGAGAGACACAGAGAGAGAGAGAGAGAGAGAGAGAGAGAGAGAGAGAGAGAGAGAGAGAGAGAGAGAGATTCGGAAGGCTTAATGAACCAGGCCATGATGCCCATATCATGGGGATGGGGATTACAATAGGGAAGAATAAAAGATAACAATAAATCTGAATAACATAAATAAAATGATAGCTGATGATAATAATAATAATAATAATAATAATAATAATAATAATAATAATAATAATAATAATAGTAAAAATGATAAGTACGATAGAGAGAGAGAGAGAGAGAGAGAGAGAGAGAGAGAGAGAGAGAGAGAGAGAGAGAGAGAGAGAGAGAGAGAGAGAGGCAGACAGACACACAGACACAGAGAGAGAGAGAGAGAAAGATAGAGAGACAGACAGACAGACAGACAAACAGAGAGAGAGAGAGACATGCAGACAGACAGACAGACAGAGAAAGAGACAGAGACAGAAACAGAGACACAGAGAACTGGCATAAACAACAATTAGTGACCTTCAAACTTTTAATGTCCAGACTTATCCGGGGTGGGGGTGGGGAGTGGGGAGGGGTGGCTCTTTCTTGTTTTTGGCCAGTCATGTCTGAGGTCTGCTGTCTGTCTGGCCATCAGCATGTCCATGTTTGGGGGAAACCAACCGAGCTCGTGACGAGCAGAAAACAAAGTTGACACGGTGAGCTACGTGACAGATGGTACTATAATAATTTATCTGGTTACACAGACCATTAGCGCGCCTTTTACGAAAGCGCGAACATGGTGTCATCCGATTTTGACATATCAATTGCGCGACCATGTCATATACCAATTGCGCGACCATGTCATATACCTAATGCACGAACACACATGATCACACATAAAACAGATTTACTACTGAAATTTAATACTTGTACCACAATAAAACCAAACGCTCAAATTAAGGGGATTATATAATAAATACCATTTTCAGTCCTCTTTGACGCTGTATGGCACCAGAAACGGAAACATTGGATCTATAAATGAATACAGATAAAGCACATAATCTAAATACACTATTCACAAACACTAGTAACACAAGGGTCACCAAATAATCGTGTATGTGTAGGGCAAAGTTTACGATGGGTCGCGCAATTGGTATATGCCACGGTCGCGCAATTGGTATATGCCACGGTCGCGCAATTGGTATATGCCACGGTCGCGCAATTGGTATAATGATGCCACGGTCGCGCAATTGGTATGTCAGAAAGTTATGACAGTATGGTCGCGCTTTCGTACAAGGCGCGCTATTGGTATGCCCCCATTTATCTTAGGTGAGAACTAAAAGGCACTATAAACCTTCTTTGTTCTTTTCGTTAAAGTATTTGTACACGTTAACATTATTCACAAACTATCACTATTTCCCCATGAGTGGCCTAAAAACAATCTCTACACGTTAATTTATATAGGTGAAAATATAAATTATTTCCCCATACAACCTTCTTTGTAAGTCATATTATGAGTGACCTAAAATATATCTGTGCACGTTAACATTAGTCACAAAATATCACTATTTCCCCATGAGTGGCCTAGAAAATAACTGTACACGTTAACATTATTCACAAAATATCACTATTTCCCCATGAGTGGCCTAAAAGTCTCTGTACACGTCAACATATTCACAAAATATCACTATTTCCCCGTGAGTGGCCTAGAAAATATCTGTGCACGTTAACAATATTCACAAAATATCACTATTTCCCCATGAGTGGCCTAAACATGTGTGCACGTTAACATTATTCACAAAATATTACTATTTCCCCATGAGTGGCCTAAAAATGTGTGCACGTTAACATTATTCACAAAATATTACTATTTCCCTGTGTCAACACAGTGAGTTGCAAAAATATCTGTACATACACGTTAACATTATTCACAAAATGTCACTATTTCCCCATGAGTGGCCTAGAAAATATATGTACACGTTAATGATATTCACAAAATATCACTATTTATCCATGTCAACACAGTGAGTTGCAAGTCATATTATGAGTGGCCTACAAAAATCTGTACACGTTAACATTATTCACAAAATATTTCTATTTCCCCATGACAACACAGTGCTAAACCACTCATCATATTACTTAAGGCTTGTGAAGGCTACACGTTAACACTATTCACAAGATATTTCTATTTCCCCATGGCAACACAGTGAGCTGTAAGTCATATAAAGGTCTGTGTACACGTTAACACTATTCACAAGATATTTCTATTTCCCCATGGCAACACAGTGAGCTGTAAATCATATGAAGAGTGGGCTATCACTGTGTTGCCATGGGGAAATATAAATATCTCGTGAATAGTGTTAACGTTTACAAAGACCTTTAAGAGTGGGCTATCACTGTGTTGCCATGGGGAAATACAAATATCTCGTGAATAATGTTAACATGTACACAAACCTTTACAGCTCACCGTGTTGCCATGGGGAAATAGTGATATGTTGTGAGTAATGTTAACGTGTACAAAGACCTTTAGGCCGGGTTCACATTAGACGCGTAAGTTCCGTACGGAACCCCCTAAATAAGTGGAAGAAATAAGGATAACAGTTTCCAATATAGGGGAAATTCGGACACGTGCGCAAATCTTTTCCCTTCTTTGTTTCACTTATTTATGGATTGCGCACGGGTTTCCGCATGGAATATCCGCTTATGTGTGTACACGGCCTTATAGTACCTTCTGGCTCTTACCCGAGAAGCATGATAGTACCTTCTAGCACGCGACGTCCACAAATGTATCACGATGAATCAGTGAAAACGCAAACGTAACGAGAGGCATCGTCCAAAATTAGCACACACAAACACACACACACACACACGCACACGCACACACACACACACGCGCACGCACATACACACACACACACACACACACACACACACACACACACACACACACACACACACACACACACACACACACACACACACACACACACACACCTACCTCCGTTCGTTATTTGACCCCTACCCACATTGAAATTAAGCTCATGGTCAAGATCATGGTCAAGGAGGTTGAGATACAATTAAATGCGTGGTTTAGTATCCTCTCCAATACAAGGCCTCCTTCAGCGTTTATGTTGGCATCCGTTCAAGGTTACAGTTACGTGCTTGGCCTTCGGAAGGCTGGACAACGTGTAAACTTAGTTAGTTTGTTACTTAGTTAGTCCCGTCGGCAGCTATGCATGGTCATCTCAGCATTGTCAACACGTAAACAAAAACAGAAATAGTGAGGCAAGGACATAGGACAATATAGTAAAGTAATTTCCAAGTGGTCAGTTGGGGGGCTTGCCTACCAGATGCTGATGATAATTTGAATGTAAAAGATGCAACCAAGGCTTCTCATGAGAGAATAATCTACAAC
>CM065702.1:18940164-18945164 GCA_017654935.2 Phymorhynchus buccinoides | reverse complement strand
TATACAGCTACCCAGAAAAAAACAAGGGACTTAATCGTGGTGGGTCAGTGGGTCTTTAAAGACCCACCAGATCACGTGTCACAATCACGGGTTTCACGGGTTTTCCCTCATAGCTGGTAAGAAATCTTGTTTTGCAGGTTTGACTCCCATACAAATGTCCCCCGAATTCGAAACGAAACATCACTTTAAAGAACAGCCTCAATTTGAAGTTGGGGACATGTGTATGTGGGTCACAGCTACCCAGAAAAAACCCAAGGGACTTAATCGTGGTGGGTCAGTGGGTCTTTAAAGATCCACCAGATCGCGTGTCAAAATCACGTGTTTCACGTGTTTTCCCTCTTATAGCTGGTAAGAAATGTTGTTTTAACCCGGTTTGGATCCCATACAAATGCCCCCAAATTCAAACCGAAAGTCCCCCGAAGTCGGAGTGTGGCTGCCCACATGGCGGGGTGATCGAAAACGGCCACGCACGTAATGTTCTCATCCCTAGCTGACGCGTATGTACCATAGTGTTCAGGAGCTTCGGCTGTCGGGATGATCCCTGGAGTCTTTTAGCCAAGGTACATCAACAAGCAACAACAAACCGAAACATCATTTTAAAGAGCAGCCTTAATCTGAAGTTGGGGACATGTGTATGTGGGTCACAGCTACCCAGAAAAACCCACCAAGGGACTTAAACGTGGTGCGTCAGGTTGTGTAATCTGAAGTTGGGGACATGTGTATGTGGGTCACAGCTACCCAGAAAAACCCACCAAGGGACTTAAACGTGGTGCGTCAACCGTCAACCTGCTGATATGTCTTATTCCAAACGGTGTGTGTGTGTGATTGCGTGTGTGTAGGTGAGTGCGTGCGTGTGTGTGTGAGTGAGAAGGCGCGAGAGAGAGTGGAGGGTGTGTTTTGCTGTTGTTGTTTTTTAGGGGGGGAGACAGCGCGGGGTGAGGGAGGGGGGAGGGGAAGGGGGTGGAGAGAGAGTGGAGGGGCTGGGGGTATATGTTCCCCGCATGTATTAATTTTAATGTTTTCTAATGATATCTTGTTCTTACGATGTCAAAGTTCTTTTTTATGTTTTAATCTTGTATGCTCCTTTCTCTTCTTTCTTAAACCTGTTGGTTTTTATCTTTGTAATGGCGCCTGGAGCCTCGCGAGGGACAGGCGTCACTTTTTAAAATGAAATTATTATTATTATTATTGTCTTTAAACCAAGGGGTGAACGAATTTGTTAATTAAAGAAAGAAAAGAACAGAACCAGAGAGGCCATTAACACCATTAATCTTCAACATGCAGAGGTGGGGTGTCATAATGAATAAGTAGTCGTATGAAATATTTACCTCTGCGCATGCGCATTAGAACAGTTACTTATCTCCCGTGATTACTACTAACCCTAACCCTATCCCTAACCCTAACGCTATCCCTAACGAAGTTGAAACAACGGAAAGAACCAAGAAATAGAGCAGGAGAGTGTAAATCTACATATTTGCAGAGAAATCGATGTACAAAGCCATGCACTTAGTTTCGTAATTATTCACAATGGCGGACAAACAAACGATTCTGATTGGCTACGCGGCTAGAGGTAAAAATCTCATAGAGGTAAAAATACACCGCCACACCGGCATTAATTACCGACAATTAAGATGTAGGCTTGAGCTCTGGGCAGATGATTTTATCCGGTCCACATTATCCTATATAATATATACAGCTACCCAGATTGAGTAACAGTTCTGATGTTATGGCGACTGGTACTGCCATCTGCGAAATTGTAGAACTTCCTCGAGTGACATCGAAACAGTGTTTTACAATCGATCTATGGGATCATGAAAAACGCATCATTCTGTATATTAGAAATAAAATGTTTGTGTTTTTGCACACACATGCGCACGCACGCGCACGCACACGCATACACACACACACACACACACACACACACACACACACACACACTGTTTCTCTGTGTCTGTCTTTCTCTTAACTTGACACGAGGCGAACGCGCTACCACTGTGCCACTCTGCACTCCCAGAATGTGTTTTGTGTAGAAGTAAACAGTGGGGGGGAAAAGAAGAAGAAAAAGATATGCAATGGAATAAAGATCAAGTCAACCCAACCGTAATTTGTTTTCACATTTCATGGCCTTCAAAATCACGATCTTCCTATTACTACTAAAGGTCTCAATACACGTTAACAAAATGTCACTCTTTCCCCATGGCAACACTACAGTAATATGCCAGTTATTAAGGTCTCTGTACAGAATAGTCACACAAAATCACTACCCCCCCCCCCCCCCCCCCCCCCCCCCATAGAACACAGTGTTAGGCCACTCATACTATGACTTACAACTCACTGTGTTGCCATGGGGAAATAGTGATATTTTGTTAATCCTGTTAACCTGCACATAGACCTTTAGATCACTGTGGTGCCATGGAGAAAGAATGAAAAATGTTAACTCCGTCCTTGGGTCGCCGAGTGCGTTTCGTTTCTAAAGAAAAGAACCAAAAGATGTGTTTAGCTATCCTACGTTCTTTGAACCCTTTCGCCGCCAACGTCACATTTTTTGTACCACAATGATTTAAAAGGCGTCTTGTTATCCAAAGACCCTATTCTCTTCATTTTGGGAGGTAAGAATAGGCTTTACTTTGTGCACGTCACAGAAGAATCCCCAATATTGAAGATTTTTTTTCCTTTTCTACCAGGTAAGTATAATGGCATTTATTTTGTGCTGCGAAATGGCTGGCGGCGAAAGGGTTAATAATGACAAAGGTCTTGTGTTGCGGTAATAAAACGACACCCGTGCACATAATATAACTGCTTTAAATCAACCTGCTAAGTTGTGCAGTGCGTGCAGAGGCCAATGGCATGAGATTGACCTAAGCCCCCCCCCCCCCTCCATCCCCCCCTCTGCTCCTACCCCCCCCCCCCCCCCCCCCCATCTCCCCCGTTTCTTTGTGTGTGTTTTCTTTGTATGACATAAGACATACGGCATGGCGATAAATATGGCTAACGTCAGGGTGAATTATATAATCGCTGGATTAATTCGTCTGCGTGGTTTCTTACTTTCTTCTGAATGTTTTAGGGTCCTAGTTCATCCCTTTTTGTTTTTAACGTTTGAGTTTTTGGTTTGTTTTATGCGTTTGTTTTGTGTGTGTGTGTTTTTTTAAATTTTAATCTTCGGTCCAGTATGTGTGTGTGTGTGTGTGTGTGTGTGTGTGTGTGTGTGTGTGTGTATGTGTGTTGTGTGTGTGTGTGTGTGTGTGTGTGTGTGTGTGTGTGTGTGTGTGTGTGTGTGTGTGTGTGTGTGTGTGTGTGTGTGTGTGTGTGTGTGTGTGTGTGTGTGTGTGTGTGTGTGTGTGTGTGTGTGCGTGTGTGTGCGTGTGTGCGTGTGCGCGCGCGCGCGCGTGCGTGTGTGCGCGTGTGTGTGTGTGTGTACACGCACGTGTGTGCGTGTGTGTGTATGTGCGTGTGTGTGTGTGAGAGAGCTCACAAGATATCCTTGGAACAGACAGACAAACAACACAAACAGACAAACAGACGGCGCTCTTATCACCGCAAAGTCCTTCTGACGATGAGGACGAACAAGAATGAATGAAAAATGGTGTTTTACGTCCTCTCGGTCTGGAACAGACACATATGGGACATTTATAAATACAAAGATGGTGTGAACGATACTGGAGGCAATGCCCGGAGGCAGTGCAACACCAGTAAAGTCCCGAATTTTTTAACAATATAGATAAGTGTAGCAGTAACCACGCCTCGGTTAAACCTCATCGGCTATGGTACCGCCACAGTATTGTAGGACGGACAAGAAAAATGTAACTCATCTTATTAACCATCATTACACGTGTGGGAGGGGAACGTAAACCTAGGACATGTCTGCCACTCGACGACACTTTCAATTTTTTAACATTTTATTTTTATTTTTGAGGAGTGGGGGGGGGGGGGGGGGGGCAAAAGTGCAGCAAGCGTTACTACATAGGCCTAAATAAAATAATGGCGTCGAGACAATTACTAACTGGATTAATAGGGCATTTATGCCTTGGCATGAGGCTGTGTCAGACCAGTTGACATAAGCTAGAACGCCAAGGCTACATCAAAATGTTGTTATGCTCTGAATGGTTGTGCGGGGATTGTCTTAAGCCATGACAAGCTCCCAGCATAACATCATCAGTCTAAAATCCCCCGAAGACGGAGTGTGGCTGCCCACATGGCGGGGTAATCAAAAACGGTCGCACACGTAATGTTCTCATCCCTAGCTGCTGATGCATTTGTACCTTAGTGTTCAAATGCTTCTCGCTGTTGGGATGATCCCTGGAGTCTTTTAGCCAGGGTAAACCAACCAACCAACCAACCAATAGGGCATTTGCCACGTGAGGGCGACCTTGGAATTCACTGAGTTGAGTTAGAAAGGTCAGCGTAACTCGGGCAGAACGAGTGCGGGCAAAGTAGTAGTCTAGTATAGAGAGAACGAACACTCGTGGCAAATGCCCTATTCTACGTGAATAGTGAACAAAACTAGTAGTATTTCATCAGATTCATGTAGACAGTAGTATTTCATCAGATTCATGTAGACAGTAGTATTTCATCAGAATCATGTAGACAGTAGTATTTCATCAGAATCATGTAGACAGAACTATTTCATCAGAATCATGTAGACAGAAGTATTTCATCAGAATCATGTAGACAGTAGTATTTCATCAGAATCATGTAGACAGAAGTATTTCATCAGATTCATGTAGACAGTAGTATTTCATCAGATTCATGTAGACAGTAGTATTTCATCAGATTCATGTAGACAGTAGTATTTCATCAGATTCATGTAGACAGTAGTATTTCATCAGAATTCATGTAGACAGTAGTATTTCATCAGATTCATGTAGACAGTAGTATTTCATCAGATTCATGTAGGCAGTAGTATTTCATCAGAATCATGTAGACAGTAGTATTTCATCAGATTCATGTAGACAGTAGTATTTCATCAGATTCATGTAGACAGTAGTATTTCATCAGATTCA
>CM065702.1:18920164-18935164 GCA_017654935.2 Phymorhynchus buccinoides | reverse complement strand
TGTATGTACATGTATGTATGTATACATACATACATGCATGTACATATGTATGTAAGGCATGTATATGTATGTAAACATAATCTCCTTGGGGTAATGCATGAATGAAAAAAAGTGTGTGTGTATGTATGTATGTATGTATGTATGTATGTTGTATGCATGTATGTATGTAATGGGAAATATGTATGCTCTATGCATCCTTGTATGATGTAGAAATGTATGCAGTATGCTGTATGTATGTATTCATGCATGTATGCATGTATGTATGCATGTATGTAAGCACGTATGTATGTATGTACACACATGTATGTATGTATGCATTCATGCATGTATATAGTACGTGTACTGTGTGTAAGCAAGATGACTTGGACCCTCAAAATAATAAACAGACATTTACATTGCACCTTGCTGGCGGGTCAAGGATCACTTTTCAAGACTGGCGGACCCGGTCCAGACCTACCGGCGAAGGGACGTTAACCTCAACATCAACATCAACGTCAACGCGGATGAGAATTTTAAAAAATAACAAACAAACAAACAAACAAAACGAAACAAACTCGAGCGAAAACATACTCCTTTGCGATCTACTTTGTAGATCGGCAAAGGACAGTAACACACACACACACACACACACACACACACACACACACACACACACACACACACACATGTGCGTGCGCGCCATCACACACGCACGCATGCACGTACGCACGCGCAGACACACAAGCGCGCACACAAAAGCACAAACATAATGGCACTGACAATGAACACCTTTTAATGTCATCTGTAGGTAACATTTTATTTCATTTGTCATGAAGCTACAAAGCACCAAATACTCGATTGTAACATAAAAACAGAATTAGTAATGAGAGAAGACAATAAGCAAACAGATAAAGTTATTTACACAATCAAACATTATTTTTTTAAAACAAAGTTTATATCGGAATTTAAGGGTACAAATTCACTATAAAAACCAAGCGATTTATGTCCATTGTCTCTGGAAGTCACGTGTCATTTCGAGATTGATTTTTGTTTTCAATTTTCTGGTCAATCAAGGATGATTGTATTAAAACTATGATTTAATTATTATTTATAAATCCGTGGCATATTTATTTATGTCAATATCCCCTACTTTTTGTAAGCATGATGGACACAAGGCCTATTTACATTATTAATGTTCACACAAATTATATGCGTTTTCTCTACCATATACAAGAACGGTTTTCTAAAGTTGTGGTTTTTTTCAAAACACACAAAAAGTAAGAATATTTCAACTTTTTCATTTGAATATTTATACAGTTTTCCTTGATATAATGTGCACTATTACTTTTTTCTCCAGTTTATAAGAGTATATTTCATATACATCATTTGGTTTAAACAACTTTAATAAAATATGAATGCAAAGGATTCAACAATAATGAGGTTAAGGGGGGATGGGGGTAATCATTTAATGTTAGATTTCAATGCAATAGATACACACACATGCAGAAAAACAACTCTTCAAAGATGTTCTTGTTTGGGAATAGACGATTTTCGGGGGGGGGGGGGGGGAACCCTAGGGGAGAGCACTTCGTGAAAATAAGAGTTGCTTACCTCGATTACTCGGTCAAATACCATAGCAACAATGGCGTCGAAGCTTGAAACCGCAGAATGCGAGTCATCCACTTGCAAACTTTTTTTTTTTATAGAAAAATGGAGTGGCCAGTGGCCACAAACTGATAGAACTTGCAAAATGTGACGTAAAAATATCAAGGACATCAATTTTAGAATGACGCACGGTGTTCTAAGTGCTGTGTGTCAACTCAAACACACAAGGCGAGAGCTAGGGATCTACCTGATGGTTGAGTAACGTCCCCTGTTTGACCGATTGAATTAGGCAAGATCACTCCCACACACCATAAAATTACTCCCCTTAGTTATTTCCGAACAGTCCCAGTTCCAAAATCTTAAAAGAAGTGAAAAACAAAATGGAAACATAAACAAATCACGGTTGCTCTGCTTCTGAACTAAAGCGTGTAACGGAAGCGGAAGTTAGATGACGTCACTTGTGTCATGGCGGCGTCGAAACGTTCGCTCTGAGCCACTGTCAGGTAGTTCTTCCAGTCCCCGACTTCCCCTGTAGAAGTCACACACACACACACACACACACACACACACACACACACACACACACACACACACACACACACACACACACACACACACACACACACACACACACACACACGCACACACACACACACACACGCACGCACGCACGCACGCACGCACGCACGCACGCACGCACGCACACACACACACACACACACACGCACGCACGCACACGCGCGCACACACACACACACACACTATGTATTGATTGATGTCAGCATGACAGTCACTATTGTTCACTTGTGTATTATTCAAACACAGTCGCACACACGCACAGGCACCCCACACGGTTCAGCGTATTCGTGGTTGGTCTGTTGCTGAAGACCACGAACCCTCAAACTAGGGGCCGCTTGCCCTGACTGCCGCCAAAGGGATTGGTTGGCCTTTGGGGACCTTCCCCTACACCAGCTGTCGTAAAATCCAGTTGGCCGAGTGGAAATGTAGGGCAAGACGGGGTAAAAAGCCCACGGGCGGGTAAGAAGCCCATGCCAATTATCTCATGAAATGAAGCAAATTGCAGTCAAATTTTGCCCATGAGACGAGTGTTAATGTTTAGCGTTCGTCTCATGGGCAACATTTGACTGACATTTGCTTCATTTCGTGAGATAATTGGCATGGGCTTCTTACCCGCCCATGGGCTTTTTATCCCGTCTTCCCCTATATCTACTAATGTCCAATATGTGTCTGTTCCAGACAGGAGGACGGTTCGCTAAGCGGAATGTCATCATCACTGGTACTTATACTTATTGTATACAATTCATGCTATCTATGTTTTCCCTTCACCTTTCCTGTAGTAGTTAGTGGGGGGCAGGTGTGACTGGGTCTTGGTCTGGTCAGCCTTCTTCAGCTTGGTGAAGCTGGTGGCTTCAGCGATGTCCTGACACAGCTGAGGGGAGGCCTCCACCCCCAGAAACTCGGCCAGCCTCTGAACAGTCTGCACTGGAGCCTGGCATGGAATCAGAATGACTAAATGGACTAAATAGTGCGTTGTAGGGGGAGACGGGGTAAAAAGCGCATGGGCGGGTAAGAAGCCCACCCCAATTATCTCATGAAATAAAGAAAATTTCAGTCAAATTTGCCCATGAGACGAATGCTAGACATTAACGCTCGTCTCATGGGCAAAATGAGACTGAAATTTGCTTCATTTCATGAGATAATTGGGGTGGGCTTCTTACCCGCCCATGCGCTTTTTACCCCGTCTTCCCCTACATGCAGGGCTTCTGATCTTTTATCGATTGTGGTGCCAAGAGGCGACGCTGGCGATGAAAGGGTTAAATTATCCCTTTGACCCTTTCAGTGATTCAACACCCATGTCACTAAAAGGCATCAAATGAGGGTCTGTTAACCAATTACCATATCCTTTTAATTTTGGGAGGTAAGGATAGGCCCTATTTTATGCATGTCACAGAGGAATCCCCAATATTGCAAATGAAATCTTTTCTATACCCAGATAAGTTTACTGGAAAGTTTTGACTGAAAAATGGCTGGCTCACCCCCTGTCCAGAATTTGAACGGGTATTTTCACCCCCCAGTTGCAACAGGGGAAAAAGAACGGTTGAACCGTCTCTGTCGCGAGCAGCGATGAGAATGATGGTGCGCGCCTCGCGTGAACACTTTATATATGCCGGCTGTGGGTTTAAGGGGCAAAGGCGAAAACATGGAAGAAGCTCCATCCACTGCTCACCCCCCACCCCCCACCCCCCTCATGCGCAATGAGCTTTCAACGATTTGGGTTTTCTGCACAATCCATTAGAATTTTAGATCTAGCCTAGACAGATTGTGGCAAAAAGACGAAGAACGTCATTAACTGGTTGTGTTCACGCACGCGTCATCATTTTAATGCATCATCTCGCCCCCTAAATGAGATTTTAAAGGGTACATCTCACGCACAGTTTCAGATTCTAGGGGGTGATTTGGGAGCTCTAGTGCGTAAATACGCACAATCTGTACGTTTTCAGAAGCCCTGACATGTACTCGAAATCATAAAACTGTCACTGAACAAGTCACACCAGCTTACCTCAAATTTTGGGTATTTTTGTGTGGGTTTGTTGTGTCTTTTCATGGTCTTGTCAGTAGCTCATTACCTGGTGCTGTAATGCTGCATAATTGATTAAAAAAATTATAAAAAATTTAATAATAATAATAATAATAATAATAATAATAATAATAATTGTATTTCATATAGCGCTAAAATTCACACAGTAGTATGCTCGATGCCAGGGCTCCCACTAAAATTCTACAGGACCCTCGACAAGGATGTGCAGGGGGTCCCAGGGATGCACTAGAAAAATTCTTTTTAGCATTCGCTATGCCACTGGGACCCTCTATCCTTCCTCTAGGACCCTCTATAATGTAAGTGAAGGAGTCCCTGGGACCCCTTGTTTTGCGGGACGATTGGGAGCCCTGGATGCACTTCACAAAAGCAACATTGTAAGATGAAAAACATGCATTCAAATCAACAAGATAGTCATACTACCAACATTCCAATGCAAAGAAAAAATAGAAAAAATAGCATGATTCTCACTCACAAAGACATCCACCCTCGTTCACCAGCACCGTCACTCTCTGATAACACCTCACAATCGCAGAAACGAATGAAAATGTAAACAAACAACAGGAAGGAATGCACCAATACATGCATACAGGAGCTTTCGAAAAGCGCGACTTTTCGAAAATCGCGATACGAAATGCGCGAACTACAAGATGCCGAAAAGAGCGAACAGTAATCACAAAAAGAGCGAATTTCAGAGAGTCGCATAAAACTTAGGGATAAGGTTAGGGATAGGGTTAGGGTTAGGGATAGGTTAGGGATAGGGTTAGGGATAGTAAGAAAGTAACAGACATTTGTTCTTGTAAGGTACTTCTTGCCCCATCCCAATCCTCAACGACCCTCTCGCTTTCTGTCAGTGACATTCGCTCTTTCTGTCAGTGACATTCGCTCTTTCTGTCAGTGACATTCGCTCTTTGTGTCAGTGACATTCGCTCTTTTCGTACGGTCGCGCAAATGGGAATATTCAGAGAGTCGCGCTTTTTGCATGTTGCCATGCATACACACGGTCCATGCTCTCTCTCTCTCTCTCTCTCTCTCTCTCTCTCTCTCTCTCTCTCTCTCTCTCTCTCTCATAATACAGAATTCCTGATACAATGATATCATTTAAGTGACACACTTTGTGTAACCCGAATATAAATATTCTGGGGCACCACAAAATTTGGGTGTCTGTTTTGCATCACTCTTTACTGGCCGATTGCTTCCCTTTACAACCGTTCAATACTAATGTACGCTAATAGCGTTTAACCATTCACAATTCACTACTCCGCGAAGCCTGCCAACCCAAACTGGTATAGAAGTGTTCCACTACGGTCCCTTAATAGTTTTCAACCAATGAAATCACTTCCCGTCTATTTTTAGTACCGCAATGAATGAAAACGAGTCACTACCCCTCTCTTCGTCTTCTTTGCTATGCTTTTTTCTAAATCTGCTAATAATAAACATTTTACTTTGGAATTATAACATATGCTAGCTTTTATTATTATAAACAATACCGCAAATTTTCTGCAGTTAAGCATTATTTTTTAAATAATATTTATGTAATGATGCAAACCCGCCTAGTATGGAACGTTTGTGCGTGGCATGAGTATTATACTCTACAACATAGACCCATTGGTATACTTGATATATTTAAAGCTTTATCGCATACTTTTACTGGTTTGCAAAAGCAAGCAGTACATATAGTACATATCTATATTGTTAAAAACTCGGGACTTTACTGGTGTTGCACTGCCTCCGGGCATTGCAGCCAGTATTGTTCCCACCATCTTTGTATTTATAAATGTCCCATATGTGTCTATGACCGAGAGGACGTAAAACACCATTTTTCATTCATTCCATTGGTATACTTAATAACGCAGAGACTTACTTGTGGCGGTGCCATAGCCGATGAGGTTTAACCGAGGCGTGGTTACCGCTACACCTATCTGTATTAATTTAAAAAATCGGGACTTTACTGGTTTCGTACTGCCTCCGGGCATTGCCCCACCATATTTTTATTTACAAATGTCCCATATGTGTCTGATTCAGACCAAGAGGACGTAAAACTCCATTTTCGTCGTCAACATAGACCCATTGGTACTCATTTCAACTGACCTCCTTCGTGTCCTCATAGGATGTGGAGAACACAGGGTGGTCAGGGTGTTCCTTCAGAAACTCATCCATTTGCTTCAGGTACCCGAAGTAATTCCCCGTTGGCACTGCTCACGCAAACAGACAAAAGAAGTAGACAAGAATAAACAAAATAATAATAACAAAACGTAAACACGTGTTCAGTAAACGACACGCAAAACATAACAGTCTTGTATTATCTGTATCTGTATCTGTACCAGCTACGTTGAAGGAGCCTGTGAAGGCTATTACTCAACGGAAGGTCTTGTATTATATAACGTGTTAACGTAACATGTGACTGGCAAGTCATTGAATTCTTGCCTGATGCTCATGGCATCGTAAACTGTTTTGGATCTACGTATTTACTACAAAGGAAAAAACTCTTTTCTTTTCTTTTCTTTTTAAACCAAGAATTTACTGTTGCATTCTGGGATAGATTGGCATAATATTACATTTTTCTTTGTTATCACTTCACGTTATTTTACTCTCTCACTACAAAAAAAAAATGCTATCTTGGTTAGTTAGGTTTGTTTGGGTGTTTTTTTTCTCTCTGTCTCTTTTACTTTGTACAAACAGAAAAATACATTATACAGTTTGATCTCTCTCTCTCTCTCTCTCTCTCTCTCTCTCTCTCTCTCTCTCTCTCTCTCTCTGTTACTTTGAACATACGGAAAAACACATTATACAGTCTGATCTCTCTCTCTCTCATTTACCTTTACTTACAATAACACAATACTACAATGATGACAATGTCCTCATTCACCTTTACTTACAATAACACAATACTACAATAATGGTAACAAAGCACAACAAGGGAGACCAGAGGGACTCCGAGAGAAGAGATAGAAAATACTGTGACAAACAACTCGCGCGCGCGCGCGCGCGTGTGTGTGTGTGTGTGTGTGTGTGTGTGTGTGTGTGTGTGTGTGTGTGTGTGTGTGTGTGTGTGTGTGTGTGTCAGTTGAATGTGTGTGTGTGTGTGTGTGTGTGTGTGTGTGTGTGTGTATGTGTGTCAGTTGAATGTGTGTGTGTGTGTGTGTGTGTGTGTGTGTGTTTGTGTGTGTGTGTGTGTGTGTGTGTGTGTGTGTGTGTGTGTGTGTGTGTGTGTGTGTGTGTGTGTGTTTGAGTGTGTGTGTGTGTGTGTGTGTGTGTGTGTGTGTGTGTGTGTGTGTGTGTGTGTGTGTGTGTCAGTTGAATATGTGTGTGTGTGTGTGTGTGTGTGTGTGTGTGTGTGTGTGTGTGTGTGTGTGTGTGTGTGTGTGTGTGTGTGTGTGTGTGTGTGTGTGCTAATCTGATTTAAAAAAATATTTGAATTTTTCCGAATTTCTATATTGAGTTCAAATATATTTTGTAATACAAATATTTGTCCTGTTTTCTTTGCTATGCTAATGCTCATTTTCCCAATAAGTATCATGTGATTTATCGAATCCCTCTCTAATTTGGTTAGATCATCTCTATTCATTCCAAAAAGTACTTCAGCTACGGTTAGTCTAATGGGTTTTCCAATAATACCATAAACTAACGCACCCACATCTGTCCAGAACTTGTTTATCGTTGGACAATGGAAGAAAAAAAGTTCCACGTGGTCAACTTCATCCGAACAAACATCACACTTATTGCTTTCTACTAATTTCATTTCATGTAAGAGAATGTTGGTTGGGTAAATGTTATGAAGGATTTTCCATTGCAGTTCGTGTAGTCTGACCTCCTTAGTGCATGATCGTGCAGTTAACCAAATACTGTCATCGATTTTAATGTTAAGTTTTCTGTTCCAGAAGTTGGCACCACTAGGGATTATATTTTCTGGTTTTCTATTATCAAGTATTTTCTTTATGACTTTTGGAGCTGCTTTGAAAATGCGGGCATCGCATTCTGGGGTATTTGTGTTCTCTGTTCTGTTTTCGATATTTGTGATCCACTGCAGCCAAAGAGCCGGAATTGCATTTCTTAATGCGTTAAATTCAAAAACTGTACTTGTACTTATGTATCCTAACTTTATTTCTATTTCTTCCAAATTCAGTAATCTTCTTTCGTTTAAGGTTTTTGTTTTTGTTTTTTTGTTTTTAAAGAGATAGGAACTCTGGAACGATTTTATTTGCCGCATAGTATGCTAGAGGGACGTAGTGGCGGAGGGCATGAAAGTGAAAAGAGCCGACAGTTATTATAAGACACAAAGAGGGCGTGAGTCCAAGTGTGACACGAGCAATATTCATGTCAGCTGGCAGACGCAATAAAGCCAAATGAATGACCAGCCGGAAATGTGGATGCTTTCGGAAGAAAAAGAGGTGACCTCATCATTACCGATGACGTAAGGGAATCAATTGCTCCCATTTTCCCTGATCCCCACCCCTTTCAACAACCTTCCATATAATATCTCCCTCGCCCCCTCTCCCCAAAAGAACGAAAACTTAGCTTTACTCGTTTAAGTTTACTAATATTACATTCTAGTGTTCGATGAAAACAGCATTAGAAGCGGAAGTGATATAATTTATTTAATTGAGTTTTTATTCACTTGTAAGAAGTATTTATTTTCTCAGTTGGTTTCTTTGTTCTTTTGTTAATCTAAAACAGAATGACCTCTGGAGCCATCAAAATGCCTGAGATCAGCAGCCATACACGTAATCTTCCCACCCAAGGCCGTCATGCGAAATGTTCACATGGCACTGGGTGTGCCCCCCGAGCGTTTAACCCTATTGCCGCCAGCCATTTTGGAGTCCAAATCTTCCATTAAATTTACATGGGTACAGAAAGGATTTCATCTGCAATATTGGGGATTCCTTTGTGACATGCTTAAAATAAGGCCTACACTTCCTTACCTCCCAACATTAAGAACACAAGATCATTGAATAACAGACACAGATTTCAAGGATCTTAATGACATGGGTGTTAAACCATTGTGGTGCAAACATGTGACATTGGCGGTGAAAGGGTTAAACTGGGGAACGAAAACAACAACAGCCTACAAGCTGAAAGTCCTCTCACGCCTGGCATGCAGTAGGCCCTACACGCTAGTCATCGACATACAATCCTCAGAGAAGAACGAGCTCTCGAAGGTCTCCAAGGTAAAGTGGCCAACGCCAGGGATCTGCTTGTAGTGGAAGAACATGGACACGAACACGTCCTTGATGTTGCGGTACACGTGCACGACCTTGACCTTCTTCTCCACGATCTGGCGGGGCAGAAGTCGGATGGGGAGGTGAGAGTTGAGCACTCTTGGTGAAGGTTCCGAGTCGATGGCTTCGATGGACGTGGCTTCCAGCATCAGGTTCTCCTTGGCGCGCTTTTCGTACTGAGCTATTCCAGACATCAGCATGGTCACCATTTCCCAGAACCAATGAGTGCCTGCAGGAAAAGGGCAAACAGACAGACAGAGAAGAGAATTAATTAATTAATTATTTAATCCATTAATCATAATGCTGTCAAGCTGTACAGCTGACTTAGCAAATCGCGTTGAATATACAGAGGTACCTCCCTTATAAGACCTTCAACAATCATCCAAAATGAAGTCTTATAAGGGAGGGGTCTTATAAGGGGGGGGGGGGGGTAATTTTAATACTTACAAAGAAGGGCAATGTCTCAGAGAACGAGGGAGTCTTATAATGGGAGGTCTTAAAAGGGAGGTTGCACTGTAATATAAAGATAAGACAGATGAGCAAAGCACAGCATTATCGGAGTGACATGGAAACTATTGTGTAGAGTTTTTGTTTGTTTTGTTTTTTTCTCCATAACAGGGAATCGTAGAGCATGATCAGCACAAGAAGATCCAACCTTCAGGAACATCGTCCATAAGGGTCTCTGACCGATTGGACGCTGATCTCATCACAAAAAAAAAAGACAAGGGCATCGCCGAGCGGCAGCAACGCATTGTGACAATGAAAACCCGGCCAGAGATATGTCCTCCCCCCCCCCCCCCCCCCCCCCCCCCCCCCCAATAAACACACCACTTTCCACCCTTACAGAACACATAAAATACATAGCGCAAAATTTGAAGCGATTCTGTTCAGTAGTTCACGAGATACAGCTGAACTTGTATACAAACTTCCTTGCACCATGTCCTCTCCCCCCCCACCCCCAATAAACACACCACTTTCCACCCTTACAGAACATTTGAAGCGATTCTGTTCAGTAGTTCACGAGATACAGCTGAACTTTTATACAAACTTCCTTGCACCATGGCACACCACCACACAGCATTTGAAGCGATTCTGTTCACGAAATAAAGCTGGGGGGAAATTACATAGCCCAAAGAAGGAAATTTCGGTTTTCAAGGTCAAACTTCAAGGTCAAGGTCAGAACGGTGTTGATTAACGACAGGAAGCTTCCTTTTCAAGCTGTCTACCCCTCTGCCAATTTTAGTCCAAGTCCAAACAGTCGTTTTTAAGATAATCGATACACAGACACACAGACAGACACACACACACACACACACAAACCAATCGCAAAACCCCGGCCTCTGGCCGGTTAAAAAGAAGCATAATCAGCGAAACCTTTACAACGTAATTGGCTGTACCATAGATACGAAAGCAAAATTCACCACATGTTATTTTCGTTATTCCCGTTTTTTCCTGTCCACTGTCACTTTTTTGTTTTGTTTCGTAAATAAAATGCCTTCAACATGGCAGCCTCAAAGGGGTTCAGGAGTAAGACGTTTGCTTCTTAAGCCACACGCCTGGAATCGTTTTCCGATCGCAGTTGAAATGTTCTGCTCCTCATCCACTAGACCCTACAGTCTTAACCCTTTCACCGCCAAAGTCACATTTTAGCACCACAGTGATTTAAGAGCGTACTATATACATCTGTATCGTTAAAAAAATCGGGACATTGCCTCCACGATCGTTCCCACCATCTTTATATCTACTGATGTCCCATATGTGTCTGCTTCAGACCGGAGGACGTTAAACGAATTTTCACTCACACACAGTGATTTAATACCTATATCACTAAAATGCATCAAATTGGGGTCTATTATCCAAAGACCCTACTGTCTTAGTTTGGGGAAGTAAGGATAGACCTTATTTTATACGTGTCACAGAAGAATCCCCAATACTGTAGATGGATTTTGTTCTCTACCCAGGTAAATTTAATGGAAATGTTTGGCTGAAATATGGCTGGCGGTGAAAGGGTTAATCCTATTTCTTTAGAAACAGACGACACACACCGAGGTCCAATGTGCCCAAGCAATGGTCAACTTAGGACGCGCATCTTACCGCCAGGGGGCAATCCAACCAGTAGGGTCTTAGCGCGTGATATTCTTAATTGGACGTAGTGAGAGAGAGAGAGAGAGAGAGAGAGAGAGAGAGAGAGAGAGAGAGAGAGAGAGAGAGAGAGAGAGAGAGAGAGGGGGGACTCATCTCCCTCCCTCTCTCTCTCTCTCTCTCTCTCTCCCTCTCTCTCCCACTACGCCCAACTAAGAATATCATGCGCTAGACCCCTACTGGTTTGACTGCCCCCTGGCGGTCAAATGAGGGACTCATCTCCCTCTCTCTCTCTCTCTCTCCCTCTCTCTCCCACTACGCCCAACTAAGAATATCACGCGCTAAGCCCCTACTGGTTTGACTGCCCCCTGGCGGTCAAATCAGCGTCCTAAGTTGACCATTCGCGAGCCTCTGTGACCAGAAAAAGGAACACAATACAATTAGTCCATTAGTTAGACCCCCCAAATAGGGGGTCTTCATTACCAAATGTGGGGGCAACTGCTATCATATATGTGTTGGTAAGGGGGAGGAGACCCTCCAGATGTCAAAAATATGTGATAGCAATTGCCCCCCTCCCCTCCCCCAGATGGAAATGATCACCCCCACCCCCACACCCCACCCACCCCAACACTCCACCCCCAACCCCGAACCTGATGGACAATACCTGCTTTGGTGTAGGCCAACACGATGACATCAGCAGCAGCAATTGCCCCCCTCCTCCTCCCCCCTCCCCAGATGGCATTGATCACCCCCCACCCTCACACCCCAACCACCCCCAACCCCCACACCCCGAACCTGACGGACAATACAGTGGAACCTCCCTCATAAGACCTTAAAAAATCATCCCAAATGAGGTCTTATAAGGGAGGGGGGTCTCATTGGGAGGCAATTTTAATACCTACAAAGAAGGGCAATGTCTCGGAGAAGTAGGTCATAAGTGGGGAGGGAGGGAGTCTTATAATGGGAGGTCTTTTAGGGAGGGAGTCTTATAATGGGAGGTCTTGTAAGGGAGGGAGTCACATAATGGGAGGTCTTATAAGGGAGGCTCCACTGTACCTGCTTTGGTGTAGGCCAACACGACGACGTCATCGTCACGCATCTCCATGGACTTGAGACACTGCACGTGCTCTGGCAGAGGCCGATTGGTCTCGAAGATGGCGGGCTGGGCGACCCCCTCCACCATCACTACGTGCATCACCGGCTTGTCAGCCCCGTTTTTGTTGCTCGCGTCGTCGTCGCCCTTAGAGGTAGTCTGGCTGCCATTGCCGGTAGTGGTATTGTTGTCACTCATGGTGTTGTCTGTATGGATACACGTTACAATACAAGGCAGTTCTAATTATTTGGCTTCATCATCATCATGATCATCATGATGATGATGATGATATCATGATCATCATTATCATCACCATCACCATCACCATCATCATCATTATCATCATCATTATCATCATCATCATCATCATCATCATCATCATCATCATCATCATCATCATCATCATCGTCGTCGTCGTCGTCGTCATCATCATCATCATCATCATCATCATCATCATCATCATCATCATCATCACCATCATTATCATCATCATCATCATCATCATCATCATTATCGTCGTCATAGTAGTAGTAGTAGTCATCATCATCATCATCATAGGAATCTTACATAAATGTAGTGTTGTGCTTATTTGACATCATTATCATCATCACCATTATCATCATCATCATTATCATCATCGTCATCATTATCGTCGTCGTAGTAGTAGAAGTCATCATCATGTTACATAGATGTAGTGATGTGCTTATTTGACATCATCATCAGCGTCATAAGGTACAGTATGTATAATTCTGGCATCATCATCGTCATCATCATCATCGTCATCATCATCTTCATCACCGTCGTCGTCATCATCATCATGATCATCATCATCATGATCATCATCATCATCATTATCATCATCATCACCATCATCATCATCACCATCGTCATCATCATCATCATCATCATCATCATCACCACCACTATCATCATCATCATCATCATCATCATCATCATCATCATCATCATCATCATCATCATCATCATCATCATTCATCTCCATCATCGTCGTCATCATCATCATCATCATCATCATCATCATCATCATCATCATCATCATCATCATCATCATCATCATCATCATCATCATCATCATCATCATCATCATCATCATCATCATCATCATCATCATCATCATCATCATCATCATCATCATCATCATCATCATCATCATCATCATCATCATCATCATCATCATCATCACCATCATCATCATCATCATCATCATCATCATCATCATCATCATCTTCTTCATCATCACCATCATCATCATCATCATCATCATCATCATCATCATCATCATCATCATCACCATCATCATCATCATCATCATCATCATCATCATCATCATCATCATCATCATCATCATCATCATCATCATCATCATCACCATCATCATCTTCATCATCATCATTATCATCATCATCATCATCATCATCATCATCATCATCATCATCATCACCATCATCATCATCACCATCATCATCATCATCACCATCGTCACCATCATCATCATCGTCATCAACATCATCATCTTCATCATCATCATCATCACCATCATCATCATCATCATCACCATCGTCATCATCATCATCACCATCGTCAACATCATCATCTTCATCATCATCATCATCATCGTCAGCATGCATCGGCTGCATAATTATCCAGCTCCCGCCCGTAAAACCGGCGCCACACGGCGTCCAAACTCGTAGTATGGGGATGCGATGCGATTGTGTCGCGTGAAAATACTTCCGTCTAAAATTAATTCTGCCATTTTCGATATATATACTATAGGGTGAGACGGGGTTTAGCATTCGTCTCATGGCCAAATTTGACTGAAATTTTCTTTATTTCATGAGATAATTGGCATGGGCTTCTTACCCGCCCATGGGCTTTTTACCCCGTCTTACCCCTACATGTACTCCAGTAGACCCAAGTTATACACGAATTTCGCGTGAATCATGACTCACATCGTCAGTTTTCATGACAAAAACCACAGTTGGACAGGTTTGCCTTTCCGTCCATATCTTCTGTTATGGAAAACAAAATGTGAATTTTCGGTCACGATAGGTGAAGACGGGGTAGAAAGCCCATAGGCGGGTAAGAAGCCCATGCCAATTATCTCATGAAATAAAGAAACTTTCAGTCAAATTGGCCCATGAGACGAATGCTAAACATTAACACTCGTCTCATGGGCAAAATGTGACTGAAATTTGCTTCATGTCATGAGATAAAAACATTTATTTAAGAAAATTTATATAGAAAATTTGGCATGGGCTTCTTACCCGCCCATGGGCTTTTTACCCCGTCTTCCCCTATACAAATACATGTAAATGTGTTTTCGTAAGGATGATAATTCATTGACGTCAGTTAGAACGATAATTTAATTACATGACGTGAAGAAG
>CM065702.1:18910164-18915164 GCA_017654935.2 Phymorhynchus buccinoides | reverse complement strand
AGTAAAGATATCAGAAATTCCAAATCTGAATTTAGTCAAAATATACTGTTTATCCATTTTAATTGATAAATACGTAGGAATACAATGAATAGTATTAAACTGTCTATAGAAGATAAATCGATCACTACTCTCAACATGACTTGACCATTCTTGCCAACGACAATCAATCAATCTTCTAAGAAGTGTTCGAACAAATTGTTGTGTATCACCTACATTTTTTTGTAACCAAACATGCCCAAATCCTAAAACAAATAATTTCATTTTTACTTTTGAAACCCAATTTGATTTCCCTCTAACATCCAAATCGTACAGCATATTATACGCTTTTTTAGGCAGTCTTACATTATCCATAACAGTTAACTTTAACCAATAGCGAATACATTTTATCACGGAATTCAGACAAATGGGATATCTGTTTGTTTCAGCGTACACTAAATCATTCGGTGTCTTTATATTTATTCTTAAAAATCTTTTAAGCGCAAACAAATGCACATTCTCACAATAGATTGCTGCATCATAAAGACCCCATAATTCTGCACCATACTGAGCAACAGGTTGTACTTGGGAATCAAATAGCTTCATAAATAGTTCAAAAGACTGATTTTCTAAACAAGAAAGTCTCTGCATAATAACTATCAAGGCACGCTTAGCTCTACTTGCAAGATCTTTACATGTGACTGTCAAACTTAACTTGGTTGTAAAATAAAGACCTACATATTTATATACATTAACCACTGGCATCAGCGTGTCGTTGTATGTCCATCTTTCCCTACTACCCAAATATCCACCCTTCCTAAAAACAATTATATTACTCTTTGACATATTTATTTTTAACTGAAGTGATTTTGCTGCCCTACATAGACTATTTAATTGAGTTTGCAGACCTATGACAGTTTCAGACATAAGAGCAACATCATCTGCTAAGAGGAGAATAAACAGCTGTAACATATCACCAGTAAATTGTGCACCATGTTTTCCACTCTCAAGAACATTTAAAGTTAAGTCGTTGATAAAGAGAGAAAATATGACAGGGCTACAAACATCCCCTTGTTTCACTCCTGCAGTACATCGAATGTAGTCAGTTAAGTTACCTCCACATCTCACTCTAGCTTTTACACAAAGATACATACTTTTTATACATTTAAGTAGTTTACCATGCACGCCTGATTTTAAAAGAATTGGCCAAAGAACAGCTCTGTTGATGGAATCAAAGGCTTTTTCAAAGTCAATGAACGCGACATATAATTTGCGATTAAAAGAAAATTGCTTTTGAACGAAAGCCATCAGTGTAAACATATGGTCAATTGTAGAGTAATTATGTTTAAACCCTGCCTGATATTCACCAGTAATATTGTTTTCCTCAACCCACTCCTGTAACCTATGATTAATAATAGTACTATAAACTTTACTGCCTGCATCACTTAGAGATATCCCTACCCACTCCTGTAACCTATGATTAATAATAGTACTATAAACTTTACTGCCTGCATCACTTAGAGATATCCCTCTATAATTATTAGGATTATTTACATCACCTTTTTTGAACAGAGGTAGAACAATAGATTCGGTCCACAGCACAGGATAAATTCCTTTATCAAATAACGAGTTAAAAAAGGCCACAAAGAATGTCAAAACTGACTCGTTTTTACATGCATACTTCAAAAGTTCACCGACTATACCATCAGGACCAGCTGCTTTATTGTTTTTTATTTTCCTGATAGCAAACATTATTTCTTCTTTTGAAATGGGACGGCTTAAATAATCCTCTTCCTCCTCTTCCTCCTCTTCCTCCTCACTCCCCTGTAGTATTGCATTAGCATCACAGTCTTTGGTCAAAAGGTTCTTAAAATGGTCAAACCACTGATCGACACTAATGTTATTTACCGGTTGTTTCTTTTTGAATGACATCGTACGTATTTTATTCCAAAAGTCCTTTTGGCTACTTATCGCTGCAATCAATTCTGTTAACTGCGCATTATTAAACTCTTTTCTCTTCCCATCCTTTAGGTATTTATATTCCCTTCTAGCACGACAGAAACAATCACGATCACCCTTATCCTTTGTACGTTTACATTTATTATATAAATTCCGAACGTTTTTCCTAAAGTCTTTACAATCAGAGTCAAACCAATCGTTACTCTTCCAGTTGCTATTGTTATATACTTTTACCTCTTTTTTCATACATTGTGCAGCTTCTTTAATAGTTGCATTAAACACAGACAAAGCTTCGTCAATATTGACGTCAATCAAAATGATTGCATGATTTATCTTTTCCTGAACATCAAATGAACGTATGCTATCATCATACGATTCAGCACAGTCCTCACTCCACACAAACTTTTCCACTAAAGTAGGACTACCTCTATTTTTAGACAGATTTTTCTTTAGAACAGCCGCGCTACACAAAACTCCTAGTTCCACAGGCATATGATCTGAATAAAAAATTTCACAAGCTTTTAGCTCACACGAATTACATAACAAGTTATACATATCACATGACATAACAAAATAATCAACCACGCTACTTCCCGTTTCTGACATGTACGTGAAGCAGCCATGACGGTCGCCATAACACATACCATTGACAATGCACAAATCAAACGCAGTACACAGATTCAAAAACATTTTGCCATAGTTATTTAAAGCAGAGTCTTCCGAACATCTAACATTTACAGAATGACTAATATGTTGAAAATCCAAAATATCTGAAACTGAAATTAGAGAGAGAGAGAGAGAGAGAGAGAGAGAGAGAGAGAGAGAGAGAGAGAGAGAGAGAGAGAGAGAGAGAGAGAGAGAGAGAGAGAGAGAGAGAGAGAGAGAGAGACGAAAGAGAGAGAAAACGAAACGAAAACGAAATTTTATTTAACCAGGGAAACATGAGATAAGCAATACAATGCTTTTTCCAGAGAGAGAGAGAGAGAGAGAGAGAGAGAGAGAGAGAGAGAGAGAGAGAGAGAGAGAGAGAGAGAGAGAGAGAGAGAGAGAGAGAGAGAGAGAGAGAGAGAGAGAGAGAAACAAAACGAAACGAAAACGAAATTTTATTTAACCAGGGAAACATGAGATAAGCAATACAATGCTTTTTTCCACCCAGACAGAGAGAGAGAGAGAGAGAGAGAGAGAGAGAGAGAGAGAGAGAGAGAGAGAGAGAGAGAGAGAGAGAGAGAGAGAGAGAGAGAGAGAGAGAGAGAGAGAGAGAGAGAGAGAGAGAGAGAGAGACAGAGAGACAGAGAGACAGATTAGGATGGTTTAATGCACCAGGCCATGATGCCCGTGTCATGGGGATGGGGTTACAAAGGAGCGTAATACAAGCAAGCATATTAAGAAAACAACAACAACAACAACAAAAACTACGCAAACAAGCAAACATAAACGAACACACAGTCATAAAGTCAGAGAGAGAGGGAGGGAGAGAGAGAGGGAGGGAGAGAGAGACAGAGACACTGACAAACAGACAAAAGAAGGAGAAGAAGAAAACCGGAAGTTTAAACATCTCGCATGAATGTTAATTTTATTTTTAAAAAATTAAATTAACACACGATTTGCTAACCTGTACATAAGAGAAATATTATCTATAGGCGTGTTCACCTGGCCTTGAAGGGTTCGCTCAGCGGTCACTACCGGTCCGTCATAAAATATCTGGCTACCTCCCTTTCGCTCAACACAATGTTCTGCCTACCGTCATCCTCATATTACCCCCCCCCCCCCCCCCCCCCCCACACACACACACACACACACACTACACACAATCTGAACACACGCACACACATCACGCAAACACACACACACACAAACAAACACACACACACACACACACACACACACAAACAAACATCGCGCGCGCGCGTGCACACACACAATAACACACACACATCGCGCGCGCGCACACATACACACACACACACACACATACATACACACACACACACACACACACACACACACACAACTGAACACACACACACACACACACACACACACACACACACACACACACACACACACACACACACACACACACACTGAACACACACACACACACACACACACACACACACACACACACACACACACACACACACACACACACACACACACACACACACACACAATCTGAACACACACACACACACACACACAATCTGAACACACACACACACACACACACACACACACACACACACACACACACACACACACACACACACACACACCGATAACCAAAATGCGCATACCTGCATAACATTACAAAATAGCTGATCTTTTTCAATGCAAAATACTCCACTCGCAAGCCTACGTCTCAAACCGTCACACCAGCGGAGACTTGCTTCTGAAACGCCGACGTGTTGTGAAACAGTGACGTGACCCAGTTATTTATAACACGTGATAAATCCACATCCACGTCACGGCAGTTTTTTTGTCGTTGTTGTTTCTGTGACGAAACCCGAACGGCGAGGCGCCTTTTCTGTTTGAAAGAGATGGTACCCTACCTATCCAAACACGACCTTGACCGACCCACCCACCCCCCTTTTTCCATCGCTGACGGAGGTATTTTTCTTCTCAGATTTTATGGTGCCGTCCCTATTTCGTGGACGGCAACGGCAGAATTCGCTACATGCTCCGAAAACTCCTGCCGTCGACAGTAGGGGAAAGAGGGGTAAAAAGCGCATCCTACCGGGGTAAGAAGCCCATGGGCGGGTAAGAAGCCCACCCCAATTATCTCATGAAATGAAGCAAATTTCAGTTAAATTTTGCCCATGTTCCTTTGCACGTCTTTTAAAATACCTCATATTTAAGTTTCATGATGTGGTCAATAATATGAGTTTTTGAATATTTTTTGACGTTCCTTTTTTTTTTTTTCATTTTCTGTCCATGGAAAAGTTAAATAAAAAACCAACAACAGCAAACTACCTCCATATTTTTATATTTATACAAAGCTTGTTCTATGGGCTTTTGAACGATACTTTTCTTTTTTAACAACACTGTGATTGTCAGCTACACAG
>CM065702.1:18890164-18892664 GCA_017654935.2 Phymorhynchus buccinoides | reverse complement strand
AGAATGGCAGAATTGTTCATTTTCAAGCAACAAGCATGAAATTTGGCATGATGGTATCTTATGGTGTGTTTATCAATTCCTGACGTAGGGACATTTTCAATTCAGCCCTTATCCCTTTCAGTACCAAGGGTATTTTTTCGGGGACAAAAATAAATTTTTAAAAAATCTAGTGGTATGCATTTTCATGAAACAAGCATGAAATTTCGCATGAGAGGTTCTTGTGGCATGTTTATCGATTTCTGATGGAGGGACATTTTCGGACTGGTCAGTCACTTAAACCCGAAACAGTACCTACGCCCCAGCGACCCCAGAACGAGAGAACGAGAGATCATCACAAAGGTTCCTCAAAGGAAGGACAGCTCACCCGGTCCTCTACCGTGTAGAGTGGCACAGTGGTAACGCGTTCGCCTCGCATACGATAAACCCGAGTTCGAACCTGGGTACAGGGGATTTTTCCTCTTGATCACTCTGCACTAGGCCTTACGGACTGAACGTGGAGTCTTTCGGATGAGGCGATAAACCGAGGTCCCGTGTGCCCATGCACTTAGCACGCGTTAAACCCAGCTGCAAACAAAAAGTTGTCATTTGGTCCAAATTTACCCCACCCACCTCTCTCTTTTCTTCCTAATCATTCACACAAAAATCGCATGCAAATTAAAAGAAACATTGGGTGGCGCGCCTTTGGATGCGACGCGCTCTCCAGATGGGAGCAGGACCGAATTCCACAGAGATGCCTCTGTGACTATAAAGTACCAAATACCAAAAATACCAAACACCATTCTTTCTTCCCTCGTCCGCTGGGAAAATTGAACGTACTTCCTGCAGCCTTGACAGAAAACACACATCCAGAGGTTTGGCAGGGCCGGATAACTTATTTTGAGTAGTATATTGAATACTAATTCTACAATATTGATAAAAACAAAAGCAAAAAGAAACATATGTATGCAGGGACCGAATCACTCTTGGATCAAAGCGTGTAACGGAAGCGGAAGTTAGATGACGTCAATTGTGTCATGGCGGCGTCAAAACGTTCGCTCTGCGCCACTGTCAGGTAGTTCTTCCAGTCCCCGACTTCCCCTGAAAAAAACAACAACATGGATTTATAGATGTGACACAGTTATACACACGTACAAACACAAATGCACACATATGCACACGCGTGCATCACACACACACACACACACACACACACACACACACACACACACACACACACACACACACACACACACACACACACACACACACACACATAGGCTTGATGTGGTCATCTCAACTTGCTGAGGATTTTGTTTTCATTCACATTTCATAGTATTTTGGGACCCTTTGGACAGCAGTCGGTCAACAATGATCACTTAAACCTTGCATCATCACGGCAAAATAAGACCCCCATATAGGGCTGTCATGTGAGCAAGAAACAATTCAAACATCTCTCAATGCACATTTGCAAACGCTATGAAAAGACTGACGCTCTCATGTAACCAAGAAAATCAATGGACAATGGTGCCCCTTTCAAACCTTTTAAAATGACCCAAAATAAGTTTACGGTTGAATATTAGCCTGACCAAAGACAGGATTTCATTTCCTAAAAACATTGAATACTCTTTTCCTATGCTGGCGACCATGGTCATGAATTCAATGGATTTTACTGTTTTATTTCTTTTCTCTTTTTTTTACATTAACAATTAACCTGTCTGTGAACTCACTGTGTTGTGTAATAAACAAAGGTAGATAACTTTCCATTTTAAAAGGCACATGATTCTAATCAAACCAACCTTATAGATCTGTGCAGATAAAAGGCACAGAGGAAGAAAACCCAGAAACGTTCTAAAAAAAAGAAGAAGTCTAGGGCTTGTTCATATATGCCCCTTATCCAATACACAGCATGGCAACCAAGACAAAACAAAAATGTGTATAAACAAATCAGCATTAAATCAAGAACGACAGAGCCAATTCTAATCTTGAATCCGTTATACATGAACAACACACAACACAGAACAAAACGTGCTTTTACGTGTGGCTTAAACAAAGTTTATCAATACAACACAACGCAGAGTACAACATTTGTTTCATGAGCACAACAAAGCTATGAAGCTTATAAACGCACTCAAACACATTTCAGTTGCAGACATAAGGGTGCGTCGTGAATTAACATGAACAACTATAAGACTGTGTACACACATAAGCGGATATTCCATGCGGAAACCCGTGCGCAATCCATAAATAAGTGAAACAAAGAAGGGAAAAGATTTGCGCACGTGTCCGAATTTCCCCTATATGCGTAAACTTGCATCCTTCTTTCTTCCACTTATTTAGGGTTTTCCGTACGGAACTTACGCGTCTAATGTGAACCCGGCCTAAGGATATCAATTATATTGAAATAAGAAAGGGGGGGGAAGAAAAAAAGCTAAACTAAGGATAACAATGTGCCGTGTGCTCTTTTATAATTAGAAACAGCAAGTTGAACAACACAAATTAATTTGCATTTAAGTTCATGGAG